>JAFIDM010004315.1:15679149-15711696 GCA_023159025.1 Thereuonema tuberculata | reverse complement strand
AACTTAGACAATGGGTAACTGATAAGGAAGGATCAGAAGTTCTGTGAAATAAGTAACAACCATTACTAGTAACCAGAGTAAGGGAAGGGTTATATGGGTGGGTACCAAGAGCACTGGGCTTAATGGGGTGCCAATTTCGATATGTCAAAAAATTAATTTGACTAAAATTTTTATCAAAAGAAATTAAATATCATGTAGTTACCATAAATTTACATAAACAATAAAGTAAATGAATAAGTTGACTTTTTTCCTGATATTATTACATTAAAGGGTATAGCCAATGCCCTCTGCATCAAAATATCTTCAGCCGACCCTGCTAGTAACAGTTACTTTATCCTAGTAATGCATTTACTTTAGTAAAAAAGGAACTGTCACTGTTCCACAGTTACTTTTGGGAGTAACAGAGTAAACACATTACTTTTCCATTACTTTGATCGAACCTTCAAGAACGATTTCACTTAAAATATGTTATTTTTTTTGTCACTGTAGATTTCCATTAGTTGCTAGTACATTGGCAATATTGGTGATGAGAATGAATATAGAAAAGGGAGGGGAAAAAATGGGGAGCTCTTATTAAATAAAAACGACAAAACAAGCATATCACAATATTAATAATAATATTAACTCATTGATATCTGACCTGAAATGGAATTAAATAGTTGCATTAAAAAGAAATAAACTTATTGATAAATGTGCAAGTCTTAATAAATGAGATTTTGTGTTCAAAAGTGGCATCTTAATTTTAGCTGCTTCACATTGAGAATAAGAAGGAATCTCACCTATTGGCACAAAAATGAATTAAATTCCCAAACCTATTTCGGATTGGTAGTTTGCAAAAAAAAATAAAAAATAGCCGATTATTTAAAAAACATTGTAACGTCATAGAGAAAAGCCTAAGTAAAATAACAGATTTTATTTTAAATATGTTTATAAATTTAAAAGATGTCATTAGAATACATATTATATTACTAATATTTAATTATTGATGCTTGTAGAAACAAAGTTTGCAAAAGTATATATATTTTTAACTCTTTTAATTCTTATTACATAAACTTTTACAACACTGACAATATCTTTCGCACTATTTCGAAGAGCATAAATTCCTCTGCTTTTTCGAGCACCTCAGCAGATTTTAAATACAAAACAGTTATAATAACAAAGGTATTATCAACATCAAAGCCTATCTTGTTATTAATTATACAGCAGGTCGCGCAGTTAGGGTTGTCGCTAAGACATTAGTCTCCCAGCTCTGAGTACTTACGTTTGGTTCTCAAGTGGTTTCATGATGATGGATGATCTGTGCTGGACAGGTTTTCTTGGGGTTTTCCCATTTCCCCTGCATTTCTCCCACTGCTCCTTTTAAGTCTTTCTCTCTGTCTATCCTAATCCTTGGGATAGCACAATAAGACCAATGGTTACGGTGCTTCCCTGCCACCCACACTCACCACACACAAAATCATACATTTTTAAAATCCTTCAATTTGGAATTGTTACAACAATAACAACTTAAGTAATATTATTGAAATTTAGCTTCATTCCTGCAAATTTTTTCAAGATTTTCAATCGTAGAACTGCTATAATATCTATTCCTTTCTGCTTATTTATAATACACAATTCAATAATAAATCTAGAAAGTTTATCCATTTCCTGATGCAATATTCAACTTCAGGGTCCGGGTTATGATGATGAACTAAACAGTGTTCAACCCAATCAGAAATCTTAGGATGTTTATTGCAATATGCACTCATAAACTCTTCTTTCAACGTTCTACCTGTTTTTAATAATAAACCTAGAAACTTTATCCTTGTCTGTTACAATACTTCAGAGTTTAGGTTATATGCTAAGATGCCTGAAGAAGCAGAGAAATTTACACTATGAAATATTGCAAAAGATGATATTGTCAGATTTATATAATAAACAATTTATCTAAGGATTTTGTGGAATTATTCTTAATTCTTATGTTTACAAGTTTTGGAACTTTATTTAATAATTGTACTTAAAAACTTATAACTAGCTTCTTTAGACTTATATTAATACATAAGATGGTGCTGCAGACAGAAGCAGGATTCGTTGAAAAAAAAAACAAACCGATGCCATGCCATTTGTTCCTCCATGCACGACATTCTAGGCACCACTGCAGCCGCCAGTGTTGTACAGTCGAAGGTAGCCGAAGCAATGGGCGCCTTGCAAAAATTCCCTGTTGCTGCAGATGAAGTTGAACCATATGTGCAGAAACTGATTGCTGTGCAACACACTCTAATTCTTGAGCTACAGTTTCTGATGTGGCTGTATGATCTGTAATAGCCATGTGCACAAGATGTCTGTCCTCTCGTTCGGTGGTGAGCCGGGGCCATTGGGATCCTTCACGTCGATCAGTTCGACCCACTGATTCAATATTCGCATCACTGTGGTCACGTTTTGCCCAACACGAACACCAATTTCTCGGAAGGATGATCTGCAGTCTTGATATGCCACAATTCTCCCGCAATCAAAGCCGGAAACCTGCTGGTATGGCTGCCGTATACTTCGACGAAGGATACTGAAGCCTTCTGTGCACAAGAATAGTGAGCAAACAATTCTAATACTGCACAGCTTAACTGAACTATACAACAAACTCTTCCAGAAAACTGCTATACACCAGACAGCAAAACGTAGCCTGGACCCATCCATACATATCACATTTAAAGCCTCAGAAAGGCCTCATTTCCATTCCTCCATACAAAGATTCAAATTAATAAAAATTTCAAAATCAATAACGTAAAAAAAAAAAAAAAACTCAGCATGTCAACAGCATTCAATAATAATACATTATCTTGTTATTATATTCTATGGCATTTTGGGTAGAGATAAAAAGGTTTATTTATGTTTTGGTCCATTGTGAACCATACCGTAAGGACTGTTAAAGAGGAGGAAAGTTTTTACTAACAGCAGTATTTAAACTATAAAATAAAAATGTCTCATAAATGTAGAGTCAATTTGACTTTTTCTTCAGCTCCAAAAACTTCAACTTACAATGAGAAAAAACTAAAAAATCGTTTAATCAAATTGGGTGAGCATTATTCTGATGTTAACTCACTGAAGCTGGCATCTTCTACACTTTCTTTTATCATGTCAATTGTCTTATTTTATTTATCAATATTATATAATAACCATAAGATAATTATAAAATAACCATAATTCTTTATAAAAATTACAGAAACAGTGAGTTGGGAACGAACCCCATCATAAAATGAAGCTGTGCATATTGTTGAAATTATTATAATGCAATTCAAAACTAACAAAAAGTAACGGTTATTTTTTGAGTACTGTAACTTTAAAAAAAAAGAACTAACTCCATTACTTTTAATGTAAAGTAACTAACTTTTAAAAATTAACTTTCCGAACCCTGATGATAAAAGTACAGAACGCATTATGACCTTGGAATGCAGAGTTGCAACATTTCAGTTTAAAGAGCTGTCACCAATAATAGATCCATCTGTAATTTGAAAACAAAAGCTGCTCATGTTTTGTAGTGGCAATCTAAAGAGGCATTTTCATTTCCATAAATTTAATGTTAAAGAATAACTTTTATCAAAAAAAAAAAAATCACTGATATAATGTATATAGACCAGCCATTACCACCCGTCTTACGACAACACTTTCATTATTGAAGTTCATGATCGATGACTATCCATGATCGACTTTGGCGGCACGCCCACATCCACACAACGATTGGTTCTCAGTGCAGTTCATTTGCATCTTTAACATGTCATTGGTTCACTTTATGTATATAAGCATGTTGTGTAAAAATATTATCTTCACTTGTTAAAGATTCGTAGCATCGAATCAAAACCGGTTGTGCAATTTTTTTTTAATTGTATTAAACTTTTTATCTACATTTATGTGTCGGCGTCTCTTTTTAATTATAAAGTGCACACGTTAAACTATTTTACATAATGTATATAGCCAAAAAGATTTTAAACTTACTTGAAGCAGTTTTCTTGATAGATTGAATTCCATATTCGATTTGCAGAGGCTCCTTTATAGCCAGTGTAGCGTTCAGGATTTAAAAGGAGATCAACATATTCTAACTCAACAGATTTATCATCTAGAAATAAAATACAAAGGAAGAAAATAAATTATCCTATTTTACATTTCCTTATTCTTCTATAAGAAAAATAAGAATCTATCCCATATATAAGCAAGTTTATTTTAAACTTTTACTTTAATTTTTATTTAAATTATTTTTTTTTAAGCAGGTACTACCAAACATCAGTGACAGATTCTATAAAGAAAATAAATAATAAAAAAAGCCAAATAAACATAGGGTTGGAAATATGATTTATGAGTTAATACTCATTATTACGTTACATGTATGATGTATTAATAAGGACCAAGGATGTAACACTCATTTGGAGTTAACATAACTTCACCTCAGCAAGCATCAACCTCACCTTTTTTTAGTGAGTCTGATACTGCAGATGAGGCTTTGGTGCCCAAGTCAGAGAGGGATAACTCTTTCTGAGAGGAATGCTCGGACATCTCTGCAGCATTGCTACATCAGGTGGTCCAGCAACTTTGGTGGCAACCCACACCTCAGGACTTTGGACTGATAAGTACTTGCTCCCCAAAATATTTCCTTATCTCTATATAATTAAGAAGTAATTGCCGACTTGACCGAATTTCAACCTTTGCATGAAAACATGGACTAGAATTGGAATGTATGTACTATGTTTCAGAAGGGAAAGCTTTCATATTAAATAAATCGTTAAGGATTATATCAGGTTGGAAACCCTAAAATGTCTGTTTGGAGTGAATGAATTCAAAAATTGTTTTTGAGTGTCGGGTGTAATTTTTATTATTCCACCTGCATCTATGCAATCTTGTCAATGCTGTCTTAAGCTGTAAATTCCTTTCTTTAGAAATTCTTTTCAATATCCATGGTTTGGCATTGCAGGAATCCTTTGAAGTCCTTTTTGAGATCATCATCTGCCCTTCAGAAACTCACTTCTTGATGTCGGAAATAGGAGGGGGAGGTGGGCTGAAATTGCTTCTGACCACCATTTATTGGTTGGTACTATTAGGATGAAAATTAGATGGGTCAGGAGAACCAATAGAGGATCTGGGAAAATTGATCTTTGAAGATTCAAAAATTGACATAAAAAGGAAGTTTATTAATGAAATTAGGGATTATGCCTCATGAAAATGTTGACAGAAAATGGAAAACTTGTAAGAAAGCATTAGTTGTATCTGTTAAAGAAAATTATTAGATTTTGAAAAATTATTAGAAGGACAAAGAATGGTTGACTGCTGATATATGGCTGAAGATTGAAAAATGGAGAAAGAAGAAAATTTGTATAAAATCAGTGCTTACCTGATTGCAAAATTACAAGAGGAATATACAGAAATTGAAAGAAGTAAAGAAGAAGGTCAGATGAGACAACAGATTATTTCTTGAACAGCTAACAAATTAAGAACAAGCAGCTGCTGAAGCCCAAAATTTAAAATAAGGATTCAATGAAGTCTTCTTCAAGAACAGAAATCTAAGTAAATTTTCGAAATGTCCACCATCTGCCGCAATACAAGTGTGCAAATGGATAGCGAATGTCTAATCCACTGACAAATTACCCACATGTTCTGAATTGGCTGAAAACCACTATAAATTCTTTGTTCCAGCTGTGCAATCATAGAGACATCCAATTGATAAACAATGTTTTTCATGTGGCCCCAAGATAAAATTCCAGAGGATTGAAATCCGGGGTCCATGCAAGCCAGTAACAGTCACTAGACCAATCCAGCATTGTGGAAAGTAACATTTCACCTATTCAGTGGAATTGTTTTAATCATATTTATACAAAATTTCATAATATATTTAGAACTACACCAATTTCAATGGACTAATAAATTTATGCAGTTAAAAAAAGAGTTTTAACAGCATTTTCACTATAAATTTCAGAAGCTTTTTATTTGTCCCTACAGTCCTTTCCTGGCCGTTCGCTAATATTGAAATAGAAGAGGTCGCTTCTCTTCTATTTCAATGTTAGCGAAAGTCCAGGAACGGACAATCTATAATCTGCTTTGCATTCTTGGAGTTTCAACTTTAAGCGCGAGCACTGTAGTTCCATTAGCACTGTACTAAAACTTGATGAAATTTTAAATGAATAATCTAGAAGCAGACGTTTTTCAAGAGCTTAGGATTTTCACATAAAAATTCCTCTGCAAAACAAAGACAAAAAGAAAGAAAGATAGAAATTAAATATTCTTCTGCGGAAGAAGAAACCAATTACATACTTAACAATTCCTAATCCAAGCTTTGAGATATCTGTGTCTAACTGAAGAGTGATAATAATTGAGAAACAATGATCATAGAATTCCACTCAAAATTATTACAAGTATCAAATGGTCTGACAGATATACCTTTTCATTACGATATCAAACACTTCAATGCTTAATGTCTAAAATTTTAAACTTATTTCTGATCATCAATGTTCATTTTAACATAAAAATAAAATGAGAAAGAATATTTTGCTAATTTATATTCCATTTATTGTAAACTTTTGTGATAAAATTGTAAATATCGAAATTGTAGATTGTATCGCCAAACTTCACGGGTGACTAAAAATTAATTATTATTAAAGCATAACTATTTTTATCTCTACAAATTATAGATCAATATTTTCTTAAGAATTTTTGTTTATATTACAATTAATAATGATATTTACCGTCCATTTCACAAAAATTGTCTTGAGCATCATCATAAGATTTCCATCTTTTAAATTCTTCAATATTCTTTTCACTGCAATGTAAAAAATACTAGTATAAGTTATTTGATAAATCTTTCTTATTGGCTATTGATTGAAAGCATCAGCTTAAATTAGGCAAGTTAAAATTTGGCACAACAATAGATTCCAAATAAGAAAAATTAGCAGCTAAAAAAAAAAGATCTGAAAATTTAAATAAATAGCCTTTCACTTCTAAAAACCTAGAGGAATAAAACAATAAAATATCTTGAAATACAGTATAAATCTTCATCAAAATGTTAGAAATAATTTTATTTTTACATCTTTTTCCTTTCCTTATAAATTTGGTATCTTTAGAAAGTTCTTGAGCTCTAAATGTTTTACTTTTCTCAAAATTAAAACACTGTAATAAAATAATAGGCAAAATAAACTATATCATAGAAACAAAAAAAATGAGCAATCAAACGAAGGCACAACGCTACAAGAAAGGATTTGCACCTTGAGATATAGGCGTTGTGCCTTCGTTTGTTTACTCATTTCTTTGGATCATCCAGGCACGTTAAATAATTTTTTTTTCAAATGTTACTTCACAAGAAAGCATTTTCATTAAGCAGGACAGATGCACAATAACCGCTTCTGCATTTTAATCTCCTTATTTAGTATAAAATTGTGGAAATTCAAAAACACTTTGGTTTAAAAGTACAGGAATTTTTTATTCATTTTGCAACACAAATGTCCTTCTTTTCACTTAAAATAAATTAAAACTGATACAATTTAAACTATCGAATAAGTCAATTCAACTGAGGATCAGATTTTGTACTGTGAGATCCGTTCCTGATCCCTGAAAGTAGGGATGGACGGGATTGGATTTTTAGGTCGGGACGGGACAAGATTTTTTTTTTTCCCTCCCGAAAATCGGGACGGGATTGTCCTTCCTCAATAAATGGGAAATAGTTGTTCAGGTTTTGAAACTTGATATGGACGACAATAATAAGAACAAACAAAAACATTTTTATGTCTGTCGCTAGTCGAAATCACGAAGGCCGTCGTCTGTTGTTTATTGGTTTCGCCGGTCGATCGCTAGCGCTATGACGAAAACACTTTGTTGTTGATGTAATATTGGGAGGTAGAAGGAAAATAAATAGTCCAAAGTATTTCTCAATGATTTATTGTAGTCTTCAGTTGCCAGGATTAATAATCCCAGCATTATTAAGCCTTTTGTTGAATTTAAATAAATCGCGAAATCTCGTTCCAAAGAAATCCCGAAGTAAAGCAAATCCCGCCCGATAAACGGGATTATAATTTTCCCGAAAATTTCCCGAAATATCGGGTCCCGTCTATCCCTACCTGAAAGATATGAAAGTCATATCAACATCTCTTGGTATGTTTTCTTTAAACAGAAAACTGTCAGGACAAACAGGTGAATGATTTCTTCCAAATGGATGAATTTAATTGGAGGATTTAGGTTGCCCAAGGCAGAAATTCAGTCTGGTCAATTTCTAAATGTCCAATCTTCAGATGAAAATAGTTACTTCATTCATCAATCTATTTTCTTTAACCTTGTTACTGTTTATAATCTAAAACCTGTAAGATAATGACAGAAGCAATGTAACTCACAATCTTCTTTTCATTCAAAGGTTATAATAAGCTTCTTAAACAAGATTAGGTTTGGTTTTTTTTTACCTTATTGTTGTGTTCAAATATCCTAATTCATCATCATCGCATGAGTTATGATCAAGTTGTTGTGCTTCTTTGGTATACTAGATAATAAAAATAATAAATATATTATTAAAAAAAAAAAAAAAAAAAAAAAACCTTGTTTCATTAAGTAATTATATGTAATTTCTTCCACTGAGACTACACAAAAAGATACTTGTACATTTTAAATACAGGTGTCTCCCGTTTTTATTAGCCCCTCTTTCAACTCTTTTCAATTATAACCAGAACTCATATATTCAAACATCTTCTGCTCATTCATCTATTTCGTCTTGTAGTTTTCCCTGTTTCACAAGTATAGAGTAAAACTGATTTACCATTCCTATTATTTGTTTTTTTCTTGGATATTACTGAACTTTTCCAGAGGAGGTAACATTGTATAAGGCTCCACTTGGCTTTGTATCCTATTTTTGACATTTCCCTGTGATCAGAGCCGGCATTAGGGGGTGGCGAATGGGGCGACCGTCCAAGGCCCCGCGCCTGGTGAAAAGAAAGAGGATAAAATAAAATCGTGGTTTTTTTTTTTGGTTGTTAAAGTAAGATTTTTTTTTTTGGATTGTTAAAATAGGATTGGCAAGGGCCCCGCAAACTTCATCTCGCTCGAGGCCCCGCACCCTCCTAGCGCCGGCCCTGCTCTGATCCACCTCACTATCTATATTGTTTCCCAAATATGAGAATTGCTGTACCATCTCAATTGACTATTCATCTACAATTAATTTCTCTCAATCCTGAAATTAATTTGCATTTCTTTGGTTTTTATAGAATTTATTTTTAGACCAACTTTTGGGCATCGTGCTTAAATTACAACAGTTTCTCTTTTATATCTAGAAATTTCTTTGAAAATAGGAATACATCGTTAGCAAATTCCAGATATTCAAGCCACTCTGTCATTTCCCATTGGATACCTCTTTTTTACTGCATTCTTCATATATTTTTTTTCCTCCTCAACCCTAAGGTTGGTGGGCAGCATGAAACAAGTTTCTGCCAAATATCCTGAGGTGGTTTCCCATTTGCCTTCTCACGAAGCCGTTGTTTTCAGGTCATCTTTGATCTGAAGGGAAGGATGAAGCAGCAAACACAGGAAAGAAAATAAACATCCATGCCGATGCCAGGATTCAAACCCTGGTTCCGATACACCTGCCTCCTGAAAGGCAAGAGCCTTGACCACAATGCTGTGCCAGAACAGCATTCATTATAATTTCATCCATAATTAACAGAGTACAAGGCACAATATTTCTGCCAAAATTTAATTTACACATATTAATATCCATTAAAAAAAATATTGGGATGTCATACTCTATAAAATGATAATCTAAATTTAATCCTAAAGTATACCACCAAGAGTAAAATAAAAAAAAACTTCATCTTATTTAAGAATAAGTTCTGAAAATAGTTTACAATGAATATAATAGTTTATTATATCACAAAACATCACAAACTTCTCTTCACAAAACTCTCTGTAATCAACAATATAATAGTTGTTGATATTTTTCTTCTATTCATCCATCAAATAAATGGTATTGGCATGCCTTGCACCGATACTCAAATTCATTCCCAAATTTGATAAAACTGAATTGAAGACTGGAAAAAAAAAATGACGGGGGGAAAAATATTCCAAACCTATTATTTCATTTTGTTTTTCCAGGACAATTTAAGTTGCTCAAGATTGCTTAAAATTTGAACATTGCAAAGGCTTTCCTCATTTTGCTTCCAACATTGAAAGGAAGCTATTGCTGATGCAATAAACAGTGTTCCAATCTAAACACCAATCTTTGGACTATCTCCAAAGCAAACCTATTCTCTGACGATCCAAATAAGATTTTTTTTTCCCCTTTAAATTCAACTTAGAAAAATGACGCTCACTCAATTCACATGCATTCACAGCTGTTTTTAAACTATCAAATTGGCAATTATCTAAGTTTTGTTAAGAACAGGTGATGTGCAGGGAACTGAGATGTAAATGTGTGTTAAATATATATGTGCACAGGCTGAATTGAACTTTGGTTCTCCTTTTTCTTTTCGTTTTGTTGTAAAACAAACAACAATGCTCAAGGAGAAGGGAAAGGTTGTGTTCAAAGTAACAGGAAATGAAAGAGGTTGCTAAATTATTTGCCAATAACTTTTATGTAATCTCTTTAGGCAAATTATAAGCATTTTTCTTAATGTATCTAAAGTTTATTAGAAGCCTATTTTATGTAGCTAACAGTGATTAAACAGGTTTGAGGACGATAGGAAATAGTTGGATACATTTTATAGAATTGTAATCAATACAAAATCTTTTATATGTTTTCAATAATAAATTATGATTATTATTCTTAATGTTTGCTGTCATGTGAAGATGGTGGGAAAACAGAATCTTCTAGAATCAAGAGGTGCTTTGATACAATGTGTTTTAAAATCATCAGAGTATCAGAGCCTACAATTATATTACTTAAATAAATAAATAAATAAATAAAAAAATATCAAGATACCATCTAACATTCACAAAAGCTCTGCTATGACAATATGGGAGGTGGAGGGGTAATAACACCTACATTCTTTACAATTGCACAATTTAATCTACAAATTAGATTCAACTCCTACAGGATTACTTAGCAGGATAAATCTATTAAAAAAGAATCATAGCTGAAACATGAACTATAATTAATAGTGCAAAACTGTTCAATTGCAAGAGTTCTTCTTTCAGGACAATGTCATGCAATATACAGGTAAGAATGCAGAGCCAGATATGGACATTTATTTCAAGATGGCATCAAATGTGACGCTACATTTTTTTTTTTGTACTGCAGATTAATCAAAAGTACATTTAAGTTTAACTGAATAAATGAATTATAAAATCAAGTTCCTAATTTATTAGATAAGACTATTGGCTCTCCGTGCGTTTTAATCAAAAATTACAGACAGACTGTTCATTGTAAATTATAATGGTTCAATTTCTTGGAATTTGAAGGCATTCTTGTGAAACAGCAAACAAAAAAGAAACCACAGAATCAATGAAAAACAGTCCCTCGGAGTTTACTGACTGATAATGCAAAAATATTAAATGTTTTGATTCTAGCTTATTTTTATTACAGGATTCTCTGGGTTTTGGTCCATTATCAGCTATAGTTACCCATTGAGGGAATCGTCTGTAACTGAAGAATAAATACACACTTGTAAATATTAATCAACGGCTTTGCATTTGAAAAACTTTAACATTTCACTGAAGCCCAAAGGGAGTCAAATATTGTTTAATTTTCATCAACAAATATTTGATCATTTGCTAATTTATGCACTCTCATCTTAATAACCATCCAGAAACAGCCATCCTGTGACTCCAATAATGAGAAAAAGTTCTAGAATCAAAAATATATAAATTGGGAAGGTTTTTTTTTTTCTTCCCCTTTTCTTTAATGCTATTATAAAAATAAGCAAACCTATAATTCATTTTTAAAATCATTATCAAATACTTTAAATTTATGTCTTTCATATTAAAGCGTTTATTTTTTCTTACCTTATTAATTTCATTCTTTAAACCTGGTGGCAACTGACCCTGATTAAGAAAAAAATAGTATTAAAATTAATAATTAGTAGTAGCTGGAATTATAGTAATAAGAAACTTAACTACAACAAGTCAAATTTTGTAAGATTGTGCCACAACAAACCAAATATCAAATTAACCTCTACATTTAAATTAAAATAAAATACAATTTTTATATTAAATTATTAAACTATTAATTGAAGTGTGTAGTAGTAATGATTAAAAATATTGTTAAAATCCAGAAACATAACTGCTTAAAAAATTTAATGCGTCTAATAAATCAATCATACAATATGGTTACAAGTGTAAGCCTTTACCAGTTTTGATGAAACTGATGAAGGCTCACACCCATAACCATATTTTATGTTTTTTAGATGCATTCAATTTTTTAAGCAGTTATAAGTTTCTCTGTTTTAACAATATTTTTAAATTATTAAACATTTCTAATTTTTATCAACTGGAAAAGGTGCTAAAATAATAACTAAGAATAATAATAAAAGTTAATTATTAATATTTGGGTTAGGTTAATACTAGTCACAAAAGATATTTTTGTCCTCCCACACAATATCCAAATAAGTACCCATAAAGAAGTAAAACTAAATGATTTTTTTTTTTTTTGATGGGTCAATATCTACTGAAGAGTATTAAGGTAACACAAAAGATTTCTAATTCATCTGTATTATTGCATTTAGTTTTCTTATCTTTTAAGAGTAATACATATACACACAAGTGTTTTCTTTTATACTAAAATTCTTGCCCATAATGCTCAATTTAATTGCAATTTAGCATACACATAATAAAGCAAATTCAATAACTTCTTCCAATACTTATCTAGTAGTGAGAAAACTATTCCACAAAAATAAATATAACGGTACTTATAGAGTTTTAAAAAAAAGTGATTATAATCAGGGAAGCAACAGGCTTAATTATTTTTTTAATAATTAAAGCTCAAACTTCTACTAATACATTAATGAGATTTCGACTATGAATGTGATTTTTAGTGTGTTCATTAATAATGAATTGTCTGCAACTGAAAAGTCCTTAACAGGTAGAAAAGGAACTGGATTATTTAAAGTTTCCTGTCAGCTACACTATTGCCAATTTTCAGTACAAATTATTTCATAAGGAAATCCTGAATACAAGTACCATCAACTGGAAAATAGACCAACAAGGAAAAATGCATTATGTACGTGGCAACTTTGTTAGAACTATTGATATGCGAATGAAAAATATTTTTTTTTTTGATGTAATAAAACACATTTTACAGAATTACCTACAGCATTTATGTTCAACATGGATATTATGTAAAGAAGTAAAATAATAATAATAATAATAATAATAATAATAGACTTTCAAACAAAATAACTAAATAAAAATGTTGTTTACTGCAACAACAATATACGGTTTAAGGATATGTATTGTATATATTTACCTCATCACAAGGCTTTACTGAACAATCTTCGGATGCACATTTACTATTGTCATTCCAAAATGGACAAGAGCTCTTTAAAAATACCTAATAAATATATATAAAAAAATAGTTTTAGTTTGTTTGTTTTTTTAATGTTGAATATATAAAATTATTTGCTTTAAATTTAAAGTAATAATCAAAGAAATGTTGTTTTATTTTCACCCAATCTACTCATGAAACAACCATGTACAGTAAACCTTCTTAGTTTAAAGATATGAAGATCCTGTCAGTTCAAGAAATACTTTATAAAAATATATGAAGGCATTGCTACTGTTAAGGTTACATAATATGCCTGTTATTTTTTTAAATATTTGGTTACAAAATACACCAATTTGCCAGTTTATAGGTACATCATTCTGCTTCATGTGTAGCTAATTAAAATAAATTATTATAATCCAAATATATATACATACATAAATAAACTAAAGTTGTAACTTTAGATAACAATGAAATAATATCAAGTTTTAAATATTTGTATTATTAAACAGTTATTTTAACATAAGGCAAAAATAGGTTTCATATTCTATACAAAAGAATACACGTTGCTTCCCTTAAGACAAGAAGTGAACAAAACTTATATTTTCCCCTTGCCTCGGTTCCTATACGGAATGACTCATGTCTGTCAGATTTGTAGTTTGCATTGTAAGAGAGAGAGAGACAGGGGAACAGAATGAACTTTCGTATAGGGAGTCGCTAAAAAGGATAGTGGGACATTCTAGCATTAAGGAGAAAAAAGAAAAATCATAAAGAAAAGAATAGGGAAATTACACAGAAAAGAAAAAAAAAATATCTGAGCGAGAGTTGGGACGGACTATTTTGTCCTTTTTAGGGACTCGTCAACCAAACCCACTCACCAGATGAAATGCTCAGATAGTGCAAGAGCATTTGTTGTGAAAATCATAAAGGTTTTAATTTTTTCCTTAATTTTAGCAGGTTCCACTGTTCTTCTTACATTCAAATCCTTCTGCCTCTAACAAACTGATTTGAATTTACTAAATCCAGCTTAAATGTTATTCTTAATCCATTTAATCTATTTTTTGCCACAATTACATGATGCACATGCTCTTTTTCAGGATTAACGAATCAAATGAAGTTAAATACTACAAAGCCAAACATCTTTAAATGTAGATTAATTGTGTTTTGATATTTAAAATATGTAAAGTCAGGCAAAAGAAAATAGTTCCATTTTGCATTACAGCACTTTAAATAATGTAGTACTAGTAACTGAATATATATAATACTAAATATTAAGCAAAAGGATTAAAATTGAAAGATTTTGTGATTAATAACCAGCAAAGTAAGAGGAATTCTCAAATACACATGGAAAGCAAGGGAGAGGATAGCACCAAAGCATGGACTGATCCAGGATTTTTCAAAAGGGGGGGGGGGGGGGCTAATATGAATGTCTATCAGGCAGCAGCCTTTGGAAATCCCATTTTATCCAATCTATATTCACATTTGAATGAGGGGGAGGGCTACATCCCCTACTAGCCCTCCCCTGGATATGATTACACACCATTTATTGTTATTTCTGAGTAAAATTAAAATTAATATAAAGATCGTGTTGTCAAAAAAAAAAAAAAAAAAAAAATCCAAGACCCAAAAGACAAAATTTTATTTCCTATTTATAATATTCCTAGTTCAATAAAATATAAAGAAACTACGATTTAATATGAATTATCACTTACCTTAAAATACCTAAAATAATCTTTACATAATAAGCTTGATAATCTGGGATATATTTTTGCATTATTATAGTAGTCTACTGTATCTACATTACATGAGCAATCATCAATTTGGCCCTGTAACTAAAGAAAAAAAAAAAAAAGATTATTTAGAAAACAGATAAAAATATATACAAATTTTAATACTATTTATTAAAACTAGCATGGCATATTATGAAAATTAAATTTCATTGAACTAAGTATAAACTAACTAACTATAAAACAATGTAGTCAATACAGTTCCTTTTATCAGTTATCAAAAAAATGATTACATTTATTTCTTATCAAAATTCAGGGAAATGAACAAAAATGCCATTTAATCAAAATTTTAAAATAAGAATAGCAGTTAAAACGAACTACACAGTTTCTCTAGTATATTACAATTACATTTTCTAAATTTCATTGAAAAGCATCACAAGACCAAAAATATAGCGATCAACAAAAAACTATTAACTGTAATTATTAGATCAGTTAATATCTAAAAAGGTCTCTTCTCCTATCCTGCTTTTAAAGTAACAAACAAAAAGAAGAAAATATAAACTCCTCTATGTTTTTTCACAACAGATAAAAACTATGTAAATGAACAACAAAATAAGACAGAAAGTCAAAGAAAAAATGATCCCTATTCATATCTGAATCTGTTAAATTCTTGAATAATTAGCAAGAAATCCGATCGTGATATTTATTTTTAATTTTCTTTCTAATACATTGATTTCTAATTCTAAAAGGTTAGATCGATTCCTACATTTCTCTTGTGTATCATATTCAGTTCGTCACATGCATCTTGAGTTGCCGAGTAGCACTACTTGATAAGAATTAATGATATGAAAGTAGCTTTTTTTCACTGCCTTTCAGATATGCAAAAATTTGTTTTTTCTATTGCATTTTGGCCATTGACTTTTAAACTTGAAACAAATAACAGGGAAATCGTTTATGATGAAGAAGAAAGAAAAATTCGTTGGTGGTATTGCATTCTCAAACTCTCAGTTGCTGTTAATAATTTTTAGCATTTTAAGAGATGATACCGACAAGGTTCAGATTAAAGACATTGTCCTTAAGGACCATTCTGAAGTAAAGAAAAAAAATCAAAAAAATCCTGAAGTTACTAACTTCTTTTTGAAGCATTAATATATTGAAGAATCTGATAGAATAATATGAGTGGGTAATGCATGATAAAACTGCAGCATTTATTGTAACATTAAATTTTCAGTGTTGTGAGGTAAAGTAAACAAACCCATTTGCTACCACCATCTATGGGTCATCTAAGGCTTCAGTGATTTTGAAAAGACGGAACCATTTTACATGTTACTGCATTCTAAGTGAAAAGCTTAAGAAAAATTCAACTTATGGATCTTAATTTTCATTCAATCTCAATCAACATGAGATTTTTCTTTAAATTTCACTGATCTTTTTGCATTTTAGATTTTATGAAAACCAGTCCACTGAGAATTTAATCGTTCCATGAGCACTTATAGAAAACTGTCAGATAATAAATAATTTTTACACTTTTTAAATGCTAACATATCTAAATACGAATAAGTTCGTAAAAGCTTGCAATACAATTATATGTGGTTAATGGAGAGGACTTTGGACATATTTTTTTTTTTTTTTTTTTGGAGGGGAGAATTTACTCATTTCAGTGTACTGTACACAGTTTTGCATTATTAATTTTTGTCAGTTTCACTCTGTCATGTTATAAATTATTCCGACAAAATATGACGGTGCTATTTGACCTTGTTTTTCACTTCCCTTTATAATCATTATTATTCAAACTAGTATCCTTTGAAGCCAGCAAAAGATCAATAGAGCATCTAATAACGAAAACACTTGACCACATAAAACAAAACAACAACAAAAATAGAAAATAAAATAAAATTTTAAAAATTACTTGACGACATAAAGAATGTGTAAGATTGACTGCTGTATGTAAAACAAAAATTACAATATGAAATTAGTAACAGAAACTTTTAAAGCACGTACCACTGAAATTTAAAAAAAAAAAAGGCACATTTTAACATTTTTATAAATTAATTTTATAAAAAAACAAACAAAGATTGGAAAATTGAAATTTTTGAGACCTTTATTAGGATTTACACGTCTCGACAAAAAGAAAAATAATGATATTCGAGTCCAACTTAAAACTCCAAGTTTAATTCAAGAAATTCAAAATTACCAAAAAAATTGGCTTAACCATGTAGAAAGGATGTCCAACGATAAGATTCAAAATTTAATTTTGAAATATAAACCCAAAGGAAAAAGAGACAGGACGACCAAAAATAAGATGGAAAGACCAAAATCATCTTCAGAGCTAGGAACAGACAATCATTGTCTATACCTAAGATGTTCAAGACAAGACAATTTTATAAAAAAAATTGAATTATGAACATTATTTTTTAAACCATATTCTTAATATAAAATTAGCAACAAATTTTTTGACAGTTCCATCCCAAGTAATATAAATAAGAAAATTCTAAAGGAAATTGAAAAATAAAAAAAAAATATAAACCAATTAAGTAATTTTACAAAATGAGACCCTTCTCTATCTAGTTAAACTCTATACTATTTCTAGATTTTATAGATAATCATTCTATACGAAGTAAGCTGAACTTTCTATTAGGACTCAGGTGGTGACGTCACTGCTTCCACATTTTACAAATGTTATCTAAATGCTACATTTGCCAGATTCTTAGTCTTTCAATCTGAATATCATGTACTTTCCAGCTTGTTAAAGCACTAGGAATTATTTAATTGAAAATAGGGGTTCAAACCCAAATCATCATGAGAACATGATTCATGTTCAAAGGCAAGTGTAATGTTCAATTTGAACTGTGAGAAAATCAAAGATTTTTAATAGCTGGCTCAAATAATAGTTTGTGTGATATAACAATTTGAACGACTGCACAGTCTGCCTTTGAGACCTATCCCGTCTTACATTTGTGCACAGAATAATGCCTCTATGCTTCTGCAAAACAAAAACAAAAGATCTACATTGCTCAACTAACTCTATAAAACATACAAAGGAATTTACAAATGAGAAGTACTTACATCTTAATGCTTTGAAATTAAGCTACTTATTATTTAATTTTATCTTCAGTCTGAAGACCTGAAAAATGCAGTTTTCTGCTGTTCCAGATTTATGTGTTAAGTTTTGGTTGGGAATTCTACAGAAAGATCCAATAAAGTTAAAGGTTGAAGTATCCCACTGCAGTAAGACCCCTGGAGTTCTGTGAATACGAAACTAAGTTGATGCCGAAAGTCAGCCTGATGCCAACCCGCCCATATCCCCCAGGAAACAAACCTGGTACTCATTCTGAAGAGGGCTGGGTGGATCCTAGGGCCCACCCAGAGGAGAATTCAATATGGAAAAATCCCTGACAATCAGCTGCATTGTCAAGCCCGCAGTCAAACACCTTAACACTTTACCAGGCCGGCAATAAAGTTATAGTAACCTCAGAAATTGAAGGCAATGTACATTTCCTGTTCTCCAACTTACTTACAATTTACATTGTGTAGAAATTATGTACTGTTCGTTTTGAAATGCGAGAACCACGACAACACAAGATGATTCTACTCCGCAAAGAGATGAAACACTGAGATAGACACTTTCCTAAGACCTGTTTTTCTTTTAGTACCTGTAAAAAGATATTTTATTTTTGCAATAGTATTTATTCTTTCCATAATTCTTTCCCGAAAAGTGCAAATAGAACCCAGCTACTAGTAAACTAACACTATAAAAAGTAAACATCCCATCTTCCTCGCCCCTATTTGGAAGAAATCGCAGGAGACCTGACGCATGCGCATAAGCACTGAAGGCTCTCCTAAACGAAAACGGACTGTATGCATTACAGTATTTATGTTTTCGTTTTGTTTTTTCACAAAATTGCAATTTTAATAAAATTTTAAAGCTGCCTAATTCTGAAGATTTTTTTTTTTTTTTTTGTAATTCTTTATATTACGATTTACTAACCTAATTTACAGTAAGTTTTTATTTGTTAATTTTGATGATAATTTTATATAATTCATTATTGACATAAAATAAAGATTATTTTTTTTTCCAAAAATTAAAATAAAATTATAAAGTATATTGTAATAGAAAATGTTTTGAACTATTTTATAATGTCTTACAAATTATTTAATAATTAATTATTCTTATTTTCAGAAGTGGTTGCATTCATGCAACAGATGAAAACCATGGGACAAAACTCAGGACAAATTTGATTTGGTGCAAATTTGATTTAGTTTCTATTTTCAGAATCAACCAATACAAGCTTTTGTCTATCATCTGGTTAACTACTATTAACCAGAGCCAATCAGAAACAATTTCCAGTTAAGTAGCCGTAACTAGAGGACCATAGCACATCCCAGAAGACTTTTTGATGATACTGTCTACAGCAAAACATTAATACAGCGAGAAAAGGACACTCAGTCTAACTGAAAGAATGCTACAAATTCGCAACTTGTCTATGAAAGTCTTGCAACCGCAGTAAGCCTCTGAATTCTTAAAAATAGTCACAATAAAAAGCCACAAGTAAGAGAATTTCATGGGATGCAGATGAAAAAATATCAGAGCAAGAACATACATACATAGATACTTACAAGCCGGACTTTTTTTTCTAGAAAAAAGGTACAAGAACTCTGGTCATTTTTAGCATTCTTACAGCCACTTTTTAGAGATAACTAAGTGCACAATGCATCTAAAATTACACAAACAATTGCTTTAGAAATACTAAAATACTTTTGTCGACTAACCTTTTTATAAAATTGTACCGTGTTATTTTACTGTCAAAGAAGGTATCGGAATGCCGTTCCGGGGCGTTCCAGCAGAAAAAAAACCCTGCTTACAAGCATTCAAAAGGACACAGAACCATGTCTACTGTAATTATAATAAAAAGCTGACTACTTTTAGTTGAAATTAAAGGGAATTTTAGTGCAACAAATTATACAACTGTCTTAGCAAGAAGAATGAATTCAAAGCAACATACACCAACTGCAATTCAATATCATCTACTGCAAAAAAAAAAAAAAAAAAAAAAAAGTTAACAGCAATTTCCTTAAGCAACAGCTTCAAGTGATTAACAGAAGAAAAGGTAAGTAGACAGAATTCTCACAAAAACACTTTGGGAAAACTTACTATCAGAGCTGTGGATAAGGAAAATATATATATATTTTTTTTTTCAATTGATGTCACGAATATGCCAGCTCCACAACCCTATTTACTATACTCGATTTCATCCCACACTACTAAATTTCCATCATTTTTATAGAAGAACACGATTCCGATAAGGTTTTATTGATTGCAATAAAAGAAAGGCCTGTCTTCATTCACAGTATTTTATAAAGTAATAATTCTAGTAAATCACTTCTAAATTTAGTAACTCTGTCCTAACAGCATCATTTATTTCTTAAAAACTACGGCACATGATGCTTCAAACAAGAAAAAGCTAGAAATGTAATAGAAGCCCAAGATTTATTTTAAGAATATTTATTTCCAAATCTTGTCTATCTTTTTCTTTTAAAAGAAATTATAAAAATTTATTTTGTTAATTTTGATTTTAAGCCAAGATTTCATATGATTTTGAATTTTTAAGCAGGACTAGAGAGTTGCAAAGGTAATGCATAAAACAAAAGTGTAACAGAATTCCACTGTGAGACGTCGAGGTGAAATTATCAACATACTTAATATCAACAACCCCGACAATTTGACTGAATGTAATCGTATACAGTCTGTTAGTTACAGTTTTGGTGAATGAGAACTTAAAAATTAGATTTTTCTTACCAATTTAGACTTAAATAAAAAGCTTTAAGGAAAATTAAAAACTAAAATATTTTTTTCCCTAAATAATCGATATCTCAGATTCAATTTCCAGTTTCTTTGAGGGAGAAAATACATTTGAACAATGAACTCTAGATCAGCCAGAGATAAACCACTGATAAAAATGAGGAAGTACGGGTTTAAGTGGTAAAACTTAGAAAGATTCACAATTTAATAATTAAAAAGCGATAGAAATGTTCTTAGAACACAAGCAGCCCATTTATTTCAAGTGCAACTACATATAAAAAAAAATGCCACTTCTGTAAGTCCATTTAATAAGATTCTAGTCAAGTGCCACATCCACTCAATCATTCTCTTGAGTCCGATAACAAATTGAAATATTGTCAATGTCGATAGCAATATTATCAGAAAAAGATGTTAAGTATCAATGAATCAAGATCACAAAGGGAAACTATTCGACAGCAGGGAGATATTCTTGTTTGATACATGACAGAATGGAAAAACACAATTTCTTTTTCTAATTTATATGTAGCGCCAAATAAACTTAAAGGATAAGCCAATTAAATATAGTGAACAATCTGGTATATCAATATTAATATAACTGAATTAAGATAAGAAAATCATTTAGTGTCAATTTAGTTAACTAATAAAAGCAACTAAACTAGAACAACTTTTAAAAAACTAGTTTCTTCCAGAATGTAAACTTTTATTGAATGAAAAACTCTATATTATTTGAAAAGAATACTGCGTAGCTTGTCAATATACAATATGAGCGGAGAAAAGTTTTACCTAATTAAGTAAGAAAATCATGTGGAAATCTTAAGTTTAAAAAAAAAATAATTAGAATTAATTTCAAGGGCTTATATAAATCCACAATTCCCACTTCAGCAATCTAACCAAATATAAGCACATGTCCTAAGTAATGAAAAGAGCAAAAACGAAGGCACAATGTAAATAACAAGAGAGGAAAGGATTCGCACCCTGAGTTTGTCATCGGGACGAGACTGGGACGGGCCGTTTTGTCCTTTTTAGGACTCATCAGCCAGCCAAACTTTGAATACTTTCCTCTCTTGTTATTTGCATTGTGCCTTCGTTTTTGCTCTTTTCATTGAATCATCAGGCACGTAAAATCTCTTTTTCTTTAAAGTCCAAAATAACTTGGAGATTATTGCCTACTTCTCATTTTATCCATCTTTTCTCGCCCCCCCCCCCTTTTGCCATTTTAATATCCAAGTACTAACATTAATAATTTTTCAAGAGTTTCCAATGTTTATATATAGATTTTTTTTAACCTAGTCTTTCAAAATCAATTATAAATATTCTAAAATTAGAGCAAAACTGCAGATCTATGCTAAATTTTTAAAACTGTCTCAATTTTGATCAGTCATTTAGATTTATCAAAGAATTAGCAAACTTGTGGAATTTACTTCTAATTTATCGCAAGTATTTGCAGATGAACAAAGGCAGTTTTCCTTACAATCAGGAAGAACAGTACAACTTGGCTGGATTTATCATTATCACTTGCTTTATACAAAACATTATTTTTAGGAGATAACCGACTCCTGGTGGATCTGTTAACAAAAAATTCTGATTCAAACCCTTCTCATTGCCTGAGTTTACATTTGAACTTCAAGACTGTATTCATATCAAAATATTTACAACATTTTATAATTAAAACATAAATACAAATACTATTAGAACCTTTAAAAAAATCTAAAAATATAACTGCAAATTATTTATTAAGCATTCCACAAAGTTGTTGTGGTTTTTTTTTTGCAAAATCTAAGAGCTGTTTTAGTCTAGTTAGCTCTCTTTAGTCTCGTTAGACCAATTAAGTCAAACAGCATTTCATAAAAAATATGAACTAAAAAAAATTATTAAAAAACTCGATTATATTTTTATCGTAATGGAATAACTATAGTTTCCCAGTTTCTGAGGTTAAAATTAAACTGATGAAGATGGCGATTCTAACTCCAAAGTTTTTTTTCCACTTCAAAACATTCAGAACTTTTTGATCTGAAACCCATCTTACATTTGTCTGGGTTAATTCGTTTTATAACTTTGTAAGCAAGCTTTGACCCCCCCCCCATTTTTTTCCAGAACTCACTGCCATAAAACTTTAAATCTTAATTATCAATAGACTTAGATCTGTCATATATCCCAACGTCATTTCAAGGATGCTAAACTTCGAATTGCTAGTTTTTTAATCAGCTTACGACATGTAATCCGTTATTATATAAATGAAAAACAACGGGAAGGTTTAGTTTTGAAATAAATAAATAAAAAATATTATGAAGCTATTGAAAATAGGTTGAATTTCTTTCTCAAAATATTTTATTTGAGAGAAACAACTAATCAAGTTAATTGTAAGTGCTTTAATTAGAGAACTTAATACGGATCCAGATCGATAATACAATCAGAATTAATATTTATTTATTTATATGAAAAAAAAAAAAAAAGCAGGAAGGGAGAAAAAAAAATGTATGTCACTTTTTTTAACAACTCGCGGAAATTGGTTTGAAGAAACTATCGACTTTTCATTTAAAACTAAATTAACAAAACGTAAAAGCATTTCAAAAAATAATAACAACGACAATAATAATAATACCAATTTGGATAGCAGATATATTAAAATATGCTTTGGATGCATAGCAAAAAATATAACTATGATGAAACCCTCACTGATATAAGAATTTGAAGTTTCACATCAATTACCGAAATTAAATTATAATGTAAAAAAAAAAAAAAAAAAAATTGGGGAGAGATGGACCAATGACCCAAATTCATTCTTTAATCATTTGATCACACGTTCTGTATTTTTAAAAGCAATTTCAATAGTTTAGGATAAAAGCATATTACAAAAATATCTTTTTTTTAATTACATGTAACTAAATCGCTTAAATTTTGAAATGCCACATAATAGTTTTCTCTCAAAAACCGTATGTCTCCAATTACTGCTATTAAAATAATAATTAAACGGAATTTTATAAGTACATTCATGTATGGGAAAATAAAAATTATTAGTGTTTTGTTTTTATTATTTATTTTGTCTTTTAAAATATATCTATTTTTAAGTTAAATGGTAAATATTATTGTAAAGCTTTTTAAATATGCAATCAGTGGATTGTCTTCATTTTATTTCAGTCTTTTTTCCTTCCCTTAAAAAAAAAAAAATTATTTTGATTTTATGAATTCGAGCAGAAAGTTTAAATAAAGATTGTGAGAATCTAATCGTCTACCAAATTTTAAAATAACATCACCCTTTCAATTGTATATTGCATAAATGTATACTTAAAAAATAAATAAATAAATACAAATGTCGGTTTGTGTTGCAAAAGAATGTCATCAATATTTCATTAGTAAACACACCAACTTCAAGTAGAAAACACATCAATGCCATAGTTGCCAAGGCTCAAAATACAACAGAATCCACAAAATCAGAGAGAAATATTTCATTTTTCCCTAGATCGAATGCACAGGAAGATTTCTTTAGAAAGGAATTGCGAATTCTTTCCCGTTTTGATGACATCCCTTCGCGAAAAATCCCTTCTGACGACCGGTATTGCTACGGACGACGCCGTAAACGCTTACCTGACAGAAACATGTGTCTCCTTCGGGAAAAATAAACTGCGTGCTGGATGCAATGCGGTATTCACTCAAATTTAATACTAAAATACAAATTATTAGCTGCCAATGACACCTCCACATATGTAAAATCATGTCTATCTTCTACAAACTCTACAGTCCATCACCATCCGGTTATTTAAGTCATGTACACAGGAAGTTCTGAACCGCAGTGCGACGACATACACATCTTCCTTCCGGTTTGGTCGTGTCGCTGTGAAAGAGAAAAGAGTCCTTTATTCAAAATTGAATAGATAATTTACTTTTAATATTTAACTTTTCTAAAAGGTACACAGCCTATAAAACTAAATTGTAAATGCTTTTCAAATGATGTTATGCTTTTTTAGGTAATTGGTTAATGACATTTTCTGAACAATGTATCAATGCGCGAGTCCGCGAGCCGTAAACGTACGTGGCGTTTCACAAGAGGCACGCAGTTAAAGAAGCGGTGATAACAGACTTTGTGAAATTTCTCTCGATTTCTGTGAAATCGGCGTCAAGTCTGCAAATCGGAGATACGTCGCTATTCCTCCTTTTTAACCCGTTCTAGGCTACGTGCAGAATTACACGTGTCATTTTTGAACAGCTGATGAAATATATTTTTAAGCCAAGCAAAACTAATTTGTAAATATTTACTTTGGGAATACGAACGTATAAAATATTAAACGAAAAAGCAATAAATAAATAAATATTAAACTTAAAAATGATCAAATTTGATTTTCAAATTATAAATAAATAAAAATGATATTACACATTGTTGATAGGAAAGACAAATTACCAATCCTATTAAATGCATTAAAATCGTTAGTAAATTTCCAATTTCTATTTAAAAACAAAATGTAGCTGACGTGCCAATTTTCGAATATCACGTAGAAATGGATCACATAAAAGTTTTAATAAATAAAATTATATTTATTATTTTTTTTTTATCCTTTCATTTTTTTTTAATTGACATAACCAGTATTATACAGTGATTGGCTTAACGAATGGAATTTCAACTTCCTCCAATACATTGGTTTTGAAATAACGTAAGCACAGAAGGTCCAAACTAGATAAAGAATCAACTGGGAGCTAATATTAAGATAGCCCAAATCTACCAATAAATTTTTTAGTTCTTTGATCATTGGTCATTTTGACTTTAAATAAGCATTCGAAAGAAATTTTTATTATAATCGTTTATTCATTTATTTATTTTTAATGCATATCAAAAAAAGAAAAGGTATATGTCTTAAGCAGATATAAAAGTATAACAAGCCAAGATGGTAGAGGGAAGATTTCAAAATGTCAAAGTCTAGAATGATAGAATGTCGAAGAGAGCTTCAGAAAACAGTTTAGCGAAAACTCGAATGGATGTTTCGTTCGACAGTTATCGTGCCTAAAAAGCTCACAGTATAAATACGTTACTCAAGATATTTTTAATTTTTTTTTGACAAATTTAAGCTCAATGATTTCCAAAACTGACGAGAAAAATTGAATAAAAAATATTTTCATTTTTTTTTAGGGGCGTATATAATACCTGGTGGCGAAAGTAAAAAATTTGTATAATATACGTATATATATAAATATATATTATACAAAAAGCTAAATTTTATAACAAAGGTAAACTAGAAGTCTTTCCCATAATTTCTATAATGGATATTATTGTTTTTTCAGCGATAAAAATAGTTTTACTGGAAAGGGAGAGGAAATAAAAAAAAATTGGGAACCACTGTTCTAGAGGCATATTTGCTTTTGGGGATTTTCTCTGGTCCGCTTCCATTAAATTACATACGTGGCTTCAAGTGATGCAGACCAAAGCAAATGCCACTCTCCTCTTTTCAACTTCTTTTTTTTTTTTGGCTTGAATTGTTACCTGTCTACAGAATTAAAGAGTAGCCAAATGCAGAAGTCTACAAATTTTATACACATTTATTATTTATTTTATTGATTAGTAGAACAATTTCAATATACAAATTATAGTGAGCCCGCAGTTTTTGCCTCCTGCCTCCACCTCCGATCTTCAGGGATTCCGAATGGATGCACCTTCAATACCAGATCGTGGCCTTGAAGTTTCCCTCTGACCTTTTGTAACGAGCAGTAATAGACCAGCATAATGAAAAACAAACCTAAATTATCATTAGGATGACTTCAAATGCAGTCAACAGCCGATTGTGGGTTTTAGGACCCGGTTCACGCTTTGGTTGAAACAGCGCGCCTTCAAAATTTGGGAAGCGCTGATAAATAGGCTTAACCTCGGATATCAGTAAGTGCAATATTTTTTTTCTTTTTCTTATTAAATTTTATTAATTGTAAGTCGCGATTGAGGATCGATAACTCACGAATCTCTCGTCCAGGGCCGCACCAAAGTATGTTGGCGCCGGGGTAACAGGCAAAAGTTGCCGTCCCTAATAAGCTAAATTTATTTTAGTCTAAAATTACATATTTTGCATATTCCCAGTTTTGAATTATTCCCAAATTAATAAAAAATTAACCCCTACGAGCTAAATTTTCACCTAAGGCTTGGTCTATACGAGAGTTGAAAACACCGCGTTGCTAAAGCCGAAAGCGCACACATCCGTTTTCATTCGGCAACATTGACCTTTGACGTCATCATGGGCAGATACGTCATCAAACGTTGGGTAGATTTTCCCTGTCGGAACGCCCAAAAACGTCCTGATCTTCACGAGAGCAATGGCAACGCTAGATGTGGTCTACACGAGCATTGCTAATGCTGAATTAGTTTAGCTCCGAGACATTCTTGTAGGAGTAAAGGAAAGCTCACACTCGAGGATTAAGCGTTGGTAACGCTCACCAACGCCCTGTGTAGACCAGACCAGCGCTGGTAACGACGACCTTCTCGGTGTTGAAAACGCTCGTGTAGACGTATCTTTCATTTTCCACAGAAATTACTGGATTTCGCTCGGTTCTGTAAGAACGTTAACATCGCTCATGTAGACCAGACCTAAAGTTTAATTTTAGAGAAGGCGCGGCAATCTGCCGTCAGGTGTCGCGCGACACTAAACGCGTGCATAAAAGGGTTCTTAAAATAATCAATCATGATTTTTTGTCTAAGCTTTGAAGCTCTTTGCTGGCTGCCCGATGTCGAAGTCATTAATGTTATTAATAGAGTTAAGAGTTACATAGTTACAGATACATATTAGTTTGTGTACGCTATTAAATATTGATTATAGCAACGGAAAAATGTTGTTGTGTAAAAATAAAAATACGCTAAAAATCGTTTTGGATAAAGGAGTTTTTAGTATAGGCTTTTCGTTTTTATCGTATTCACGACTTTCAAAAAAAAAAAAGAAAGAAAATTTTAGAACGTATGCTTTAACTTCATTTTTATCTAAGTTTTCATTTCTTTCCCTTTTTTAATTATCTACCAATTCATTCTAATAAATAATTTTCATTTTAATCTCAATTAAACTCATCCCTGCAGTATTCAGACTTCCAATGAGCAACTTCGTATCCTTCCAAAGTAACATGAACTCCTTGCAACTATTCTAAACAACGAAGAATCGCTTTTTATTTGTAACTCCGTTAGATAGTTCCTTGTGCCTAGTATTTCGTCAGACAAGTTCAAGTATCTCGAATGGAAGTAGGATTTCAGTTACTGCTTTTTGTTCTTTTAAAAAAAAAATTTATCTTGTTACAACGAAAGAAATAATCTAAGAACAGCGAAGGCAAAGATTATCAAAGACACGTATAATGGTGTCGTTATCAAAAATGTAAATAAGTGAGTAGATTTACCATTAAGATAAGCATTAATCGTATAAAACAGTAATTATAATCGCTTTAGAACCTCGTCATCTATTGATAGTCTTAAGGAATAACGTAATTTTAAAAACTCAGTAAGTTTTGGAAATAACAGGAGAATTATTAAAATTACAAAAATTGTTGAAATGCGTTTACAGTTTGTCAAAGATCAATAAACAAATTAATGATATCAGACATAACAAGATAGCAAATACACTACATTATCTATTACAGATTGAAAGACGTGGTCGATTTCCAAAGCTGTTCTATTGTCACTTATTAGGCCTATTTCTGATTTGGTCTTCAAATGTGAAGTGGAAACGGATGAAAGTATTAAAAGTTTTAAACATACATTAAATAATGTATTATTTTATTTCCAACTATTCTAAAAAAACATCTCTTCACTGTTTATTCTCAATACCGTATACAAAAAAAACTTCCATTATAAAGGCAAAATATTGATACTAACATCTTGTGCCCCTTCTTGCGGAAGGATACATTACGTCATCTTGAAAGGCCGTCTGCAAAATAGAAACGGGATAATGTGTAGCAGTGTTCCGCAACGGGTGTGCTGCGAACTTTTACCTATTGTAATAAATGTGTAACGTTTTATTTATTTATTTTGCTCCCAATTATGGTGCTTGATATGTTTTTATTTCTCACTCTGCCGATGCACTGAGTGTATAAATAATAATAAATAATAAAACATGTCCCTTCTTCCCTTTGAAGAGTATAGATACCGCGTCTTATAATTTCAGTTTTATCACAGCTGTGTTCTGAAGCAGTCAGAAAATTCTGATTACGATTGGCTGATATCGGATCCGATTGAAACCGCCTTCTGTGATTTTGACGATGAATTAGAATTTGAATTAATAGTTTCGTAACACATGCTTTTGAGGGGACTATCATTTTGATGTGCCGTGTTGAGTCACGGGTGTGCCGCGAGAAAGAGGAGGTTGCGGAACAGTGCCGTATAGAATAAGATCCAAAATCCGTTGATCAAAAAATAAAATAAAATAAAATAAAGGTTTTGGATGATAACAAATAAATTGAAAACGTAGAAAATGATAAAAGTCGGTTGGAGGCCAAAAAGCTCTTGTTTAACTGAGAAAGGAGAAAAGTAAACGTGAGTTAACAGAAACTTTAAAGGAACAATTGAGGATAAGAATACAAGCAACTTTCTAGTGAACTGAACTGTTATTTTTAGAAATATAATGATTGCGCCTGAATGACAAACTACTTTGACCATTTTATTTACCTCTAGCTCGTTCGCTATAGTCTAAATACAGTAGGTATCAAAAATCTTCCTCTTAACAACCTAAACCTAAAAGTTTCAGCTTGCAAGGACAAACAACTTTTGAACATAAAAGACCAAAACTATAATGTCTTTAAAAGATCACTAAGCTTACCATGAAACTATAAGGCCGATATTAATATCAGTAATTAAATAAAAAAATAAAAGAACTAAATCTTTTTCCCAAAAATACAATCATATCTTTATATAAATTTTTCTATTTTAGGAATACATTTTATCCACATCCTGTTAAGGTCTAAAAGAAACTTCCTCTAATTTAATAAAAATCAACTGGGTGACACCAAGTTGTTTACTAAGTGACATCCTAGAACAGCTGTTTCACGCCAATATGGCGATCATCAGCTGGGATCAGTCACCAGTAAACATCCAGGTCTCGAGACACGGGCCTATAGGAAATATCTCTTTATTTAATAAAATCGAGAATTGTTTAGTTGGTTCCAGAAATATTTTAGTTACAAAAAGAGTAATTATAGATTTGCAAAGATGAGCGAGAAACTGTTTTTTTCGAAAATATGCAAAGAACTGAAAAATAATAACATGAAAAATAATACATCAAAAACGCCAATTATGAATTATTATCCTTTAAAGATTTGAAAGGTTTTGATTGATTTTTTTTTTCTTTCTAGTATCATTTGGATCTTCCTTTTCATTCTGAAGACTGATAATAATTAAGAAACTGTACTGTCCTTTTAAAAACTGAAAATTGAAGCGCTACTGTTTAAAAATATTTGTAAATAAGTACGTGAAGCCGTGTTTCAAATAAATTAAACAAATGAATGAGCATCAGTAAGAGAAAAGTTATGATTTAAGTGATTAATTATCCTAAACACTATGTTAAGAAGAACTGTTAAAAATTACATTGATAATATTTAATGATTTCTGTATATGCCATTTACTTTAACGGAATTTGGACGTTAATCCATGTTTAAAAAAAAAAAAACAGGAAACATCAGCAGATTCTAATGAAATGCCTATGTGACTTTTCAGCATTTTGTTTCTGCTTAGTTTGGATTATACAGATGCAAATACCAGAGAAATAAGAGACAACAGGTGTCTGTCTTCATGCATAAAAACATTCACTGGCCTCGAAGAAAAAGCCTATAACCAGATCTTAGGAATTACTTTCACTATATTTGTTGCGCCCAAGAACTTCCAGGAATTCATAAATGATAAAAACAAAACAGACCCAGTTCAATGTTTAAAAGAGAACTACAATCTGTAGATTTACAGTATTCTGAATTGTTTTTTAATCAATTAATCAATGTCCATCTACTTCTCTTCGTTTTTATTACATAATAAATATTGAATTTCTTTTCCGCCAATTACAGGACAAGACATTTCAGAATAGTTAAAAGTTAGGAAGCGGAAGGGGTGTGTAATGTTATTTAATAAACTCGTATGAAAAATTAAAAGCAGAATAATCTATAATAAATTAGTAAAAACAATGAATTTAAAGATATGTTGAAAAGAAATAAGATGGAAGTGGAAGATCAAATTTAATGTAGGGAATTTGTTAAAATAAAATTATGCCTGTAAACAGATCTTGCCTATTTGTAGAGTCAATATTATTAAAGTAAAATAAAAAATCCTAATTCTTCATAACTTTGCATGTATGTACCATAAAACGTTCAAAAAAATGTTTACGGCTTCAAAATCTGACAGCATCACGTCAAGTCTCATGACAAATGATTAATTTGAGAATTTCAAGAAATAAACACGAAACAATTCAGAAACTCGGAATGTAACGGTTTTATACAGGGTGTTTCGAAATTCCTGTTACAAACTCCCAGGATGTTTAGAGGGAACCGAGAAGATAACGTTTTGAATAGGAACTCATGTCCGGAAACGCACAGCGCCACCAGCAAACCAAAATCAAATCAAGTGTTTATAAAACATAACAATAAATACTCTTTCTTCTTCTGGATCAAAAGAGCATTACTGACGTGAATGCCGATTCCAATAAAAAATGTTTCTAGTTTTCCTGTACGGAAAGGATGTTTTATCCAATGTCATGTCATGAAACAGGTGTCATTTTTGTTCTGCAGTTCCAGTTGTTTGTTCGATTGCATCCTGGTACACTACAAGAGCTGCTCGATGTTGCCACATTTGAACTTCGTTGCAAACATTGTATCTGCGAAGCATGTTCTGGTACACGCGCTCAACAATACCTGGTGTGTTGAATCTCTTGAGCCGCAGCAGAATTCGTGCAAGTAGATCTTCCTTCGACTCTTCAGGTGGCCTCACAGGAAAACGTCGAGTGGAGTTAAATCCGGCGATCGTAGAGGCCAAGCAAATGGCGCGGCCCATCTATCTTCCCTCGAATGTTTGGCCGAGATGGTCTCGGACGGCAAGTGCAAATTGATTTTGGTTTGCTTGTGGTGCTGTGCATGTCCGGACATGAGTTCCTATTCACAACGTTATCTGCTTGGGTCCCCTCTACAAGCCCTGGGAGTTTGTAATAGGAATTTCGAAACACCCTGTAGGCCTATATTCTCCTTTTAATCAATTAATTTCGTAAATGAATTTGCGTGTCCTTAAGTAATTAAAATTACTTACTGAATTACTTACTGAAATTATTCGACTTTAGAAAGGTACTGCGGATTTAATTATTTTCTTCAGAAATGGAAAACGTTTAACTGTTTATAATCAGCAGATATCATAATGTAAAAATAAATAAAGGCTTTTCATTTCTATCATTAAAAATAAATAAATAAATAAATAAATAAAATGCTACAGCAACGACATTACATCAATGTCATTCTACAGTTTTTAATTGCGAATAAATAAATCACATAGTAAAAAGATTGTTTACACTTAAATCTGGGGGCACGGCAGTGCCCCCGCCAAGACGAGCCGAAGGCAGGAAGGGCACTACGTACCTTTTCTGGAAGTGTTTCGTCGTATTTTCGAACCCTCATAGCTTCGGCCTGGATAATACTAGAGAGCT
>JAFIDM010004315.1:15589641-15674165 GCA_023159025.1 Thereuonema tuberculata | reverse complement strand
TGGATCCGCCTATGATATCGTGTTATGCTAACTGGCTACTACACCTCATGTTGTATGTGCAGCAAGAAGGGAAACAGATTGAACACATTTTGTAGGCCCATAATGTGCATTCCAATGGGATTTCTGCTGTGAAAATTGTCACAAATGTCTAACTTTGAAACTTATAAAACTAAAATGAATAATGTTACATAAAAACTGATTTCACCATTGTGTTTCTGTGGGTTTTCTAGTTTGAAATGATACCTCGCATGACCCTGACCCCATTTGAAAATTTTTACTTGCATTCAAGATGGCGGCCATGTTCTGGAAATATCGTAAAATATAGTTCCCCTCGCCCATTCTTTGCTGGAGTACTCAGATATTTCATTTTCCCTTCCGTTTCTTAAATACAAGGGTGTCCTGAGACTTTTGACTCACCCTGTAGATTCGAATTTCCCTTTAATTTCAGTTCTACAGTTTCATTATTAATACAGGTTAAGGGAAGCGAGAAGTTTTATCTACACAATTACTTGATTCTAAACCTTGGAAACAATTAGGGAATACAGAAATGTTGCTAGGCAACTGTGGTCAAGCCTCAACCTTATCTACGTCAAAAAAAAATTGTTATCTATCAATGACGAACAACATGAAAAAAAGTCTTTCAAGCGAACATAAGGATAATAACTCGCGATCCTTACTCAAAGGGAGCCTTTATTTGTAAATATGCATCTTTAATATATTAATAGAAACAGAAAAATGGCGCCATGCATTTTTCCGCTTCATCAGTTTAAAGCGTGGTGAATTCTTGGCATATAACGTACAGTCAAATAGCAAACTTTATTTACAAATTCTAATATTTGCTGAATGCAGCAATAAAAATTTTCCATTTAAAAAATACAATAATTAAATTAAAAAAATTAAAATAAGATGAATTAACATTCATTGTTTAAAACATCAACAGAAATCCAAAGTTTCGGTTCTAATATTTTTATAAGGAAATTTTTATCACTTTCACGCGCTTATCCCTCAACAAGAACTCACAAAGAAAAAAGAAATTAAATATAAAAGTCAGATCGTCTCATGCCTTTCAATGTGTACGCCAAGTTGCAAGAAGAGCCGTATTGCAATTCAAAAGTTACTAAGGTAAAACACACACAGAATGATGGATGAGTCACTTTCCTATGAAAGTAGGTTAAAAATAGTTATCATATTCATTTTATTGATTGAGGAAAAGTCGTCGCGTATAAGGTTCGCAGATGTAGTTTCCGCTACCAAAATATAGCGTTTGATTGAAAATCCAGGTGATTGGACAATAGCTATATTTTGTCACGTCACTGTCTATTTGAGCTATTTATATTTCTTTAGCAGAAAAATAAGTAAAATGTCGGAATGTAGTAAGATCCCATTTTTGATTTACATTTTGTAGGGATCCGATTTTCATTTAATACATCCAAGAGATACTTTCATTTTAATGTGTGGTTGCCACACGTCATGATTTCGCACCTTCAACTCAGATAAAACATTTTCATATAGCAATGCAAAAATTTCTAAATTTATTATGCAATCAAAAAAAAATTAGGCTTTGGTGAAACCTCAACGTTAAAAAATGCTGAGAAGAGGTCTCAAGTCGGAATCTTTGTCAATTCCTATATTACAGACGTTATTTCTTATTGTTTTTAATAAAAATTAAAGCTATTCAAGATAGTTGAGATTACTATGCCTATATCTTTTTCGAAGACACAGAGAAAGCCGAAAAGGACAAAGTTGAGATCGAATAGCCAGTTCGATCCACCGCCTGTACCCCAGGCTAAGAAACCCATTCGACAGTGCGCCGGGTGAACCCTATAACACATTGTGACAAATAATATTTTCTATTTATTTATAATTTTAGGATTTACAAATTATCTTTTAGGGAGGTACTTGGGGATAAAAATTGTTGGAATTCAATCTCAATTCCCACAAAGTAATTATTGATACAATGAAAATAGATTTGAGCAGTTCCGGTATGGGCTCGGAGGCGGTCTCTCATTGTGAGACTGCTGCGTCGGAACTTAGGTTCGACTCCCGGTGTGGATATTTGCTTTCTTTTTTTTCCTGTCTTTGTCTGATTCTTCGCCTATCTCTTCTTTCGCCGTCATATTTGAGTTCTCCCCTATGATATGGGGTTGGCGTCGGGATGGGCATCCGGCCGTAATATCCCCTGCCAAAACTTCTCTTCGGAATTACACAAGCGCCGCTTGTGACGACAGCGACCCCACATGAAAGTGGGAAAAAGCTGTAGTTGAAGAAGGAGAAGAATGCAAAAAGATTTGAGTTTACTTTTAAACATGATGTCCTAATGCAAGTAAAGCATTTTATTACAAAATGAAAAAAAAAAAAAAAATATTATAGGATTGCATTTTACTAACCTTGAATTTTAATTTACATCAATTTAGAATGTCTGGAATGGGCTAGTCCTTCTGACGAGTATTAGAGCGTTATTGGGGGGATGGTTCTGGAAATGTTTTCTAAACATAAACTCGTTATTTCGAAATCGCGCTGCGTGGGCGAGCGTTATATGAAGAATTATCGTATACCTTAATTGTTTTGTTGCTTTATGAAGCTTCTGAAAACAGTTTTATTTTTGACGTATTTTAATGATAAATTTCCGAGCAAGCGGGTCCTCACTATTCGACTTGAATATTTTCGTCTCTTTTTGTACGCGCATCACGATAAAACGGCTGGAAGGATTTCCATTAAATTTGGTGCGTAGCTTATTTATTGCCCAATTTTAAATATTAGCACGATTATATTGTTCTCCCACTCCCTCAATCCTCGAAATGGACCCCACCAACGCTGAATACTCAATCTCAAGATTGAAGCTAACAGTATAGGCCTACCTAATTTTTATACAATTCATTTTTTCATATTTTATCGAAGGTACTTACAGCATTTTATAGGACTTCATTTCAGTTTATGAGATTTACATAACTATATAAGAAATTAATTTACATTGAAAAGCTATTTGTAAATCATTTAATCTCTGTGTCGAAAGAGTCGTACGAATAGACGGTCGATCTGCTTCACAAATTCTCGGCATCTGTTTGTATTTATTGAACAGCTGCTGTGCAATTCACTCGCAAGTACTTTTGATATTGAATCACTCTTGAAATTGATGTTAGTGCTTTTGTGCTGCAGTAAAGCTGCTGGAGTATTGGCAGGAATATAAACGTGTAGGATTACACGTTTTACGACCTTCCTTTAGATGCATTCACAAAGAACAGGCGAACACTGAATGATTATTATCAATGGTTATCACGTAAGCATAATGGAATAGATGTATGGTCTCACGCAATAAAAGTGAAAACTCAGATAACAAAAGCTGGAGTTATGAAGTGTCAGCTTTGGAGTAATAAATAAACAAATTTCGATTCCAAATATGAAGTAAAAAAATGACTCTTATCTACATCAAAAGATAAGGAATTACTGACATACGTAATTGTTATCTTTTTTTTTCTTAATAAAATTAAAATTAAAAAAAAAAAAAAAGTTTTGGGTTTGTTTTTTTTTGGGTAGCATCTTGCGGTTCGAAAAGGTAAGACAGAGATTTGAACTTTACAAAAAAAAAAAAAAAGAAATCTATAACAGAAATACAGAGGCATTACGGTATACAGTAGAGCCCCGATTATCCGCGGAATTTGGTGGCAAGGGTACCGCGGATAGTAAAAATCGCGGAAAACCCAAAAAAAGACTAAAAATGAGGTGTCAACACGAAAAAAAATATTTAAGCATAAAAACTACGTTTTATTATACAAAAAACATAATATGCAAAACTTTTAAAATATGTACAGTACATCAGAAACCTTTCTGCAGAGCAAGAGCCTGCCACTCATCCACAAATTCCGAGAAGGCCACAATAAACCTGTCAGTAATTTTCGACTTACGCACTGTAGGGCCTATTGTACTTTATCTGTTGTTGGCTTGGATTAAAATTGTTTTTTTTTTTGAGCTTCGTAATTAAAAAAATTTTTTCGCGGCATTCGCGGATAATCGGGGCTCTATTGTATTTACTTCCTAACTGAGCATGCGTAGTCTTACAATTTCACCTGAACACTTTTCATTCCTAAACATCAATGGGTGAGATCAAGTTGTTCACTAAATGACATCCTAGAACAGCTGTTTCACGCTCTTTGGCGATCATCAGCTAGTAGTAGTCGTCAGTAAATAGCGAGGTCTCGGTACTGAGGCTAATAGAATAATGTCGGAATCGTCTCGGAACCTCAGAACCGAGACCTCCCTGTTTGCTGGTGACTGCTGTAAGCTGATGATCGCCAAAAAGCGTGAAACAGCTGTCCTAGGATGTCACTTAGCAAGCACTTGGTCTCACCCATTGTTGTTTATTAATAATTAAATGCACAGATTTAATTTTCAACGCGTTATGGAAATTCTTTGAGGCCGGCGAGATGCTAGCACACGAATTTCTTAATATTTTTTAGTTTGTGAGTTTTTTATTGTTTAATTTTGCTTTGGAGGCTCCACTGCGATTTCGACTGTTTGTATGCGCATCAAGTTAAATCAGCTGATTACCACGAAATCTACCAGTGCTCACGCTTGGAGTCATTCCGAGGACTGGAAAGGGAAATCAAACGCCATCTGTTGCTAAAATCCGTAACTGAATCTTATAAACATTACGTAAACATTCTGGTTTTTGTGTTTTCTATAGCTACGAATACATAATAATAATTAAAACTGAAATAATTAAAAACGTTCCACACTATTCCCCTTGCTTGGCTATGCAAAGTTTGTCCTTTCTTGGTCACGCTTATGCGATCACAAAATGACGCCATCTTGGACTGACTGCTCGGAATTCAAGTTGATGACGTCATGATTGGTGACGTTGTTCTAGACAACATCGATCGCTACGTAATGACCACATATGGCAAACCCTTTTTTTTTTTGCAAAATACTATAAGCTATTAAAAGAAGATCTCTAATGATTTTGGCATAGATTGGACTTAAAGGTGAGGGGGAAAAAAAAAAGTACTCGCCATAATTTAATAATTATTAAGAAAATGAGATTTTAATGGCAGATGACGACTTAATTTGATCTTCTCTTGATTTTGACGTAAATTGGTTCAACAGGTGAGCAATTAACGGCCAAACAGCTAAGGTAATATCACGATAAATCAATAACTAACTAGAAATGCTTAGTTTAATGGTAGATTTAGACAACTCATTTCAATGACTGTTTTGGGTCTTACTATGAAAAATCGAAAGTTGATACATCATCTATAATTTCGTTATTTTTTTTTTTATTTTTTTAATATTGGGCTTAACAAAACCCTTAATCTGCACCTGTTTTCCATCTGTCTTAAGTTAACCTAATAATTTTTGAGTATACATTGCTTTCCTCTGTCCTGCCTCCATAGTTTATTATTTTATTTTTTTTTTAAATAATTTTATTGGCAAAATTTTAGGCTTTCGCATAGACAAAGCTGATTTAAACAAAAGGAAGGGTTAACGTGCTGACAAATTCACTGAAAAATGTCTGTTAAGCCCAGCACAGAATAAACAAAATTAATTGCGTAAAAATGAATCGGAAAAGGCAATTAATTTTGTTTATTCTGTGCTAGGCTTAACAGACATTTTTCATTTTCAAAGCTGATTTATTTAGAATGATTTTTTTTCCCTTTAAGGATCCTGACTACGTTCATTAGATTTTTTTTGCCAGCGATGAATACAGGCAGGAAAACGAAATGGACCATGGCGAGAAGTAAAAGAAAAAAGAAGAAAAAATCCACATCATTGTTGTAGCCTCTATGTCAGCCTCGCTAAAATCGTTTTATCGTACATCCCAGATTCCATTTTCTTTCCATATTCGCATAAAACATGTTAAAAAACCTTTTTGCTTACAATATGCATCAGAATAGATTTTCTGTTTATTCATTGATCATATTTCGAATACGTATAACTGAAAATTACACAACTATAAGTTTTTCAATAGATCGATGTGTCGTAACGTTTTTGTTACCTTGATCTCTTTAACCTTGTATTGCTAAATCAACCAAGGAAAATATCGGGAAATATCACACTGATATTCCTGGAAAGACATGATTCTTGTTCTTAAGTTTGCTATTTTAATTATATTGGAATCTGTTAATATTTTTAATAAAAAAAAAAAATGCAGTAAAAATTATTTCCCTGGCCTGACTGAGTAGGTTTTCCACGTCGCGCATTAGATCCACAAGAGAGTAACCACGAGTAACTGATTAGAAAATTTATTAATCCGATTGCTTTCCTCTTTAGTTTAACTTCCATAATATTTTGTCTAAAATAATAGTTCGTCTATGTGACACCTACAGTAATATATAGGCCTTATCCCGGACGTCAAACTGAAATCCAAAAACTAGTGAGGAAGAAGAGAAGACAAGAAAACGACAAACAAGCAGTGGCGTAGCGAGCATAACTGGCGCCCGGGGCACAATACCTTTTTTGGAGGCCCCCCACCCCCCGAAAACCCGACAAAACATATAGTAATATATGTCTTGGGGACCATTTGGCGCCCCTCTGCGAGTGGCGCCCGGGGCATAATAGACCCCCTTGCCCCCCCCATCGCTACGCCACTGCAAACAAGGAATTTTACTCAAAAATCGAATTGAGGTTAAACCCAACCTCAACGGCTACATTAACGTATGTTTTATTGAATAGATGTACCCAGGATTTTGGAAAAGAAGTTTATGATGGACATCGTAATCATTCAACCAAAAAAAAAAAATTGTTCTTTCTCGGATTGGGGGGGAGGGTTACAGATCTACTAATAAACTTTCCAATTATAAAAAGGTCCAAAATCCTATATCTCTTCCATTTTTTCAGATGCAATGGGGGAAAGTTGACCCCTACCAAATCCATCCCATCAGTACATCAATGTTTTATTGTTTTGAGTTGAAAACGAATTCCACATTAAAATCATGGTTTTTATATTTAAAAATATACTACTTTCAAATGTATACATTCCATTGTGTTGACTTGTTTTATTTTCCGATTTCTAACTTGTAATACAACATAGCCAGTATATAAGTGGCAGGGCATTGGTTAAAAGAAAGTGGTGGATTCTTTATTGATCGATTTTTTTTTTAACTATTTTTTTTTTGTTTAAATTACATTCAAAATATTCGTCCGTTCTCGATAACTTCTTTGAAAATAGTCCCATTACACGAAAAGGATTAAATTTCAGTAGCATGATGATTATAGTTGATAAGCCTTTTTTTTAAATTGCTATATTGCAAATATACCGTTAATCTTTTTTATGTAAATATTCTTTATATACAAGATGGACATGTGAAAACGACCTTTTCAATTCTGCAAGGAAAAAAAAAATCCTTTTGAAAAGATATTGTGAAACAGAAGTTTTATGGACGGCTGATGTTTTATAACGAACGTACATTATCGTGGTTGAATATATGGTATTTGTTTCTATGCTGCATGCAGTAATCATAAATTTTTATGACCATTTAATGACGACCACAAGCTCATTAGTTTTCGCGAGGTAATTTATAAGTGGTGGATTGGATATTTCTGTTTCGTTTTAGTGTGTTGCCGATTTGCGCTTTTAATTTTGATGAGTCAGTAAGAAACGACTACATAGTTGGTGAAAAATATTTCTAAGATATAGCAAAACAAAGTGAAAAAAAAATGAAAGAAAGAGATAATTTTATTTAGTATAATGTAACTTACAACAAGAAAATTATAATTTGTGCACCAGTTTCGAATACTCGCCTTGTACTATCCTAAATAGTGACTCAAAACTGACATTGAATATTATATCCTGCTAATTTGTTGTTGGTTTCTGAGATAATGGCGCTTTAACGCAAGTCGCCTAATATTGGTTTCTGGCCCTATGATCCTGACCTCTTAGGACCAATTTTCATCGCAATTAATATTTAATTTGGAATTTCCGTTGATACTAGATTAAAATTTAAATTTCAATGTTCATTTTTTTAGCCTACTACAAGTGCGGGCCAGACGAGCATTAGATACAAAAGCTCAGCGACGAACTGAAGAGTCGTTAGAGACATTTCACGACATGAATGAAAAAATTACAAATAATATTTAAACATATACACAAAAAAAAAAAAAAAAAAAAAAAAAACTTCGACTTAAAATACTTTATCTCAACTAAAAGCCGTCACATTATTCTCCTGTCAATGTTGACGGGGCGTATACGCTAGCTAGAATATAACTGCAATATTCTTTGGTAGATGTTCTTTCCATTTGGTCATACAATTGAAATCACAACGAAAAAGCAATGATTTTCTTCGCCGTATGATGAGAAAATATTCGTATATACAGTATATGCTATGAAATAGACTGTGTATGAGATGAAATAGACTGAAAAGTACTGGACTAAAATAGTCTGCGGTACAGACATAAAAATAGACAAATTTCAAACTGGCTGCCTTATACCCAACTAAACAGCCAAGGAGGAGATCCATTTAAAAGAATCATTATTCTGTTAAAATTGTGTCAAATTCAAATAAATTTTGAGATTAATTAATTAGCACAAAGCATTACAAGTCTTTACTTAAAAAAAAAAATGGTCTAATTCGAAGTTCGATTTTTGAAGTGGAGAATTAATGCAGTTTACATTATATCGTATCCTGAAGAACCTATACTATGTACTGTACAATAATGAATATTATTATTTATTATATATTACGAGGCTTATTCTTTGACATAAAAGACATTTTTTCCTAAAATTGTTTTTTTAATTCGTAATAATAAAATGTGAATGTTCCTGATTTAATGTCTGTGTCAATTATCGTGGAAATGTTGTAAACATGTAAAGTTTTAGCCATGTTTTGAGGAAATATTTCAGTTTTAGCTCACTGAATGCGGAAAACCTTTTTGGCTGAGTTAATCGTTTTAAGCTGATAAATTTTTCCTCATTTGCGTTACCGGATCTTCTTTTGACATTATGTTGATTCTAGTAATAGAATTACGGAAGTAGAGAACAACCTTGTAGCTCACAGAATATGAACGGCATACAAGATGTTTAAAATGGCATTCAGCCAATGTAAACAATGGATGGATCTAGTATCTTTTTCTGAAGCAGCTATTAGAAGCTTTGGTATTTTTATTTAAATTATTATTAATAAAAAAAAAATCCAAAATTAAAAAAAAAAAATTAGATGAGCTTAAATATTTTTATTTATTTATTTTTTTTTTTGCCAAAAAAAGCCAAAGTGATTTAGATGAATCACCTTCGAAAGTTTTTATATAAATTTCTTTTATTCGGTATTTAAAATCTTTACGATATTACGGTTAAACTTAAATACTGTTTTACTCTATTTAGTTTATCAATACTCTGGAAAAGTGGTGTAGTTAGATAAACTTAAAAAAAAAAAAATCTGTCTATGCTTTTTATTTCGCAGCATATTGATTGTAATGTATTTTTAATTTTTCCCGCTGCAGCGCCACTATCGATCTTACAACTGAATACAGCGTACATTATGGATATTTTTATGTTATGGAGAGACTTCATTTTCGTTTTTTTAATTATGTCCATGATATAATTTAACTTCTCAATTTTTTTATATAAATGTTAATACGAATATTAAATGAAATTTTATCAGCAATGGATCCCAAAGCAGGATTTAGAAAATTAAAATAATAATAACAATAAGGATATTCCGTATTGCGTTGCTTTTCCGTGTCATTTTTAAAACCCAGGCTTTCATCATCGTTAGCTTTCGGTCACCTTTACGTCACATTGGAGACAGGGAAAAAGAAAAACAGAAAGAAAAAAAACCAAACAAACAATAATTTTCCCAGAATTCTCTCAGAAGTACTCATCGTTAAGTGTTTTCTTGTTACCATTTCGACGATATGGACTGGGGAAACAGACGGAAGGAAATTGTCTTTTATATATTTAGATTGTTGAAAACAGCAGGCTGCAAAATTTCTTTAAATTCCTAAGCTTAACACTCCACTGGAATTTACCAATAATAGTAACAACAACAGTTTCTTCCAAGAAAAGTTATTCAAAAATAAATAGAATAATATTAGTTTCTTAATACTGCTACATTCTTATTTTCTTCATTTTAAAATAACAATATTTGCAAAATATTTTAAAGCTAAAATAACAAAAAACAGAAATGGAAATTGAATCATAATAACATACAATGTTATTGAACTGGTGAATGGGCACAAAAGGATTTTATTTCTGAAATAAATTAAAAACAAGAAGTTTCCTAAAGAACCTGAAGCATACTTTCATTAAAAATGATGTTTGTTTTTCTTTTTAAATTATATCTGTTGAAGACAACAGTATTGATTTTTTTCATTTTCTGGCCGCGCGACCACGTCGTTATATAGATTTCAGTAGAACCTTTCAAAAGCGACCAAGCGGCCATGGTCGCGTCGTGTGAAAGATCGTTATGTTTTCTGAATCAGTTTAACAATATTACAGATCGCATAGGTATTATGAGGATTAAAAAGCGGATATCCTTTCTTATTAATATTCTTTGATCCTTCGTCTCGGTTCTAGTGCTTATCTATTGGAATATCTGTGACCTTGTCGCGATAATTCCATAGCATGGATCCTAAGAAAAAAATTTAACTTTGATCGTCTTTTGTTCTTAAATTGTGCATGACAAGAAGATTCATCCAGCAGTTCAGAAGTTATTACTGAAATACACCCACATACACCTTTGAGTCTCTATCTTAGGAAAGTAGACTAAAATTATACTAATAAACTCTATTTCTTTAAAGTTTGGAAATAAATTATATTATTAAAAGTAAAATAAGAATTGGCTATTTATCCAACAACAAACCTATTCTGATTTCATTTCCCATTTAATTAGTGTAAACGAGTAATTTTTGGTAGTTTTTCGCATTTCTTAAATATTAGAACGACAAAAGTTAGAGGTATCTTGTGCATTGATAAGCACGCGAAGTTTCAAGAAGCTCCTTCACTGATTCAAAAGTTATTATGTGCGAAATACCGAAAAATATACAGACAGATTTAATCATACAGACTCGCTTTCCTTAGGAAAATAGGTTAATAAAAATGGTGGTTTGGATTTACATGCTGTTTTTATTTATTGTTTGGAATTACATTTCTGTGCTTTTTAACGCAGAAGCATGACACAGGGAACTTTTAAATAAAATTTCTTATCATTTTACTTGGTGAGGAGTTGTAAAGATCCTTCCTCTTATCACATCAACTGCATCCTAAAAAGATGAAAAGCGGAAAGAAATTATGGCATTTTGGGGTTTGTGATTTTTTTGTTTTATCTTTTGGACTATTATTAATGGTCATAATCCTCCTTCCACTCATTCAAAATTTCTAGGCACGCATTTGATATGGTGCCCCCCTTGATAACCTGCAATTCCCTGTTTTATTCGATTATGTAGCGATTCACGTGTTTTTGAATTGTAGCACTTTTAGACATCCATCCCTATCATCATCATATACTGCGTTCTCCGATACGAAGGTACGCGTCCTGTGGAACTCTTCATGCTGAACCCCTAGAAGGATTCATAGAATAACCTAGGAATAGATACTGAGGTGGTGTTCCGTTGCCTTCCTCAGGAATCAATTATGGAATGGCTTCAACTCCGAAGAGATGGTGAAGAACAGGCTGACACAAACACAGGAAAGGAAATAAACATCCATGCCAAAGCTTGGATTCGAACCCAGGTTTAGATATATCAGCTTCGTGGCAGGTCACCGCTTTGAGCACAAGACTCTGCCGGAACGGCATAGACTATCCACATACGAAAAAAAAAGAAATATATCATGCGTAAATTCAAAGCAGTTATATATGAATGCTCAATCTTCAATTGTAGACAAGTACTGAAATGTAAGGACTGTGGATCGAATCCGGCCTGTGCACACTGCCGCTATATCTTCTTAATGTTTAATTTCTCGGTAGTTATAGACCCTAATGTGAAGATTAGAGAATGTGAAATCTAAAGACTCAAGAAACGGATGTTTGGCAGCTCACAGAAAACCGTCAATTCACCTAATAGGATAATCATGCATTTTTTCTATGTTCTGATATACAGTCACTAAAAATCTACTTTTAGCCGACAGTAGACCCTATCTTATATAATTATTTTACTATATGGCAACATAGCTAAAGGAGGAATAGAGGTCCTGGCATTAATATGGAAGTTACAAAATAAGAATTTTTTTTTCGGTTGGAAGATAAGATCCGCTTTCTCGGATCGGATCTTGGGACAGCATAGTGATCACTTGCATTAGGATCAAAAAGCCTAGCTACACTAATATTTCTGTAATTCCAAAAATAAATAAAGATTTGCATATAATCTTTGTTTTGGTGTATTTCGACAACCTTACACTAGCCTTCGAGGAAAGTTAGCAGTCAGTTTCGAGTTCGAAATTGAAGCCACTGCACTGTTGTAAATATATTGAAATCTGTTTGCATCTCTTCATTCTGGCAATACTGAATGCTTTGTTTGCTATTTAAAAATATGTAATAAGGATATTTGTTGCCAATGCGCAGAAAAATGTGTTTACATCAGAGTCATAAACATAGCTATAGACTGCTTTGGTCAAACATTTGTAAAACCCTTCAAGAGAGAAATAAGACCTACAACAAATAAGATGAAAAACATAATTATATATGTATCAATGGGTGAGACCAAGTGCTTGTAAGTGATATTCTAGAACAGTTCCACGCTCTTTGGCGATCTTTAGCTAGGAGTGGTCACCTGCAAACAGCGATGTCTCGGTGCAGAGGATGATAGGACTAATCGTGGGAATCAATGAGGAGCCTACGAAACTAAAATTGATCCCCACGATTGTTCGTATTATCCTCTTACTGAGGCCTCGCTGTTAACTAGTGAAAGAGAGTGAAACAGCTGTTCTAAGATGTCACTTAGTAAACAATGGTCTCACACATTGCTGTTTATGAATATTTTTATGCGCTCTTATACTTTTAATTTTAGTTCCGAAAATTCATTTGAGACCGGGGGAATATCAGCACAAGAATTTTTTTAAACCTATCTTTTGTTTTTGATGAATTTATTGTTGCTTCATTTAGTTTCGGAGATTCCACATTGATTCCCACGAATATGCATCATTTACATCACCTTTCGTTGCTCGAATACAGTTAGGCGATTTCGATACGTGTGTCAAATACGCCGCTTACAAACGCAATTTTTCTTTTTCTTTTGAGTTCTCCAATTTTATTAACACTTTGTGTGATGTACCAATTACGTATATCTGATCAGAATATGATCCCTTTTTACTAGTTAACAGAAAACAGCTTCATGCAAGATCCCGACAAAATTTTCAGCCAGGGGTCCCATTCAAGCTTGATCCGCCACTGGGCTTTACTATGTCAAGCATTTTTCAATCCTTCCCTTCATCTGTTTATATCTCACGATAAGTAGCACAAAATTTGATCAGATGACTTCACTCCTCATTTATATTTCATTTTTATAGAAGTTTAACATAAGTCTCATTTCAATGATTTCACACAATTTCAGAAACTTACAGTAATCAACTTTGCAACGCCTGGAACCCCCGCCCCTCTCGTAACACAGTTACAAATCTTAATCCTTCTGAATTATATATATTAAAAAAATTATCCTTTCATTTATTATCCTAAGTCAATTCACTGTAAGTTACAAATCTGTTCCTCGGATCTCATTGCCAAATTAATAAACCCATCGAACTGTTACTTACCTCAATTTTTTTCAATATTTCTTGAAAAAATATGAATGAAAATAAATAGATACTTGTAATCTATTTTTAAAATCCACACTTTAAAGTCTATAATGGCTCTTGTAGGACAGTGAAATCTTGACAGTCGAAATGAGTTGTTACAAAAGGCGCGGGAAACCATTCAAGAAATTACTGCAAAAATTTAAATTGTACAAACACTAAAACGTGAAACGACTGCAAAATCTGAAATTAGTTTTCTAATCGGAATACGAAGAAATTAAAAAATATTTAGTAACTTACAGTAGCTCAGGGTTGGCAGCATACCTGGAGAATTTGACAGAGCGAAATGTATCTGCTCCTTATCCATTTAAAATTTAATTATAATTTAGGCTTCGGATCGGAACTCCATTGTCAGGCTTACGGGACTGAGTCCCATCTGCCCTACATTACGTAATTTTAAAAAAAAAAATCTACATTTAGTTGTAACAATTAATATTTGGAAACATGACGTTTTATAAAAATACTTAACCTAAACGTGCTATCAGCAATAATTATTATTGCGCCATAATCAAAGAAAACAATTCAGGTCGCTCCGATCTCGAAGATTTCAATTATTACGCATTATTATGTAGAATGAGATAATAATTAGACAAGACATAGGAAGATGATTCTATTAATTTAGGCTATGGAAACTAACGCGGTTTTACATTAGGGTTTGGTTGGCTTTTACGCCAACTAGATCTTCATTATCAAGTAGTATGTAGTTATTTTTTCAGATGAGAGGAGATTTCTTTGATTCGGTCAAAATCCGCGAAAATGGACATTAATCTGTTATTGGAATTTCTAAATTTTCGTTGTTTCGATGGACAGCTGTTTCCCACTAACTTTCCTAAACAGGATTTCAGAGTTTCTCCACAAGTATCGTATGCCAATGGCTCACCGTTCTTCTCCAGCACCCACTTCTTCTGGAAGTGTCTCTGCTCTGCCCATTCGTATTGGCAACCGGAAAGATCTAGGATATCTTATGTACGATGCTATAATGAAAAATGACCTAAATACATGCTGGGCCATTCTGGATGCTGAATATCCCGTTAATGGACTGCTCAAATATTCGTTCTCAGTTCAAGATGAGGCCGAAGATGACCCACAGTCAAACGAGTTCTTGACTACTACTATCCATGTTGCCTGCATTTATCGGTAAAAACAAGTCGTAGACTTACCAAAGAGGTTTTTAAATTTAAGATATGAACATTTTTGTTTAATACCACAGTTTGTTTGCATGTTTTTTTCGAGTTCCCTTAAGTCAAAATGGATACATTCTTGAACATTATCTTGTTGTAAAAACACGTGTCTATAATGTTATGTGATAGGATCATTCGCAGGACTGGATTTCCCATAATATTCCATAAGATCCAGCCAAAAATGTAAAAACAATACTGCAATCACGTACCATCTTGAGGTATCTGGAAATTTCATTTAGCCATACCATATTCAGCATGGGCGTGGCCAAAGGGGCCCTGCACCCTGCTCCCCGGAATTTCAAAATGTAGGCTATAGATATTTGCTTTCGGTTTTTTTTTTTGGTTCGACAGCAAGTTGAAGGGATCTTGCGCTTCCTCCCCTTCCCATAATTTTGAAAACATCCCTTTTTTTTTTGTCGTTGTTGCCGGTCACTTTCATAACTTGCCTCATATGTCTTACATGACGTTTAGGAGGTGTTGCCTCCATCCACCGTCAAGCTTCGCTAGGGTGTTGTTGTTTTCAGAAGTTAGATCATGACGTTTTAATTAACATTAGGTTAGATTAAGTTAGTTTTATGTCCTCTTTAGGGATCATATACTTACATCAAGCTATATGAATAATAATAAATATAAAATAAATTCTTCTTCTTCATAAATAACTTATTGATTTGAGGAGAAGGAACATATTTGATTCTTCTCAAATTATATCTGAAGAAGGGAGCAGGACATGTTTCCGAAATATCGTAAAGTTATTTATGAAGAAGAAGAATTTATTGTATTATTTATTATTCCTCTTTAGGAAGTTTTCAGTTCTAAAATAAATAAATAAATTTCCACATCCCTTTATGCGTATTGCCACAACGTATAAAGGAGAAGGGACGTGGGAGGGGGCGGGGGATGTACAGAGTGGTCCTGTTTTCTTTAATTTCAAGTTTGTCCAATTTTTTTTCTTTTATTGTATGATTTTGCAAGTGTGACCGACACAGACATTGTTACAGAATTAGACTACACTGGCTCAGAAAAGCGTCACTCTTGTAAAAAAAAAAAAAAAAAAAAACCCTCAACTTAATTAACAACCAGTTTAGAAAAATAACAGTTCATTGTCTAACTGCAAAACCCCATCTAATTAATGTATGCTGAAAGACGTTTTTTTTTTTTTTTTATAAAGGTTTCAAGAATTTAGAACCTGCAGGATGCAGAATCATAATTTAACCGTATTTATATACACTTTATCATTTTTATGGTTATAAACATTAATTATGAAAGACGGAATATATGTATTAACAATATTTCATTTGAAGTTAGAAAATCTCCGGAGATATTTTTTTTAATAACTTCTTGAAAATGAATTTTCAAAAGGATGATTTTTTTTTTCATGGGAAACAAGAATACTGCTTAAGTTTTTAATCTAAATACTAAATTTATTTACCGTAGACCTACAAAACACTTTTTCATGCTCATGTTTCCTTAAATCCTTTAAGAGTTCCTATTATTCTCATATAATTGTCGAATACAACATACAACGAAGATATTACATCATTCAAATATTGAAGGCAGTGTGGATTGTTCCCACATCCAACCACTTCCCCCTTGATCCCATAAAGTTTGGAAACAAGAAAAATATTTTTGACAGCTCTATTGAAAAAAAAAAAAAGTTTCCTGTCTGGGATACAAAGCATTTAAACAAAAAAAAAAAAAAAAAACACATTTTTTTAGGGTGAAGGTAAGATCATCTACTTTTATTGATGGGTTACTAAAACTTATAAATTACATTGATGATGTAGTCAATTTATGTGACTTGATTCATTTATACCTCTCTTGATTTGATCGGATGTATGTATTTGTTATAAAAAAAAAAAAAAAAAAAAAGGTTCAATGTCAAATGTACGTTTAAGTAGGATTCCCGTTCACCAACAATTAAATTTGACAAAAAAAAAAAAAAAGAAAAGAAATTAACGTAATTTACAAATAAATGACAAAAACATTATACAATTTGATCTCATTGCATATGGTGAAGTACTAGTCACGATTTTTTTTCTATTTGTTTATACTTTTTAAGTACAAACAAATAGAAAAAAAAATTGTGACTAGTACTAAACCATAAATTTTAATTCTACATTTAGCACCACAAATATTTTTTTTTCTTACATATGCATGAACTGGCCAATCGATTATGCCTATATTGCATCATCGTGTTTTCTGTGGAATGACCCTTTGTTTTATTTTATATGTAACTACTTATGATAATAAGTCACAAATATAAATTAGAAATAAATAAATAAATAAGCTCTAGTTGAGTATTATTATAGTAGCAGTGAAGTACCAGCAGAATCAACACTATTTCTGAATAGAACAATTTGCCAATAATTATTATACCAGGAATTTTCTGTTTTTATTTCCAAGGTTTTTAAAGTTAATAGATTTAGGCAGAATTTTTGGCAACTCAAAAAATCCACGCGACAAAGTATGTTAGTTTAGATTAAGTTCACTCTCACTCTCAGATGTTTCTCTTTAAAAAAATAATAAAATTACTGTACATATCCACTCCCAAAAAAAGGATCTAATTTCGGAATTTCTATCTTTTAATGAGCCAACCTGGAAACAAGAGTTTATTATCTTTGACTGCTAATGCCAGTAGTTGGATATATGAATTTCACTATTACAGTATATTATTCAATCATATAATATTTTTCTAGTTGCACAAAATATATTAAAAAGGATATTGATTCGATAAAGTCTAGTTTACGGTACTTGGTGTTTTTTTTTTAACTATTTTCAGAAACTGGAAGCGGTACGATCGAGGTTTTTTTGAAGGGCAAAAATTGTTTCAAAAGTTACCAACAGATACATCCTGCAGCTGAGCAGACCTCACTTGACCTAACCTACAGCTAATTGGAATAAACACTTCGGTCCTTCGGACCTCATTCGGATGAAATTTGTTTGGAAGGGTCTAACTGTCACCGATATATCCTTGCGAAACATCCTATTGGCTGGTACCGGATTCTAGACTTTAGCCATTGATTCTGTTGTATTACATAGCATTTAACATTTGGATTACTTTAATCTCATTTCAGGAGATTCGAAATAGTGGAACTACTATTACGAAACGGAGCACGAACTGATGTCGTAGATAGGTATGGCAGAACTCCTCTCATTATCACTATCATGTATTGGCCTCGTATATATAGACTTAGCAGTCATCTGGCGTATTCGAGAGAGGAAATCGAGTATCATGAATATCTCCATCAACTCCATCTAAACAGCTTTCACTGCATGGATGTTTTATGCAAGTATGGAGCAGATGTGAATTTCCCCTATGGAGCTTTTCGAGAAACTCCTCTACATTTAGCATCACGTTATCATGTGCCAGGTTGTGTGGAGATACTACTCAAGTAAGAATTAACAGAAAATTATTTATAACTCGTATACATCTCACAGTGCTAGAGCATGCTGTGTATTAACATTCACTTAAAAAAAAAAGTCGTTTTATTTACAAACCATTTTCACAGCAAAGCTTCCATTAATATTAGAGCTTTGCTGGAAAAAAAAAAAGTTTCGATTTTATTCACAAAACACTGTTACTTCCTCTTTCTCTCCATTTGGCAGGAGATTAACACTTAGCAGAATTTTTTTTTTTTTGATAGATTCGGAATCAAGACCAAAATAATTATACTTGTATTTTATGTTGTACTTAAATAAAAATTGTTCCAAGTATTAAGAAAATTGGTCAAGCTGTTTTAGTCTGATGCACATTACAAAAAAGATAAGATATATGGAAGTTGAATAGTTAAGACTTCGCATGCTCAATCAATAGATGTTTAGTATGAGGAATGCATTGCAAATAAACACAATGATAGAGATTAATAAAATTTTAAAAAATTTAAGGACACTCATAAAATCCAAAGGCTCTTTTCTTTTTATTTACTTAAGTTGATTTTTATGTCTTAAATTTTAATTTCAGTTAATCATATCAGAACAAAAATACATGAAATCTATCTATTAGCCATTGAAGTTTTTGCTCAGTAAAAACGTCAATGGCTAATTCTAAAAGGAAGATGGAACCTTTGATTATCAGTAACATTTATTCGTTCAATTTCAAAGTACTTAGAGTAGTAGCAAATTTTAATCATCTTGCTGCATTTTATAAAATTTTTAGTTCATCTGTTAATGGCAAGTTGTCAGAGCAACTTAACATCTCTATTGGAATAGCAAAACTAAAATCAACATTCATTTTTTTCTAAGACTATTCTCTGAAGAAAACTTGCATGTATGTATGCGCCCAATGACGTACAGAGTGGACATTACATAACTACGTAATTGCATCCAGACAAAAAAACCAACAGCATTTTGGACTTTTCTTTTGCAACCTCCCCTCCATTCCAAATTGCTGAGCACGCCACCGTGTGAGCAGCTAAAATTTTTAAACCACGGAATTGATTAATGTAGATCTGTTTTGCTCAATCCTTTTATGTCATCCTTCCAAAAAGAGGTTTGTAAGATCAATTGGTGTCACTTTTGGTGCATTTTTTCCCCTAATAAATTTGATTTATAGAACAGATCTTCTTGAAGCTAGACCTCTTATAGACAAGAGGTGACCTTTTCCTTAGGGGAAAGGGTAAATGACTGTTTTTGAAAATTGCCACTTGAAGGTTCCAAACATTGGCAGTGGGCATGAAGCGATTACATAGTAATCCACATTATTGGTGTTTGCCTGACTTGATTAAAATTAAATTTATACCATTTAATGTAAAAATTTGTGAATTTTTATCGATTGTAACAAACTACTTTTTTTCCCCAACTTAAAATATTATTCATATTAATTTAAAATAACCTCCCATTTTTTTTTAAATTAACTGGGTATGGCTTTGTTATTATTATTTTTACTTTTTCTCTTTTAGACATGGCGCTAAAGTAAACAATCAAGATGTTAATGGTAAGTATTAAGCACACAAACAGAAATTTCAATAATATGTTATAAAATCAGTAATTATAATTTTTATGCTGTTCTGTATATGCAATCTTTGCAAGTCATAGATTTCTTTTTTTTAACACTAGATATTTGTGCAGATTTGGGAAGGGACCAAAATAATCGTGGTTATATTTTAAGCTGGATTAAAAATAAGCCTCATACCAAATTTTTAGGAAATCGATCCAGCCATTTTAGCATCATGTACGCTAAACAGACAGACAAAGAAAAATGTCCAAGCTTGAACAGTAAGACTTTGCACGATCAGTCAATTACTGCTGCTTTCCAAGACAGTTCGCGTAACCTAAACATCATTTCCTATTGGTCAGAATGATGATTCGTAAGGAAAATGATAAAATGGATCAACTACAATTGATGAATTATTTGTCTTAAACTTTTCTTAAGAATGTCTTATGTTTCATTTTACATATTCCATCAAAAAATGCAAAATAAACTGATGAAACATTATTAAAACTGAAATTGTCCATTGCTAATAATAATGTTTAAACATACTTGTGTTTATAGCAAGGATTTTTTTTTTAATAAGGAAATTTTAAAGTGCATAAAATTTCCTTATGTACATGTCTTGCCTATGGTTAATCCTTCATAAGCTAGCAGTTGACTAGCGAGGATTAACTAATTGCCCTTTTTTATGTTTTTTATATTAACTTGTTTTTTATTTATATTTCTTTTGATCTCACTGAGCTGCAGACACTGGGTGAATCCAACTGAGGTCGGGTAATAACCCAGAAACAGGCTTGTCTTGGATTCCCGATGTCAAAATTACCAAAAGCCGCTCAGTGTTTGTTCATTGTTGTGCATCAGTTTTTACTGAAACGTTTTAAGCTCTACTTTAGGAATAATAAGTTTCATTTCTGAAATTGCAAAAACGTATTGTTGTATGAAACAAGATGTCACAGACACAATTAAACAAGGCAAAAAACCATAGCAACCCTGTGCATGTTTAATTTTTGGCCACTTCCTGTGAGACAAGAAACGACCATAGATCAAAACTTGTATTTTTTTGCTACCTCTACAACTCATAAGAGTTTCAATAAGGTATATCCATGACTTGTAGTTTGGGTTGCAGAGGTGATGACAGATGGACAGAATGAACGCAAGCCACATTTGTGTGCAGGGTTGCTAAAAAAAAAAATCTAAACAAGCATTTTTAAAACTTAAAAGGTACTTAATTTTCCTTGAAAATATTATTTTCTTAGCTCTAGAAAGATTAATTTTCAATATTTTGTTTCAAAGAATTTGTCAATTTTATCACAAATTCAGTCCTTTCCAATGTCCTGAAAATAAAAATAATGGAAATTAAATATTCTTAAGGTTTTTCAAGAATTATTTATAAATCCTAATATTTATGTTACTGAAACAACTTAATAATGCTTTGCTATATATTAATAGGCAGAACACCACTTCATCACATTTGTATTAGAGGTTCTCGAAGTCAAGATGGATCAGAAATTATTAAGCTTTTATTGGAAAATGATATAGAAATTAACAGTACAGACAATGATGGCAACACAGCTCTTCACTTGGCAGCAACAAATGGATGCAACAGTTTTGTGGAACTGTTGCTTCACCTGGGAGCAAATCCTAACTTAAGGAACAAGTCAGGATGCATTCCACTCTATCTGCTTTTGGATGACGTTCGAAATGTTTGCAGTCCTTCAACACTCTCCATCTTGCTCGGGGAGACAACCTATCTCCATATTAGGAATGACAGGCACCAATTACCAGCCTTGTTATTAATTCCCAGTAGGCGGAAGCTACGTAATATTATGTTGGAAATAACGGCTAAGGTACCAACTCTGATGCAGCTTTGCCGTCAGACTATTCGCTTAAAAATCGGAATGAAAAACATAACAAAAATCAGAGAGCTTCAGTGTCCCAAGACATTACAGGATTTTATCCAGTTTCCAAATTTGTACGATATCTCCTCCTCTGAATAACTGTATGGCATTTAAAAAGAATAAATTGACATAAATCAAGTTCAATTTAAGGAGTGAAATAATGTAAGTTTAATAAACTTCTTGCTAAAAAAAGAATAAGGTAGATGCCTAATTTTTAGGCATTTTGGGTCACTGATCCTTTTTAAATTATAGATTGTTTTAAGGCTTTTTTTTTTTTTAATTATTGTCAAAAATTTGTAGTAAAAAGGTTGCCATCTTATTTGGTCAGGAAGTTTTCTTGATTTCGTAATTCAAAAAATGAAATAAATTGAAAAAAAAATGTTAATTGGAGATCAGCATTTTTTTTATTGTGATTATTTGTGAATGAGAAGTTTGAATTATTACAATTTATAACAATTATAATGCTAATCTTGGTTGGTGTAAACTTACTGAATTTCTTAAGAAAATAAAATATTTTACAATAAAGAGTTTGTCATTGTTATTTTAAGCCTTTTGGTTAAACGAACAGAACTCGAAGAAAAAGTATTCTTTTTGTTAAAGAAATAAAACAAAATATAGATACCAAATATTTGTCTAAAAAAATGATTTAATGCTTTATGCTAACAGTTTTAATACACAGAAGTCTACTGAAAATCTGAATTTATCCACCACAAAAAAAAATACAACAATGAATTTATGACTATTAGGATACATACTTCTCTGTACTAACGCCTTTTCAAATGTAACAAAGGAGTATATCTATTGATGGTCATTGCCTCACTATTTTTTTTATTATTAACTATCTCTTTGGAAAAGTAAGTTATTCATGTACTGACTACATCTGTCCCATTAAGCTGTGACCCAATTTATGGCGACGTGAAAAACTTGAAAAATTTTTTAATATAGGATGGTGATTCATGAAAGAATTGCGGAACTATTTAGAAAGACCTTAAGAAACAATTTAAAAGTGCTGCCTATATTCGGATCTCCAGATTTCCTGACTCTTGGATTTGTCTTAATACAGAACTGACTTCAGATAGCTCAAAAGAAGCATTAAGATGGATGCTCTTAGTGATATTCCCTCTCCGTCTCTGTAGAATTATTTGAGCCAAGTAAACATTCAGTCCATGATGAGCTCCACCTTCTTAGAAAGCACTGTCAGTGTTAATAATTATCAGATGTTCAAAAACTGCATGAAAATTGTTTTAAGTCGTTCTGGCACAGAAGCAACTTTTCCTTACTGATTATTAGTATTTTTTTTTCTTAAAAGAGTTGGTTTGTATTCAAATTTCTCCACTGTTAATAAATATATTTAGGCATATTTTGAATCCTTTTCATTTGGAATTGAATTTGAAATTGCTGGTATGATTGTCTTGTTGCAATCAAGCTTTCTCAGAAGAAAATTGAAAATTCTTCCATTCAGTGAGGATATATGTTCAACCAATATTGACGACCGATCTGCTTAGACAAAATGTAGCTTAATACAAAAAAAAACAAAACAAAATAAAAACGATACAATTGAGGAAATGGACAATTGTTTTCTGAGAAACAGTATTTTTCTATCTGGATCAACTGCCAAGAGTTTTGAAAGGTTTAGAAAATTTGGGATATAACTATACAATAAATATATAAATGTACATAATAGGGATGATAGTTATTTTTGCAAACTATTCATTATAGCAGCTGACAATATACTGTTCTAAAGCAAGGGTTGATGTTGAAATGTTGGAGTTCTCTTCCATGAAGAAGGCATCGCCTTCATGCTGAATTTAGATGACCAGATTTGGAGAAGTCGTCTATTTTTTTTATGTTCCTATTCATGTAAATTTCTCGTTAAATAGATTTTAAAATTAGATTCTAATTTAGGGGTTTGGTTGAATAAATCACAAGCCTTTTGACTTGGCTGTTATTCTTCTCTATAACAGACTAAATCAAAACTGTAATTTGCTCACTTTTAGGTAGCTGTGCTATTCTGAAAAACACTGATGCACATAAAACAATAAATATAAACAGCCTTTTCTCAGAACATCGCTTACTTATTTTCTAAGATGTAAGAACTTTTCTGTGGCAAGGACATTGTCAAATACTTGTTCTTTACAATTGTTTTTATTGTTTCGTCATTTACTAATATTCGATCTATTTAGTGGACATTTCTTCATGTGATCATTTGATTAAGTATTAAATATCATTAGAAATGGCTTGAGTGAAGGTTATCGTATACATCTGAAAACCCTTTGAAAGTATTCTTCAAAAATGGAGAAGGTAACAGGGTATTAATTTCAAATAAAGTCAATATCGGTTCGGGCTAAAGTTGTAAAAAAAAAATAAATAAATTGAGTACAGATTCTTTCTCCATTTCTTAAATCCCATTTGAATGGGGATAGATGCTTATGATGTATTTCATTACTATGGAACCAATTTGTGGGCCCTGTACAATTGGTTATTGGGCAGCGCATATTCTTTGCATACAGAAAATAAATGCAATCTTTTTTTTTTTAAAAAATGAAAACTGAATGTGCACCAATAATCTTTACTAATTATTATTATTTTTAATTTTTTTTTTACTGATCCATGTAATATACAGTACCTTGACTACATTACGTATTTGTAAAAATTAACTACTTAAATATGAGATCTTCAAATGAAATAGTTCTGCCTACAGTACATCAATTTGCAATCAAAAATGTAAGTGGATTAATTTGAAGTTGTTAATCTTTCACTAACCGCCCACAATTGTCTTGCAATATCCATTTTAACAACTGAATAGTCAAGTTCAGCTTCTTTACAATTTCGATAAAACAGTCCTGATTTCCCAATCAGTTCCTCTGATAAAGAACAATGTAGAATAGTTTGACAACCTTCATCTGGGGTTCGCAGTATAAAGAAAGCAAACGGAGCCAAAAGAATTTTTTTCCATAGTGGGATTTTCATGTTTCGTCCGAGATTTGTCCAAACTACTCCAGGAGAAACCATGAATACATCAACTCCAGTTCCTTTCAGCCTCTGATGGAGCTCGAGACCAAACAAAATGTTTGCTAACTTGCTGTTGGAATAAGCCTTCTTGGAACTGAATTCTGATTGATCCAAATTCAAATCGTTAAAATTTATATCACCATACTTGTAATAAATACTTGATACAACAACAACTCGGCTATTCTTTGTCTCCTTTAGATTCTCCAACAGTAATTTAGTGAGCAGAAAATGCCCTAAATGATTCACACCAAAACACATTTCGAAACCATCTTCAGTCTTCCTGTGCTCATTCTCAAAAACACCTGCATTATTTATAAGCACATCCAATGGCTTTTTACTGCTCTGAAAATCTTCTACGAAGGAACGAATTGACTTAAACGAAGCCAGATTCAGCTCTTTTATTAAAAGTTCACCTCTAGATGTACACTTGCGAATGTATTTTACAGCTTCAGATGCTGAATTAATATCTCGACAAGCCATTATTACTTGAGCATCTCTCTTGGCTAATTCTAATGCTGTTGCTTTACCAATACCAGAATTTGCTCCTGTGATAATGATTGTTTTTCCTTTTAAGCTTTTGAAATTGCCGCATCTGCCCCATTTGAAATGTAAAATAATACGCACTACAGCAACACCGGCAACAACAACAGCCAGTCCTCCTGCAGCAAAATGATCGGATATCCCCATCTTTGTTTAAGTGATCGCCTGCCACTGGTAAATTAAGGACTGCAAAAAAAAAAGAAAAGAAAAAAATCAATATGATAAAATTAAAAATAATTTTCACTTAAAAATAAGAGAATGGTAAAAATTTACAAAAATCTTTCCTATGTTTATTTTCATTCAATAAATACAGGAATTTTTAATTAATAAATTGATAATTTGTCTGTAACGTGTTAAAAATTTTAGAATAAAACAAATAATGCTACATTAAAAGTTATGGTCCAAAGAATCTGTAATCATTACTGTAAAAATAAAACAACACAATTTTGGAACATAATTTTCTAAGTGACAATACAGTAAAATGAATTAAGATAGTATTGAAAGTAACAATACAACAATGAAATAATCATTGAACAGATTATGTTAGATTGTTTAAAGTCTCTGATGTAATTTTCATGATATCTATAACTGTCCACTAGAGAACTGATAATTTATTTTCACAAAACTTTTTGACTTATAATAAAAGGGAATGAGAAACATAGGAAGGAGGATTTGTAAAAGTTTTTTTTTTTATTATTTAACAAAATGAACTTGACTAGCTCCAATGTGACGGCTGTCATTCGGGGCTAGTGTCCGAGGTTCTTAGTTGGCCCAAATCGATGTCAAGAAGAAGAAAATCAATGAAGTTACATCTGGAAAAAATTCAAGGCTTGTATTTCTATAGGCTCATTACTATAGACCAAATAAATTTGTAGCTAATAGATGCAGATTATTCCTACAGCTATTATTTTTCTCATATCTACAAGAGATAATTTCAAAAGAATTGCTGAAGAAATATAATCACAGAGATCCAAAATGATACAAGGACATCTAACAATTACGTTTTTTTTCTTTGAAAATCTTCCTCAATATGACAGACCTATGTTCAGGTATTGGTTGGCTCACGAGTTCCACAAACAACTAATTCAGCATGTTACAACCTTTTTGTTTATTAATAGTATTGCTAAATGTTCAAGCTTTTTTTTAACTTGTGCTCCCATTCAATTTCCTTGACAATGTTAAGATAGTAGGTTATCAGTCAATGATAGTTAGTGACACAGGATATCATTATGTGGTTTGGATTCAGTTTTATCATCTGACAGCTAGATTTATGTAATAATGTGAAAGAAACTAAATTAACAAATTGAGTCATATCATAGCCTATAACTAATATTACTAATAATAAATAAGATGCACATTTATTGGAAGAAATTATAATTTGCTCATTTAACTATACAGTAAAGCAATTAAACATTACAATTTATTATCTTATTTAAATTATTACACTGAGTCTTTGCTGCAATATTCATTCCAAATTTTGCTGCAATTGAAATTAATGAAACTCGATTTTTTTCTAAACTACTTAAAAAAGTTTTACTAGATGATATATTCTACATATCTGCAGACACTGTAATACATATAAAATTTAACATTTATTATTATTATTATTGGTAATTTTTGCAATTACTTTAATCAACTGTAAGTGCGTCATATTTCCATAATTTCTAATTGTAGTGAATTATTACACTATTGTAGATTATTCAGATCAGTTGTATGTTTGTATTTTTTTTTTTTTAGTTTCTATAGCAGCACATTATGTTATTTAAATAACTATGAATATACTGTAAATATTACTGTATATTTAACAATGACAAATTTTCAGAATATTAAACAACACATTTTCATTTCTAATGTTTATTTAACATTCATGTCTTGACTGAAACACATGTTCAGGGCACCCTCATTTCATCTTTTATTCATCACCTGCTCTTCATCTTTCTGGTTGCTCATTTAGAATTTCTAACAAAACCAACTTTCTTTTTTTATTTTCTGAAACTCAACTGAGACTCAGACATAATAAAACTATTATTTAAATAAATAAATGAATGAATGGCCCAAAACTATACAAGACAGATTTTTTTTTTATAATGATACCAATATTCTCTGAAATTGTGTGTGTATGTGAGTATCTTTATACTTTGTACCTTATCCATTCAGAAGTACCTAAGCCTATTTCAGAAAAGTATCCATAACGGTCACTGATTAGACTCTACAAAAGTGCTTCCATGAAAATTATTTTGGGAAGAAATTTGTTGCGAATTACTATGGGTAATTCATGTTATTCCATTTCCCATCCCCAAAAGGAAATTTGTACAGTAATCATTAAATGAAAATGACACTTAATTAAAGATTTATTATGCTATACAATGACTTTACTTTTAAATCAGTTTTCCAATTGAAAATTTGGAGAAAGTAAGATTCACTTTTGGCCACAAAAAAAGCAAATATAGGAATCACTATTCTGAACTGATTTTCTTCATAAGATGATTAATAAACTAAAGTAAGAAAACATATATATTTTTCATTGCTATTTCAAATGTAGAAATAAATAGGTAGGGGGGGGGTCTACAGATTTCAGAAATTTAAGAAATGATGAACACTTGCATTAAAAATTTAATTTTTAAAAGTTCCCCATGATACTTTGGCTAACCAGTGGCAGATACTGCATGTGAAGCACTTCTTGTACATACATTTGTTCTTAATACAAAACAATCAGCATTGTGTTTCATTTATATTATTCCTATTACTCATTTGACAGAAACGATCGCCATAAGGACATCTACTATCCGGATAATCCTAGCTGATGATCACAAATAAGGATGAAATAGCATATATGGGATGCGTTTAGTAAACTTAATTCTCTTTATGAAGGAATAAGACAGTCCCTATTAGGACATCTTTATTGTAGAATTTTAATACAAAATTTAGGATTGGGTCAATATGTTTTGTAAATTATTTTTTAATTTATAATGGAACTTAATATTTATGTATCTACCTCAAAATACAACCCATGAGATTATTCGTGTTTTACCAAGGATTTTGATTTCTTGGACTTGACCAGCAACATACGACGGATGCCCAATTTCTTGTTATTCATCCTGATTTCGACTCCGGAAGTAGCAAGTTCTTCCTGAGGTTTCACCTTTGGGGAATTTTCATTAAATAAATAAACTAATTACTTTAGTTTATTAGAAGTACTATATATTTAAAATGGAAGAAATAAACAATATCGAAATATGTAATTATATACATCTTGCCTTAAAAAAAGGCAAGGCGATAATTTATCATAAGCTGTTGGTTTTCCGGAGTCAACTTGGATTGTTTACACAGGAAGTGTATTTAGACTCCAATATTTGTTGTGCCATCTTCTTCCGGTTTGTTTTATTTTATTTTTAAAGACCGATTTAAAAGGTGAAATGACTCTTTCTACCTTATTTACCGGTTCATTTATCCTTTTAATGAAGATTGATTAGCGGAAGAAACAATAGATTACATTTAATTTATTAGATATGTTATGACATCTGACATAATTAGAAAAATACTGAATTAACGCATTATGAACTAGTTCGTCTGCTAATATTGGTTTTATTGTAGTTATATATGCAATATTTTAACTTATATATTTATTTTTATAATTTTGCAATTAATATTTACAGTAATTGAACTACATATCTTTTAAAACGAATCATTGCTGTATGATTGCCAAGTCATGTTGTGTTGTGGGACCTATTTAAAACTACTGTGTAGACAGCCAAAAATTTAAGCTTTGCATCTGTTTACTTGGCATGATGTGTTCTCCAAATTCTTGCATTATATTACAGAATTTATAATTTAAATTTATGGCTTCTACATTCTTGTCTAAATCATTTATATTTATTTCAAAAATTCACTTTGATATGTAGGCTACATTTTATTTCTAATCTTATTTAGTTTTTATCTTTATCTGCTTTTTATCTTTCTCTATAGCATGATAGTTTCCAGTTATATTACTCTGAAATATATTATATTTTAATATAAAATTATATATTATTTTATTGGTGACTTACTTATTATCATATTTTTTTGTAAAACCAACCAACAAAAACAAAAAGATTTAATCTATTCTTAATGTCATAATTTTCAAGTTACTGGCTGTCACTTGATGTAATTGAAACTTGAATAAAAAATAATTGCACAATATATAAGTAAAAATACTAAAAAAAATACCATTTTTCAGCAGTTGTTCTAGATTTGCTTTTATAAGATTTGTTGTATTTTTATATTTCTTAATTTTTGTTTTCTCTTTATTTTTCAGATTTTATTTTTTAAATTTCCTAGATTCATCTTAAAAAAAGAGATATGGCTCTTCTAAAGCACATGCTTCCTAGAGGTATCTTTTAATGTTTTTTCTTGTTTTGTTTTTGTCTCAATAATAGATATGATAACTGATCTATGATTATGTAATTGGAAAGAAGTGGATGTTACAGTGTTATATCTTCATTTTGTTGTTAAATTAGTTTACATTTGTAACACAATATTGTACTCTTGAATAGAAAATGGAATTTGTGATTTGTTTATTTCCTCGAAATTTATATATTCTATTATTAAAAATACAGTCGGACCTCTATTTAACGAAGTCGCTAAATCCCGAAAAAAAGTTCGTTATATGGAAAATTCATTAAATAGAGATTCACCTTTTAAACTACATAAAACAGACTTAAAATACATAAACAATAAATATTATTAAAAAACTAATAATTTTAATGACATAAAGCATACATTTCCACATGCGTACTTAAATTTTACTAAAAAAGTCTATTAATTTTCTCTGAGTTTTTTTTTTTGAAAAAGTGTTTTCGCTCATAGTACGTCTCCCATCTTTGCAATATCCGATTCAGTTAGTGTTTCCGAGGTCTCAACTTCAAAATCAAGTGAAAGATAATCATCAATCAGCACATCATCGTTAATTTCTTCTTTTTCTCTCAGCTGTATCCTCGAAAAAGTTCGTTAAATAGAAAATGCACTTCGCTATTTGGAGGTTATTTTATGAAGAAATTAGCAAAATGTTCTTGGTTCCAAAGAAAAGTTCGCAAAATAGAGAAATTCGCAAAATAGAGGTTCGTTAAATAGAGGTCCGACTGTATGTCTTAAGCAGAATCTACTGATCACACGTTAATCTGATGACATGCTATTGGTGATTCCATTTCGAGCCACTACTGGCGCATGGGTGTGCCGGACATGTAGAAGAATTAAGTCTATATTGTTTACTTTCAGGAGAGTCACTGAATAAGTATTGAAGAACCCATTGAATAAACTCAAGTTTTTTATTACAAAGTGTTTATATAAAACAAAATATATTTGACATGCAATTTTTGAATAACCCGCAAGGTAAAATTGCAAAAACAATTAATCAAACGAAAAATAAAACTTAAAAATATAGAAACTGAGCAGAAAAAAACTGAGATGAAAAAAAAACCAAAACAAAACATCAGCATTTTAAAGATCAACTGAACGAGTAAAGAAGATGTAGGAAGAAGATTCTAATTTTTTAGAGATGTCATGGATTTGAGCAGTTGCTTATCAAGGGACCAAGCGTAATAAGCGGGATAGCGCTATAGACGGGAAATAATTTATGAGATGGGGAAATATTTAGGCACCATTTCACAGGAAACATACTTGATTCTGCAATAGATATAGTGCAAATATGAGCTTATTTTCTGTTAAAAAAAAACTTTGATTGTTATTTGTTTATTCATCTTGTGTGTGCTACTGTTATGAATTATGACATTTTCAATGTGGTTCAAGTAACTATTAACATCAATTGATACATCACTAGGAGCAACACTAATATATTTTCGGAGCAGATTTAGTGCAGTGCCCGCTATTTCACGCGCCTTTTCTTGAATGATTGGGCCACTGAATGGCACTGAAGAATCCATTCAATTAGAATTTCCTCGGCATCTTCATATTTTCCACACTTTACTTTTTTACGTTTGCAACCACCCTTCGCTGCATTGGTAATTCCATTCTTATTTTTTATTATTGTTCTCAGAGTGGATAAGGGAATTCCTAGAGATTCTGCGAAATCCTTCTGACTTAGTGTAGAATTCTTGTCGTACATACGGAGAATTTGCAATTTTTCACTTATAGAAAGGGATTTCCGCTTTGACATTTTGCACTACTCTATCACAGACCCGCACTTCACAGAGTTCAAAGATTCTCTCCTACCAGGGAAAAAAAAAAAGAATCTTTACAGTGTTACATTTCTTTTCGATACAAAATTTCCGATATAAAAAAAGCGCTACAAGCGGGATTTGAAGCGTTATAAGGGGGTAAAAGTATACAGAGTTGTATAGAAAATTCCAGGGACCGTATAAAAGGAGCGTAAAGAATGGGATAGTGCTATAAGTGGGAGCGTAATAACGGGGTTCTACTGTATATGATTTACTAGGTCTTTCTGCACAACTTTCCTTTTAATGTAGTCATAGAATCGGGACAATATGGTTTTGGTTACATCATATCGTCTAGTACCTCAGACCAATGAAACAAGGCATCTATTTCATTTCTGTTTCCTCTAATACTTTATACTTAGAAATGAGATGAATATTTAATGAACAAGTTCTTGATAATGAAGATTTCCAGGCAGTAAATTACTAGTATTGTTCCATATCTAATCTAATAGGTTTCAATGATTTTTTAATAATTCCGTATTTGCTTAAATTTACAGAGATTATTGTATTGATAGATAAAAATAAAATAAAATTCTTTGTTGCATAATTTTTTAAAAAGGTTTAACATGTATTATGAGACAAGGATTAGAATAAACGTAATTGTACAAGGGCTTTTCAAGTTGATTTTTCTTAATTTGACTAGGGATTAATTAATAACTCTTTAGAGCTAACTTCTTATCTCTCATGAGCTAAATCATTGGGTCTATGGTAAAGATTAGGCAAATACAAAATATAAAAATGATCAATAAAATGGCTTTGCAAATAAAACATATAAAAGAAAAAAGATGAGTCATAAAAATACAGATACAGACTTGAATATTTGTCTTATAATTTCAGTCTTTTTACATTTATCAGTGTGATTTAACCTTCATTTTCTTTAATATGTTTTGCTATTAGTGCAGCAACTATTTTGTTCATTGTATATTTTATTTGTCTAGTAGAGAGCTCAGCGACTCTTTTACCAATAAGAGCCATTTTTTTTTTTCAAAATTTCAACAAAACCCAAAATATATAAAGCACTACCCTGCTAAAGTCCAAGAAGAAAAAAAACAAATAACTTAATATTCACAAAATTTTGCAGAATTGTAAAACAGGAGATGTTCGGAGTTGCAGGTTGTTAATCCTAATATGTTACTAGCATAAACAATGTGTAACTCAGAGAGCTAACAAAGTTGAAATTGTCATCCCAGAACCATATTCGAATGAAAAAAAAACAAAAAAAACTAACTACAAGATCAGAAGTGCATTTTTTTTTTAATTATTTATTTTTTTATCTTTCATAATAGTAATTGTTATTATTTAATTTTTATTTATCCAGGCAGTCTTCTTCAGCAGTGGAATCGAATTAATATTAACTTAATGCGTACAAATGCTGAGTCAACAAATTCATCAGAAAAATACAAATTTGAAACACTATCTGTTTCAAACCCAGAAAAACATGTTTACCATGTAGAATTAAATAGACCTAAAAATCTGAATTCAATGAATAAAGAATTCTGGAGGTAAATATATTTAAATGTAAGCTTGCGTATGATCCTTTTAATTATTTAACTGTCAATGTATAATTTTTCATTTAAAGATCAGTTATAAATTTGTTATTAAACAGCACTGTAAAATGTAATTAATTGGAGGAGAAATCAAATGCAGTTTATCAAAAAAGTGCCTAATTCATATTTTGTTAATCTTTCAGTGAAATAAAAGAATGCTTTAATAAACTTGGCAATGATGAAGAATGCAGATCAGTTGTGCTTTCAGGCTCTGGCAGGATGTTTACAGCAGGTATTTTAATTTTAAGATTTATAAATAATTAACAAAAATAAAAAAGTCTGTCACAATCAAATAAATTTTGATTTGTTATTACACCTTATATTAAGACTAATTAATACACAATCACATGATAATTTAGATTTCACAGGTAGGAAAACAGACTGTTAGCTGTTTTAATTATTTCTTATGTGATTAAATGCAAAATGCTTTATATGTCTGGCCGGAAGTATCATCAACCCTTTAATTCCTGAACTCACAGCACCGTGATAGTCCATATTTAACGTATTCCTTCGTCTTTACTGCAATTGCAGCCTCATTCTCTGAAGCAGAGTTTTGATCAAATGTTAAAGCATTGCTGTCAGAATATCACCATTCCTCTCTCAGAATAACAATGGAGTCAGCCACTGGTGTTGGACGAGTTGACCTGAAATGCAATTAGCACTTAAATTCATCCCATAGATGGTCAGTGAGATTGAGGTCAAAAATTGAGCAGGGAAGTCATATTTACGAACAGCCATCAAATCAAACTATTTTTCTATGAACCATTTTTGGTTACACTGTCACATAGGAGATCATCGTAGAAGAGCAGAATTGTTACAATGTTACATTACTTGTCCAGAGGCTGTTTATCAGGGATTCTAATTATTTTTATTTATTTATAATTTTCGATTTTTTGTGTTTTTTTAACTAAGCTAAACGCTTACAGCTTATTTTAACTAAACACAGATCACCTCCAAAATTGATTTTTGGAAGAACAGGTCCATTTGTTCATTAATTTTTTTTTTTTTTTCAAAAAAAAAAAAACCCCAGCCCTAGGTAAAAGTTAAATATAAGTCTTATATATTTAACTTTTATATAAGACTAGCCGGATACCGTCACTCCACTCCGGAACCCTTGCATACATAGCATAAAAAAAAAACCCTTTATTTCTTTAGCAAATTAATATCGACATCAGAAAATATATGAGTTCCCAGCCATTCCCAGGCCTTCTCTGGATAATTCAGATGTATTGCGGGTTGGCGCCACACACCTACATATCGATAAGGGAACTTTAAAGCAAAAATATAAATCCTCTTTATTCCCTATCCCATGGAAATTTCAAAAAATCCGGCCTTATTCCTTGTCTACATCATAAAGGGAACCTCTGTGCAAAATTTCAGCTTTCTAGGTCCAAGGATTTGGGCTAGGCGTTGATGAGTCAGTGAGTGAGTGAGTCAGGACTTTTCTTTTTATATATGTAGATTAATAGGGTTTAAAATTTAAATTTTGTATTATTTTTTTTTTTTTTTTCATTTTTTATGGTTATGAAAAGTGAGAAAGCTGGAATGATGAAACAGTTTATTCCATTCACTCTTTATAGGTTTGGATTTACTTGACATGGGTGAACTAGCAGGCTTAGTTACAAGTAGTGATGATCTTGCACGAAAGGCAAAAGTGTTGAGACAGTTAATAGTATCCTACCAACAGTCTTTTACTGCCATAGAGCAGGTAAGGGTTTGAGATAAGAAAAGGATGAATAAAAACAATAAACAAAATATAACAAATATTATAAATGTTGAATTCTTCTCTTTTATTTTTATGTTTCAGTGTCCTAAGCCTATCATAGTGGCAGTTCACAATGCCTGTATTGGAGGTGGAGTTGATATGATTTGTGCCTGTGATATCCGATACTGTACTTCAGATGCTTGGTTTCAAATAAAAGTGAGTTTATTTTCTCATATCTAATTTACATGTTTACTTTTCTTTTATAAGAATTAACTTCCATTTGTTTGTCAACATATATTTATAAACACTTAAGAAGCATCTAGAGCAGAGCTTTTCAACCAGTGTGTCACGAGAAAATTCTGTGAGGCATCTGTAATTGACACTGAACTTCCCTCTAGCCAAAAGCTCGTATCTAGAATAAAATCCAGATGTCAAATAACCTCGACAAACAGAAATATGAACTACATTATTTTGTTCTAATAGTTAAGGTTAACAAGCTGATTAATGCTTTTAGACAGTGTCAAAAGCAAAGCGGCCCCATAATATGCACAATTTCCAAAAACGTGACGACCACCAATGTGTTCAGAAGGGTCGATATTGGGGGGACGTCTATTTCCGTTTTCCTCTTTATCAGAAGCGACCACTTTTGAACCCCAACTTCCGGCCAGGGAGTGGTCCTAGAGGTCTGATTTTTTTGACATGTTCACCCACTTTTTGATACTGAACATAATGGTGAAAGTTTCATTCTAATATCTCTAACCGTTTGGCCACTACAGAGTAGACATCCAGGAAGCATAAAAGCAAGAGCGGTCCCCTATTTTACAGGCAAGCTGTAACCTAGGGGCCGCTAATAAAGTATTAATTTACATTCAAATTGGCTTAAAAAAGTATTTCAGGTACCTTTAAAATATAAGAATAAGAATTTTTTAGAAAATAAGAACCTTATATTCATTAGTAAATCATAGGTGTTTTTCAAGGATTCTGTTATAGCAGTAAAAGCAATGAAAAATGCTGTGTGATTTGATGAACAAGGTTTGGTGTGCCTTGGGATTTCTGCAGATATAAAAGTGTGCCATAAAGCCAAACATTTTGAGATGCACTGATCTAGAGTAAGGAACTATGAAAGTTTTCATTATAATAAAATTACTTAAAAATTTGTGACATTAATCATTAGTTAAGGTCTGCCTTATTTAATGTTTTATCTATTATTATTCTAATTTTTAGGAAGTTGATATTGGCATGGCTGCAGATGTAGGAACACTACAACGCCTTCCCAAAATTGTTGGCAATGACAGCTTGGTTAGAGAACTAGCATTCACAGCTCGGAAAATGTATTCAGATGAAGCTTTTCGTTTGGGTCTTGTCAGCAAGATATTTCAAAGCAAGGACGAAATGGTACAAATGGCTCTGGCTACTGCAGCTGCAATTGCCAGCAAAAGTCCTGTTGCAGTTCAAGGCACAAAAATTAATTTAAATTATTCTAGAGATCACTCCGTAGAAGAAGGATTGCATCACATGGTAAGACTATGAACAGAACATTTTTTATCTTGAATCTTGTTACTGCTGTTATTTCTGATAGTTTTCAACCATTTATGATCCACTGCAGGTTGAAGATCTTGCGAAGTTTTTTACAGTGCTATATGGACAAAGTTATCAATCAAAACCTAATTTAAAGTTTTATTAACTAGGATTTTTAATGTCTCTTTTTATTTGTATTTCATTTTAAAACTTCATCTGCTTGTAGTATAAGCAAAAATATCTTGATTACATTTTATATATTACAGTTATTATAATAGGTAATAGTAATAATTAAATTCATACTTTAGTGTCTTACAATTTAGAAAAAAAATTATATATATATATATATGTATATATGTATAATGAAAACGCCAAACTCAAAGCCCTACCTTCGAGTTTCGCAATGCAAAAATTGCAATTTAGAAATTTAGAAAGTATAGAATATAAGAATAAAATTAACTTATATTACTAAACATATAAAGCCAGACAGTAATCTGAAATTTTGTATTGAGATTTTTCAAATTTCAGATTACTGTCTGGATATATATATATATATATATATATATATTATTAATGATTAATGATTAAACATATATTAACGATCAGGGACACAGGGCATTATGCTCAAAGGCATAAGTATTACAAATTAAAGCGTTCCTGTTTCATTCGACTCCAAGAAAACTATTTCATTAAAATTTTGAGTTTGGTTTTCTCTTTGTTTATTTTAAAACATGTAACTATAAAATATGACATAAACCAAAGTATCATTTCAGTTTCATGAAGCATTGTTTCACTATTTCCAATAGAGGATTTTCTATCTTTCTTTCTTTTGGTTTTTTTTTCCCATTTTTAAATATTTTACTGACTAAGTTTTGTATAGATTAGGTTCAGTATTTTAATCTTTAATCAATACACTTTTCAAAAAGCGTAATCATATTACTAAAATGAGAATTCATATCACTGTAGCAAATTCTGAGGGTTGACTCACATGGTGTTTATACTTCAATCAGAACTCTATAGTTTAACATACAAGATTAGTCCAAATGACACCTTTCGTAATGTATTCTATAAATTTTGGAAAAATCTCAGATATTTTTCTATCAATCTATATTACATGACGTACTTTTCTGTTGATTTTTTTTTTGCTAAAATACGTAATACTAATTTCTTGCAATTTCATGAATCTTACTTTTCAGGCTCAGTGGAATATGTTTATGCTGCAAAGTGAGGACCTTATGAAGGCTGCTATGTCTGTTGCTGAGAGATCCAAAGTACCACCAGCCTTTGCTAAACTTTAATTAAAATTTTATATTCTTATGAAATGTAAATTTGAACAAACCAGTTTTAATTTTAAAAAATAGGATGTTTAAAGATATCTACATTATTTTGTATATAATTGTTGAAGCAAAATTTAATATTTTTTTACCTAATTCTGGGTATAAATTTCATTCTGTCTCATGACAGATCCACTGGCAAGTCAGCTAAGTCTCATCCTCCAGTCTCTTCTAATGTTGAAATGTTGCAGCCTAAATACTATCACATGGGGTCAAAGGGTTTCTCAGAACACACACTGAAGCGAGGAACCAGGTTGGAATTGGCATACTAAGGGGTAAGGAGACATTGGGTTGTAACTCATTTTTTTTTTCTTTTTGGGTGCATAGTTAAAACCATCATAAGGCTTCCCATATCGAAATCCTGGGAACCCCTTATCAGCTTGGTTAAATCTAGGAAATGCCTGGCTGCAAAACAGATAGTTCCAGCTAATTCAAAACTCTGCTGTAGCCTTTATGTATTCTGAACTGCTCAGAGTGAATCACATAAGATAAAGGCTCTGACATCCTGAAACAGGAACATCATCAGATTAAGGAAATTGGCCCTGACTGAAAATCATGTATTGAGAGAGAGCCAGTACTCTTTGGGAGGATGACCATAAAATCAAATTTGGTTCACTACAAGAGTTTTGTTTGTAAGACTAATAAACTTAAGACTGCAAATTCCCTTGGAAAAAAAAAAACCCAACACCTTATTAAAGTTTAATCGACTTAAGGCAATCACAATTTTGGAGCACTCTTACTGAACAAAATAAAAGTTCAAAAGTACAGAAAATGAGATGAAAAGATAAAAGTAATATAAAGAAAGAGTAGCACACATTCCTATGTGTTGCAGTGTTTAGAAACATTGGAATAGGTTTTATGGTTAATAAAAAACTGTAAAATAGAATCTTTGATTTTTAATTAATTGTGTCCAGAATTTGCAGTTGATACTGAATAAATCTGTTTCAAATGAATGTGTCTCAATTGATGAAAAATCGTCAGCTAAAAAAGATGAATGTATGCCAAAGGAATACAATTAAAGTGATTATATAAAATTTCAGTGTTTAAAACTAGAAAAGACTAGATTATACTTTGCAACAAATGATAATAGCCTGTATCTAACTGATTGTTAGATACATCTCTCGGGATTTGACTGGAAAAACTTTGTGTAATCATAAGGTCATTAATAAAGGAAGGATTATTAATCAAACTGACATGTTTTTTATATGTGCTAGATAGCTATATAAGGTAAAAATATTAAAAATAAAGTAAAAAGCAAAATATTAGTTTGTATGCCAGTTTTTTAATATCTTTAAGGAAACATTGAAAAATAATTGTTCAGCCATACAATAGAGAGTCTATACTTATTAGCAAACTTTTCAGCATTCTTAGGGAACTATTTATGATAACACCAGCTCTTTAGTAAGTGCTGTTATCACGTATTGCTGGCTTTTGATCCCAAGTTCCTCTCCTGAGGCCCAATTTGTTCTAAAACTGAGAAGGATGTCATATTGAGTAATGTTCACCTACCATTAAAGCTTCTGCGTTTTATGTTTGTGATACTTTAAAATGGTCCCAGCTCCTGCCTTATAAGTCTAATATGTACAAAAAACAATCAAGATATTGCAGTTGATAGTTGAAACATTTAAGTTTTATCATGATTATGGAGTTTCAAAACATTTTTTTTTTTGTCTTTAGCAAAAGGATCTTTTACATGTATAAAATTAATACATATCTTGTTTTTTAAAACCAAAACCTACCATCAAAAGTTTCAGCTTTATTAATAAATATGCTTTAATTTATCTTGAGTCAGACAAACACCTCTTTTGAATTAAAATTGCAATCTAAAACTTTTTTGTTCCAACCTTTTCTTTTTCTCTTTGATGCATATTAAGGAGAGTGTTACAAAAGTAAGACCAAACCTGCAATATAACTTTCTATACTCACATATTGAAAACAGAAAGTTCAATTTTCTGAAAAAAAAAATGATGACTTATGATCTAAATTATCTGCTTCTCTCTCATTGCTGTGGATGTTAAAATTTCATCTTCTTGGTAATATTCTTCGACTGACGTCATCTTCAACTATTGAAGGCTGTCCAGATCTGGATTTCTCCAGAAAACTAAAATTTTTGAACCATCTTCAGCAGTAATGATCTGTTCAGCATCCAATCCTAAGATACGATACAAATTTTGGCTCGCAACTACCATGTTATTCCTGTTTGGAACTCATAATAAAGTACACAAAGGCATAAGTGACATATCGTCCAACATTTTTATTACACTAGATATAAAAACCACTTCCACACTCTTCCATTAGTATTTTAAAATATTTATTTAAAATACATGCAGCAAATTTTCGGGAACATTCGCTTTCCCTTTCTCCTTACTCATGGCTTGAGAAAGGGAAAGCGAATGTTCCCTAAAATTTGCTGCATGTATTTTAAATAAATATTTTAAAATACTAATGGAAGAGTGTGGAAGTGGTTTTTATATCTACACCTAATTAGATTAAAAGATGAAACGAAGAAGGATTGTTGAAGAATTTTATTACACTGTTACTGTCAAAAGGACTAATAATTGGTGGTACATAATGTGTATTACATTGACAAGTAAAACCATCACTGGCAACCATCTAGTTGTTACTGCTCTTTATTTTTACAATCGTGGAATAACAATTTGGATTCTTTAGATAGAATTTTCTCAGAGACCCAACCAAAATAAATACATCAACAACAAATTTATAAGTATTTTTCAAAATGCAGTGAAATAAGCTGCATATAAGTTTAAAATATTCACTACTGATCCTGAATAGAATATGAATAAATCTAGATAATTTTGACTGGTGAGAATTGATTGGCATTATTTTGTTCCATCAGTCATTGACTCATTCAATTTGAAATAAGGCCCTTGTGAGTGCTTAATTTTAACTTATGTCTTTCCTATAAATTGATAACAGAAAGTATAATCGTATGATACAGATTTAGCTCTTTATAAGCCTTGATATGGTTGTGTTGAAAACAACAGAATGAACATTTTGATATATTACAGGTCAGCACTTTTCTTAGATATGATGACCAAAATAAGAAGTTTATTTTAATGTAAACTTAGCAGCACTGTGGGTTTTTACTTGATTTGATTAATCATACATTCATATCTCTTCTGAATTTCAGTCTTAGTGTTATTTCCGATGATAATTTTGATATGGATATGTCTTTATCTGTAAATTATTAAATTTAAATTTGATTTTTTTATGAATTTATTTCTAAGGCACAATTTAGAATACATTTCAGTTCTGTTCTAAATGACTACATTTTTAGTCATGTTTCTAGTTGTAAATCTCATGAAGCTTTACATGAGAATATTGTTCATTCAAATAAATACAAAAATAATCAAACAACTACTTTTTTTCAATTCAAACAAATAAATAAATAAATAAATAAATAAATTTTTTCTTCATATTCATTTTTTATAAAACAGACTATTTTTTGGATTCAAATAAATAAATAAATATTTTTTTTTTTCTTCATATTCATTATAAAAAAGGATATTTTTTGGATTCAAATAAATAAATAAATAAATAAATAAATCTTCATATTCATTATAAAAAAGGCTATTTTTTGTATTTAATACTGTAGGTATAGAAAAATTACGAATCATTCTTAATCAGGAGACCCTGTGGATGCTGGCTGTGATGGTTGAGCCAGTTGCTGTAATAATGATTCTTTAATAACAAAAGCTGAATCCTCATCATCTCCAACCACCAACCAAGAAGTAAATTCTTTGTAATCAATGTTGTCTTTTTCTGGATCACAGACAGCAATTAACATTTCTTCCATTTCCTCCTCAGTAAATGGCTCTCCTGCAAAATTAGCATTATTTACACTATTAAAATTTTATCTCAAAACAGTGCAAATATTTAAAATAAAATCAATTAAGAAAGAAATTAAATACATACAAACATGTAGTAAATGCTCTGAGTTTGTTATAATAAGGTGGCAAGAGATAAAAAGGCAACATGTTGTCTTTTGATATCAATAAAACATTCCTAATGCTTTGAAAAACAATGAAAACAATCTTAAAAAAAGCCAATAAAGCGTTCCAAAAGTACAATTTACTGGATCACTGGTGGGTGCCCAAACCTCATTGGTGCTTGTGGTAAATAAGTGGACAGCCTTGTGCAAAGTCCATCTATACATATGTATAAAAGTCAAAGTTTGTATATATGTTCTCTATACAATTTTACATAGTTACTCTCTACTATCCTGCAGAAAATATAGGCTAATCTTGGAACAGGTTAACCCCCCCCTCCCAAGGGATTGCAAAGGGGTGAAATCCCTTAAATACTGCCACTTATGGATCTCGTGGCAACAATGGAAAGTACACATACATTGTTGTGCAATAATTCGGACAAAAAATATTGTTGCGTATAATAGCGTCCCATAGTAATCTGGTGGCAAAATAGAACTAAAATATTTTTATGCATAAATCTCTTCTGCATCCTCTCCTTAGTGAGCATGTAATCTGATACGAGTGTTCTTTCTCAAAATCGAAACGATATGTATTAGAAGAATTTACGATTTTCGGATCCTAATAGGTGTAAACGGAGAAAGGTAACCATTTTTGAAGGGCTTGCATATCCCCAAAATTGTCTGAGTTCGAAATACGAAATATGTCATAACTGTTCTTTAGCAAAATTGAAAAGATGCTTTTTCGATATTGAGCCCTAAGGGGTGTAAAAGGGAGGTGGGTCAGAGGATGGCCAAATATTGTTGAATGAGGCTTCTACGGGATTGTCAGTTTGCACAATAAGAATATAACATTAATTTCTACTGATCAGGTGATTGTTTACCAACTGGGAAAGGTTTGATGTGATAGGGTTGGGGAGAAAGGGATGGGAAGTCTTATATTCTCTGATCGCGATATTAAAATGACATTACTTTGTTCCTATCACGTGATTTTCGTACGAACTGGGAAAGTTTCACAGTAATCTACTACCCTACAGAAAATATGGGCTACCTTGGAACCTGGTCACACCATCCCCTCCCCCTTATTTCATCCTTTCAATAACTGCTAAACGCTTAAACAGATCTGCACTAAATTCTACCTAGTTAATCTCTAGGACCTGGCAGAAAAATTTAGGCTACCGGAAACCAGGACTCACCACTCCCTCCCACCCCTCCCCTAGCAACTCTGGGTACATTAAGCTAATAGATGATAAACTTAAGAGAATGAATGGTTTTATGGAAGTTCAACTTAAGTGTTTCCAAATACATTTCAAAGAATTTTATTCCATAGAGGTTTCCAAAGTAGTGATCTTGTTAAGGTACTTGGTTCACACTTCATAATCGGCCACTACAGTTGTAATTGGATCAGTTGGGACTAGAGAAAAGCTGTCTTTTCAGATGAACCTCATTTCCAGATATGGAATGTGGATGGTAAATGGAAGTTTAGGTGAAAACCAGAGGAGAGGAATTGCAGAAACAGTAAAGAGTCAGCAGCCAAGATATGGAAGAAGTGCTCTTTATTTTTAATTGGCTGATTCCACTAATTCCGCATTCTTCCCTATACTCTGATAATATCTGTTGATCATTTTGTGTTACTCCAACAACTTATGGGTATTGTGATCTCCTGCCCTCCAGTTTTTGATGTTTTGGATAATAGCCCACAAAGTTTTTTGGATATAACAATATGTAATTCTACTGCAAAAACCAACTCTACCTCCTACCAAAATAGGTAATTCTATTTTTTGTATGTGCAGCTACTCATTTTTTTTTCTCATTTGCAGCATACCCAAGCAATTATTATACCCGGCATAAATGAATGTAAATATTAAAATTCCAATATATGCATCTTGGGTCGTGAATCATCGAGACATCTGGTATGCTAGTTACATTCATCTCCTATGGCATTAGTGTTTTGTGGAAGTTTTAATCCTCACTGAAAGCCAAAAACTTGTTAGCGATGCCCTAGACAGGGTTGTAAAAACTTTCTACCCCCTCTCCCTAAAGCCACCAAAAGATACAAGTGCATTTGTCCTTGCTGGCACTTAATACCAAACTCACTTTTGAATGACATCTGTGTACAGAATGAGCTGTAAGACTTGATGTGCTTCAGAATGTCTTCATTAGTTGCAACCTAAACTGGTGATAATTTCAAGGATAGTATAAAGGAACATATTAAGTTTTCTATGTTATTTCCATGTTTCCACTACAATTCCACCCTTTTTTCTCTATTAGAGTAATCAAGGCTTTGTTCACCCACCAATTTTGGAGATTATTATTAATACTTTGGATCAGTTCGTACAATCACCTTACAAAAACCAAATTGGAAAAAAAAAGCAAACAAAAACAGTCAAGCCAGCACAGAAAACCTGAACATTGCAGCCAAGATATCTCACCAATGGTTAAAATCACTTGGTCTTTGGCAGATTATCCTTTTAAATTTCAAGACATTATTATGTATCGGAATACTGTGTTAATGATGAGTATTTCGTTTATAGACTTCAATTTTGTTTCTGTTTATAAAACCCGTTACCAATTTTAGAATCTTAACTTTAAATAATAGAAAAATAACTTTACATTAGGGATAGACGGGACCCGATATTTCGGGAAATTTTCGGGAAAATTATAATCCCGTTTATCGGGTGGGATTTGCTTTACTTCGGAACGGGATTTCACGATTTATTTAAATTCAACAAAAGGTATAATAATGCTGGGATTATTAATCCTGGCAATTGAAGATACAATAAATCATTGAGAAATACTCTGGACTATTTATTTTCCTTCTACCTCCCAATATTACATCAACAACAAAGTGTTTTCGTCATAGCGTTAGCGATCGACCGGCGAAACCAATAAACAACAGACGACGGTCTTCGTGATTTCGACTAGCGACAGACATAAAAATGTTTTTGTTTGTTCTTATTATTGTCGTCCATATCAAGTTTCAAAACCTGAACAACTATTTCCCATTTACCGAAGGAAGGACAATCCCGTCCCGATCCCGTCCCGATTTTCGGGAGGGAAAAAAAAAATCCGTCCCGTCCCGTCCTAAAAATCCAATGCCGTCCATCCCTACTTTACATAATAATCTTTAATGAAAAAAGAAACCCTCTTATGTCATTTGCACTTTTTTTTTCCTTGAATATTTAGTTGATTTTACTTTTTTCCTCTGTTTCACTGATTTCTTATATGTTACAATATCTCACTATATTATTCATGTATTCATTTCTTTTACTCTCTGATGCTCTTCACTTTATATTTGATCACTATTCCAAAACTTAAGCATATATATATAAATGATTCAGCAGTTTCAATAAATTTATTTCTAAAACAAATATGAGTTTCCATTTATTGAAATTACATGAATACCTACGTATATTCAAAGTCCTTTTTAATTTATTACAATAACATAAATTTGAGTTGTGAATTGCCAAGAAATGTCAATATTATTAAAATGCAAATATTATCAATATATTCCATAATATTTATGCTTTGTTAAGAGTAGATCCTACACTTCATACATTTCAAAGAATTAAATGACAAATATTTCAATGAAATGAGTTGCAGATTTCATTATAAACGGTGGCGTAGCGTAGTGGGGGCAGCCCGCCCCGGGTGGCAAAATTTCACAATAAATAATAATACCTTGTAATCTGAACTAAAAATTTGAACCATTTCTTTTCATATTTTTGTTGCACCTACAATTCGGACCGATTAAAATGAGCACGGAACTTTTTATTACTTAATCTGTGACGGAACCGGGGAATCCCCTTTATTTAAGTGAGTGTAGTCAACTCGCTCGCTCCTGCGACTGGCAACACCGTCTTTACTAACCGAAATTAATGAACAGGACTTCAAGCTCGAACGAGTTCGACTACGGGCTTTTATAGCTGCCATAGACGGCGAATTTAGCCTATACCCAGGTGGCTGAAACCCATACTACGCCACTGATTTAGGCTTACCATACGTCTGGGATTAGCCTGGACAGTCCTGGCTTTTTAGTGCTGTCTGGGGTAAAGTCCGGGGTTGTAAATATGTCCGGGTTTGAGAATTTTATGACTGGGGAGGATTTTTTTAAATTTTAGACCTATAGGCTCAACATCGCATTTTTAAACATTCTCTTACAACCGTGCCTCTCTCAGCTGATCTTGGAGCAAACGCTGACATCAATGGGGAGGCAAAGCTACCTGTTCCGCCACAACTTTTCACTTAGTGTGTTTATGTGTTTATGTTGTTTTCATGTGTGAAGTAACTCATCTAAACGTTTTTGATCATTTTATCTCTATTCGTTTTTTGTCTCATCGTTTAGCAATGGGCAAAAGAAAGTGTATGTTTAATGTTAACATGCAACAGGAATACAATTTCAAAAATTGTGTAATGACAGTAACAATGAACGTATTAATTATACACTATGTATTGGAGAATTTCCTGTTACACATAAAGGAAAGGGTGAAAAATACAACTGAATAAAAAAAGTTTAATGTTTCAGTAAACTGTTAAAGACTTTTAAGTAATTTCAAAAATATGTCCTGGGTTGGACCCAAAAAATATGGTAACCCTACACTGATTATAAATAGAAAACGTATTACCTTCTTCCATTAGATATTTTTTAAGTTCTTCTTTAGTGAGGAATCCTTTCTCTGACTCATCTAGCACTTTGAATGCATTAAGAAGATCATTATACGAAGCAGACTGATATCTGAAATTGCATAAGTTATGTTATTCAAGTAGCATTTAAAACTATTAACAGCTTCAAGTAAATTTCATACTTCATGTTAATTTAACAATAATGTTTCCTTCTCCACATTTTTTTCCTAAGAAATAAACCAAAAATAAGCACAGCATTTTTTTTTGTCGTAATGTGCAGTAAATGCAAGATAAGTTTAAGATATTAAATGATGAGATGTTCCAAATATTCGTCTTTCATTTGTATACATAGCTCTAACTTTCATGGAGAAGTAATTCCCTTTTGAAAAGCAAATTTAACGTCTGTATTAATACATAAACAGAGAGAAAAAATCACAACCGGACAACAAATATGCCTTACGGGAATTCTGAACAGCTGTTTCATCCTTATTAGGAATCATCAGCAGAATTTACCCTTGATGTTTACCTCAGTTGCGCAAAAGCTTTACGTAAAAGCATTCTCGATCCCAGGAATGGGCCGTCGAGATAAAAGGACAAGGGATTAATACTGTGGATTTCACAGGATTATTTTTTATTTGATTGTTTTTTATCTTGGCGGCCCATTCCCGAGATCGAGAATGCTTTTACTTAAAGCTTTCGCGCAAATGAGCCAAACATCAAGGGTAAATTCTGCTGATGATTCCTAATAAGCATGAAACAGCTGTTCAGAATTCCCGTTGATGTTGGCTCAATGTACGAAGGCATATTTGTTGTGATTTTTTCTCTCTGTTTAATTCCCTTTTGCTTAACATTCTCTTTCCACGAGGCAAAACGTGTTGATCTATTATAAACATAAAGAACCCTGTTTTAAGCTATGTTTTTGAGACAGAGGAACTACTGCCTTCCATTTGCAACCAGGATGATGCTGAGTCCCGAGGGCTGGTCTGATTGTCATTTTGACACTTTTACAATTGGAAAGATCCCAATTATCTGGAGAAGAAACAATGCCAAGGAAAATCACCAATTTAAACATTTTAAGAATAAGGCTCTATAGGAAGTTAAATTTTCATTTTTCTCTTAACAAATGTAGGCCTAAGGAATAAAAAAATCCAGGAGTTTATCACTAACATCTATTAGTGATAAGATACAATCACTAACAAATGTAACTATAATCAGTGTAAATTGTTTAATTAATCAAAAACATACCAATTAATTGTCCATGTGTGCAACCTACAATGTTACATCTTGATATCCTTTGTTTTAATCTAATTATTAAAATTACAGTAGCTTTTGAGATAAAGTAAGGAAAAAAAAATACTAAAAACTTGCAGAACTTTTTAAGTGATTTTTATGTGTTTTGAATCAATAAATTAAACAATGATTTACGGACTATACATAATATTAGATTATTTCATTTTTATTACATGTTTTTTTTTCTTTAAATAATTAAAAAAAACTATATTCTCACATAGTGCTTCCAGCTCTCCTGAACAGGATTCTTTTTTCAAATTTAACATTATTTAATATTAAAAAAAAAAAAAAAAAGAAACCTATAAAAGAGGGCTTGAAATATGCTTCAGTTGAACATTTTGTTTTTAATTATTTAAAGGAGTATATCTAATGTTGTGTATATATCTAAATCATTCTCTAATTTATTAACTTTTTTAATTTATTTGATAAATGGTTCTAATCTCTACAACTTGAAATAATGACATGTGACACATTAAATAAATGCAAACTTTATGCTGACTTAATGTACATTATACTGCTAGGGGAAAAAAAAAACAACTTTTGAACTCTTAAGCTATTTGTTCTTATTACGTAGATACAAATAAAAAGAAAGCAGCAATAAAAATATGTAATTCAAAGGCTTAACATATATTGATGAGATAAAGCTTACTGCTAACCATCCCACGTGTTTTTGTCTTGTGTTGTCATATATATATATATATATATATATGTGTGTGTGTGTTTGTGTGTATGTTTGTGCCCTCCCTGATGATAGAATTCATTTCTCCATTTTAAATTTTAATGAAGTAAGAGTGTTTTATTTCCAATTTCTTTTCTTTAAAAATCTATAATTATAAGCATGTTTAAAAAAATGTAAATAAAGTTAGCATTCTCAGTCAAATCCTTATTTTTTTTTCCATGAAATGGGAACAAAACTAGACTGATAAACTTACTTTCCTTCATCAAGAAGTCTTGTCATAATTGGATAAAATCTGTCAAAATAAACAAATCCTGTAGGCTCAGCTTCTTCTACCTAAAATTAAAAATGAATGCAGAAATTATACTAAACATAAAAAAAGAAAATATATAAATGAAGCATTCTTTAATTTGGTTATGCTTTGCTATACATTTATTATATAAAAATTGCATTTTTAATTTAGACAAGTAAAAAATACTGATGTTAGATACACTGTCTTAAATATCAGTCTCAGTTAATAACAGTAGTGCACAGTTACTGCTTTTTTGATGCATTTACACTTAAAAAGAGTGCAGAAACGTTATCTTTTTTTCTTCTGTCTATCCACCTATATGTATCAAATAACTTTCCTTCAATTAAATCAATATTTATGAAACCTATGTATAGAGAAATTAATAAAATGTAACGAACAACCTCAAGTTTCATCACAACTTTGTTGAAAATTAAGGGTGATAAGTGAAAATTTGTCCATAAAATTTTCTCATTTACATCCACATAAAACATATCTCACCCAGTGGTTCACTTTGGATTTAGCATGCATTTCTGCTTATAAATTTACATTCATTATCCAGAAAGTATATGTTTTTTGCAATTTGTACATCCTTTCTTTACTCAACTGTTTCAGCTTTATTCCAAAGCTGCTCCACATCCTTTAAGCATTCAGCATTCTAAAGCTTTTCAGATACTATTGTTCACTATACATTATCTCTTTTTTCTTACTATTACTGACACATTAACCAATTCCATCAGCTCTCTCGTTATATAGTAACCCTAGCAGTACTTTTGAATGTGAAAGTAAACATGGAAGAAAAAGTTCAACATTTCTCAGATTGTTTGACTGATCAAAACGAAAACAATTTGCTTTCAGAGCTAATAAAACGAAAACTCTAAAATGTTACTGTTTTTATAATATTTTTAGATTCAATAAATTTTTTATCTAAACAATGAATATGAATTATATTTTTAAAATATTTACTCTATAACAAATATCTGGATATTTAACATATTACGAAACAGTTAAGTTAAGAAGAAAAAAAAGAGGTTTTGGGAATTCAAAAGATTGATTTCAATATTAAGAGAATTTTAAGATAAAAGGGACCCTGCAGAGGAAGTAAGCTGAAATATCACTTATGTTCTTTTCAAAATAATGCTATTTTTAAGATAATAAACATCTACAGGTGCTGCAATTATCTTAAAATGTATTTGAGATGTCAGCATCCTATTGTGGTTCTCATATTTATTTCCTATTAAGCACATAAACATGAACTGTTACCTGTAAAAGCAGCCAAACCTAGCTCAGATAATTGTCACACTGCATGTCATTTGACAGAATAATGACGCAATGTGCCACAGAGCTATTCAGAGCCTGCATGCTTTGATTACATTACATTCTTTCTGTGAGAATGTTAGCCATATGAGACCTCCTTACTGACGGACCCCAGAAATAACTCGCACTCTGACAGGGCATTGTACAATAATAATATTCATCCCCTATGTCAGTGGTGGCCAAGGCGTTAACCGTTAACCTCCACCAGTCGACCGCCAAGTTAAAGTGGTAGCCAGTGTGATTTGTGTCACTAAAATCGTAACCAAATATTCAAAAACTGGCATTTTTTTGGATCTACCTATTTATGTGAACTGAAGTTTTCTACAATAAATATGATAAAAACAAAACATCAAAATCACCTAACAGATTATTCACTGATTGCCTGCTTGAGAATAGCAATAACATTGTAGGACATTCAACATGATGCACTCATTACTGGAGTGCAGTGTCAAGTGTCTGGTATTAAGTAAAATGTATCTTGGAAAAAATTATCTGAAATAAATTAGCCATGTCTCTTTTTGTGGTATTACTATTACCCAAACTTCCTTATCTTGGTCGTTACTTTATTAGTTGATCGCACTATTTTCTTAAATGAAGAATAACTCTCAAACTAAAAAAGTTGGCCATCTCTACTTTATATCCTCTAATCACTGACAAATTTGAACAATAAATATAAAATGTATCCAGATTAATAGACAATTTTGCTCAGCCAGTCCAGAATGATATAATTATAAAGTCTCTTATCATAATCTATTTCTATTTATTTATTTATTTTTGTAATTAATATCGTTTAAGTTACAAATAAAAATACTGGAGTTATTTTGAATATCTTAACAATTCTATATAAACATTTAAATACTATCTAAATATTTATAATCACCTCAGTAAATAATTCTTGCAATTCTTCTTCTGTGGGAACACATCCTAATGATCGAACAACAGTACCAAGCTCCCTTAAATTTAAAAATAATGATTTTTTTTTTCATTAACACTTAAAGATTCAAAGTATCTATGTACATATTAAGCACTACTTCTTCTGATCAGGATTTTTTTGTAACATTCAGAGAAATATTCATTAGAAAGTACATCTTAAATTACACTAAGTACAAAGTACACAGTAATATATATATATTAAAGTTAAAATAAAGTACTACAGAACTATCAGTGAAAATTAATAAATTAAGTTGAAATTGTTTTAATTTTTAAAATTAAGTTGAAAGTACTTATTTTTCACTTTTTCTATTGAAGTTTAAAATTTTTGCAAATCTTTTTAAAATGTAAAAAGTATAAAAGTTTCATATTTTACCATGCCTTAACATCTGAATTGATTTCCTAGTTTATTAGAAAATAAATGAGAATAACAGCACAACTTATCTGGATTATCTTGTCTCCATAACCCAGATTTGCAGCAGTATATATATTAATACCCTGCAAATCTAGTTTAAAGGATTTGCAGGGTATTTAGATATCGTGAATGAAAATGACATCAATCTGAAGTAAGGAGAATTTATTGTTTTAAAAGAAATTTTATGATGATATCCTAGAAACAGATTTCCAACTGAATTAAATTTTATCAGAAGACATTTCAACTTGGGTTAGACTGATATACGAGATTAAAATGCTATCTCGAAACGAGGGTTTCATTCAATAATGTGAAAATCCTTTATCAAGATCCTTTATCAGGATAACTAAGATAGATTAACAAAACAAAAAAAGGAATAATGCTTAGAAGATTATGACCCCACTCTTTATTGCTTAAGCTTGATATCTTATGAAAATGTTTTTTTGCAAAATAATGTTAGCAATTTTCTTGCAATATTGTGGTTTTTTGCAAACATTCTAGTCAAAAGTCATGAAGGATGGAACAAACAATGCAGGACAGAAACAAATGATCAAATGAACTTCATTAAAATATGTCGTGAAAATTCCTTTTCTCGACATGAAAAGATGTGGAGATATCTCACTTCCCATAAGACATGTCAGGACAATTATGCATTTTAAAGATTAAGAATGACTATCTGATACTATTCACAAGGTGTAGAGCAGATTATAGATGCCTTGTAAAATATTACAAAGGAAAACTTTAGTTGACTGTAAAATCACAAGAAACAGAAATGTTAGATGCAGGAAGATATACTGAAAGAATAAGAAACTCAGAAGACAATTCCAAGATGAAACACCATGTCTTTTGTTTTTGTTTTGTTTTTTTTACCAGGAATGTCAAAGCAACGAAGAATTGCCATCTCTGAAACATCAATCTTTAAGAATTCCTTTACTGCAATTTTTTTGTACGAATGGCGAATCATTTTTTCACATAAGATGTAATGTAAATTGGATTAATCCGTTCCAGACCCACAGATGATTGCTTATATAAATCTTTGTAATAATATGTTAAGCCTAATATACATAAAAACTATGAAAACAATAAATATATAGGCCTCTATTATTGTTTCTTTCTTTTTCAGTATAGACGATATGGTTGATTTCGCCATGCCATACTGAGTTGCCAGGTCAGAGACACAAGTTCCACTTGCAAATTTCGCAACGATTTCTTTTTTTCAATTCAATTGTCGTTCTTACTGCTTTCCTTTTAGGCTTAGTTGAATCAGTAATCTTTTTCATGGCTGCACTATTTTTAATAAAAATAACAAAAAATAACAATAAAATATCACAAAGTTTCACGAAGCTTGCGTGGATGATGCGTAGTGTACGGAAGCTAGCACGATACTGAACTGAAGTGACCACGTGGCGCAGCCAGTACCGAGGTCACGCTGTCCGAATCGCGAGCAAGCGTACAAATGGCGAGTTCAATTTTACTTGGAAAAGTTGTACGAATAACGAGTTGTACGAATAGAGAGGCGGACGAATGGCGGGGTTCCACTTTAGTTTGATTTTAAATAAATTAGATATCTTTTACCTGATTCTATTTTTTGGAAATTCTTTAATACTTGGTTGTCAAATAAACAATATTTAATTAATTTCAAGTGCTCATTATATGTTCTATAATCATTAGCTAGGCTATTAATACATTCAAAGTATAAGGAAAAAAGAAAAATAAATATGTCTTTTTTAATTAAGAAGACTATTTCCTCAAAATGACAATTTCAGAATTAACCAATGATCAAGAATATACACTGCTGGACAATTGCTAAGGACGGATCACAAAGTGCGATGTATCATAACATTGTGTGGGGGTTGAGGCCCTGCAGGATACAATATTGCTGCCACACTGTTCGGACATTAGAATAAAGATCATTTATTGTTCTGGAAAATACGGAAGGTTGTAAATAGATGAAAGGACTAAAGTGTTCATTTGATGCTGTGTACGGAGAAATGGAAAATATGAACGACAGCAGGCACCTTTCAGAACGGTGTTAATACGGGTCCACTAACACCGTATGCAATGCAACATTCCACACGACGTGTCATGCTTTGCACAACACTATCCAGCAGCTGCTGAGGCAAGTTATCTCACTCCTCTGTTATTTGTCACCCTTCTTCGATCTTTCCAATAATATGAACATGTAGAAAATCATCTAAGTGATATCAGGAAGACATGCCAAAAATTTCAAGTTCGTCAATTAATGTTTTCCAGTAAAACTTTCTCTTCGAACAACAACTGTCCACACGCGTCCAATCCTTCAAATCTCTTATCAGTGCTGTCAGATGATGCACAGGTGTGGCAATGCAAAATTTGCATATGCACACCTCTTCTTACTGTATCCTGCACTTATTCCAATGGTCTACATGTGGGTTCCTTCCATTTTGTGGTTGCTAGGGGTAATAGTAACATCCGTCCTTCGCAATTGTCCAGCAATGTATAGTGATTTTTATTTACTATATGATTTACTTTGCAAATGCCTGGCTATTTAAATCATCTCTACAGACCAGACATTCAGTGGTCAGGTGTTGTAATATATTGATTAGACTAATTACAACTTTTGATATGAAGAAGTGGACCATGTCAGATAATGCTATATGTTACTCTAAAAGAAAAGCATTAGGAAAATCTTGTGGTTCTGTGAGAGAAGGCAAAAGAGGCTGAAGCGCATTAAACCAAGAACTGGAAGAAATCCTCATAAGTGAGATTCATAAAGGTCCAATGGCTGATTTGATTTGATGAAATGCATGGACAAGGAACAAATGTTGAGGATAATACTGCGTGGGACAATGGAAGGACAAAGATAAAGTGGATGGTCAGGAAAGACATGCATTCAGAATCTTGAAAGAACTTAAGGATAAAGGTTGAGTAATGTTAGGAGAAGGTACAGAAGATTGTCCCACCCTGGGTTGCAGCACAATTGAATAATGATACATAACCACTTACAAGGAGGCAATTGAAAATTTGATGTCCTCTTGGGAGATGAAAGTACACACGAAATACCACAAAATATATGTGAGTTTTGGGCCAACTCTCCACGGATTTTCGACATGTTTGATGATGTTTTTTTGAATTTTCTGTAATAGCTTAAATGTTAGACATAGCTCAGATGATAGTGTCTTATGGGTGAAGGTCCTAGGATCGAATCTGGTGCATATCTTTCTTTTTAACTTTTCTTTTCTTTCTTCATTGGTGATTTTCATTTTCTTATTTTTCTATCTTGGTTTTATTTTTACTTTTCTTTATGTTAATATACCTTTTTTATATTATTTTTGTTTTTTTCTGGCTTACATTAGTAATGTGATTGGGAATTTTAAATCTTATCCACTTTAATTAGAAGATAAAGTAAAACTTTATTATTTATATAAGATAATTCCTTAAATTTGTTTTAATATAATAAGAAACAAAATGCATTAAAATAATGAAAAATAAAAATAAAGGATGACTAAAAAGAAGAAGAAGAAGAATTAAAATAATGAAAAATAAAAATAAAGGATGACTAAAAAGAAGAAGAAGAAGAAGAAGAAAGTAAATGATATGTAGTCATTTACATAAATTAAGTCATTAAAATAAAATAATATTTTATATTATCTTCAAATTAAAAGGGATAAAATTTAAAATTTCTAATAGCATTACCAATGTAAGCCAGAAACAACAAAAATAGTAAAAAAAAACAAACAAACTATATTAATAGAAGGAAAAAAAATAAACAAAACCAAGATAGAAAAAGAAGAGAAAAATAAAAAATGAATGATGAAGAAAGAAAAAAAGAAACATGCAGCAGATTCGATTCCAAGACCTTCACATTATCATCCAAGTTATAGCTAAAACTGTAACAGAAGTGGCGCATTTTTAACATTTAAGCTATTACAGGAAATCCAATGAAAAACAATATCAAATATCTTGAAATCCATGGAAGGTTGCCCCAATACGCACATATATTTTTGAAGTACTTCATGTGTAGTTTCATCTCCCAACAGGGCATCAAATTTCGAAATATGTAAGATGTGTCATCTTCTTGTTAGTAAATATCATTCATTATGAATATATAAATATTCATTTAAAATTAAAGTTACATCCTTTAAATACGCTGTAAGATCTAATCTAGAAACGTTGGTGCTTCAGAAGAAGATCTCAAGCTCTGAAGATGCCTCGGAGCTGAAATATCAGCAAGAAGTTTTTCTTCAAGATATGGCACCTGGACAGTCAAAAAGACATAATCTAATGTTTTTCTTACTTAAAGGTACTGTTGGTAGCATTCCCAATGTCACATTAGCTGCCCGATGCTTCCCCACATGCCTCAAGATCTCCGCTCTGAGACTGGCTGAAGGAAAGCAATGCAGGAAAGCACTCCTTCGCAATGTGACATTGGGAATGCCACCCACAGTACATGAAATATAAAATGAGTAAAAACAGAGCACAAGCAAAAAAAAAAAAACTCCTTATGTTAAATTAAATTAATTTCAGTAAAATTAAAATCAGCCTGATATTTACCTGACATCAACTGTCCCATTACAATGAGCGTCAAAGGTATCAAAGGCATTCTTGATAAGCTTTTGTAGCTCTGCAAGTATTTCTGCCTTATCTGTTAATGTTGTTGATGACATTCTTAACTATGAATAAGATTAGAAAAAAAAGGGGGTTTTATATTGAATTTTGAAATCAATACATTAGTTAATCATGTCAGTGAAAAAAATAATAATTAAATTCTACCATTTCATCAGTTTATAAGAAATTTTTTTTTTCTTTATAATTTTTGTTACTTGGATTCTTGCATCATATAAACAACTGAAGGAAATTGGTGAACTTGACCTGCAATTCCAAATTCAGAAACTTCAACAGATGAAACCTCACTTCAATCAATTAAATAATCAAAGAATGGTATTTATTAATATACAGTGAAACTTGGATAATTCGAACTTGTTTATTTCGAAATTCTGGATAATTCGAATTTTTAGTACGATTGTGCTTAAAATATGACAGTAAAAATTATTAAAAATAATAAAATAAAATAATATTTATACATAAAATTAATATTTAAATAATAAATAATTAATAAAAAAATATTACGGTAAAACAGAGAAAGCCTGTCTGCATTTTCCGAGAAAAGACTTGAAAATACCCCTTCGGGTCTTCGAGTCAAATGTCCTGTGAATGATTCAATGCAGTTGTATACATTTTTAGTTTTTGTGCTTGTGCTTTAAGTATTGTTTATATGCTCTTACTATGCCATTGTCAAAAGCTAAAGCTCCTTATAAGTCATTAACATGAGCTGAAAAGGTAGCGGTGATTAAGGAAGTGGAAAAAGCTCTTAAAAAGAAATCGGAAATCTCCAAGGAATTTGGAATTCCATCCAACACGCTATTGACATATTTGAAGAACAAAGATAAAATTTTGAGCAGCAAAAATGGCAATGGAAATAATAGAAAAAGAACAAGAGGATCTGACAACCCAGAGGTTGGAATCATATGCTATGACTCAAAGATTGCATTCAAAGAAGCAATTAAAAATATCTGCCTTTTTTTTTTGAAAGTGATGAATAATTAAATTAGTAAAAAATGTTTGATTTAATGAAAAAAAGTAGCAGTATTTTTAGATAAAGTTTATGTGTTAAATCTTTGATCGTGGAGTTAATCTTCTTTATTTATCTCCTGTTGGAGAGAATATATGTAATTCAAATTTTTGGATAATTCGAACTTTTTCTCTGGTCCCTTCAGCTTCGAATTATCCAAGTTTCACTGCATTTGTCTTTGTTGTTTTTCTTCATTATCAAAGTAGCAAAATCTAGAGGAAAATTATTACAGTCTGCAATATTAATAAATATCACCAATAATGAAATTGTGATAATAATAATGAATTTTTGTACTTTAGTCTTGATTTTAAAAAATGTCTTTTATAATGTAAGAGTTTAAATTAAATAATGATATGCTAAATGGAAACTTTAAATTTAATAGCAATGTTTTTAATAATGATTATCAGTCAATAAGTATCCTACATCTTAAAGGCAAAGGGAAAAAAATGGAATATATCAATCTTATTCTTAACTTTGAAGTACAAGGTGATCGTAATTAAACTTGACCTGTTCAGAGTACTCTGAAGCTGTAACCAATAAGCAGATTTGACAAAATTTGTATACAGACTATTCAAAGGATGCGGAAAAGGATTATGCAAAGAAAAAAAAATTAGTTCAAAAAAGTTCCCCTAGGAGGCACTTTACAGCTAAATACATGAAAAAAAAAACAACAACATAAACAATAATCTACAAAAACACAATCGAAAAGCATTTATTTGTACTGTTTGGGGTATGCCTGCTATACAGACTATTTAGCGATATAAGAAATTTTGCTGGATGTGTTCCCATCATGAAGTTGTAAATCTGCAAGCGATGAACAGTGTGTTGAACTCTTCATTCCTTGCAACTGATTCCCAGTGATATTTCACACACAGCTTAATACAGTCCTTTAAGTCTGGCAAATTTGCAACATTTCCTCGATGAACAATATGCTTTAAATGGCCCACAACCAGAAATCAGATGGATTCAGATTTGGAGAACATGATGGCCAGGCAATAGGAAATGATAAACTAATCACCCGACAATCGGTGAAACGGCACAACTGCTGTATGGCGAGTCCAACATGTGGGGGTGCACTATCTTGCATAAACGTTTAAATGCAAGACATAGTCTCTGTTGAAGTTCAGCTATGACAAAATTTTGGAGCATGTCATGATATCTCAGGGCCATTACAGTCATTAGCAACAACTTCTTTAAAGAAGAATGGTCCAATTTTATAAATGTTGAAATGAATCCACACCACATGGTCACTTTAGGAAAGTGCAGGGGAAGTTCCTGGATAACACGTGGATTTTCCATGGCCCAAATGCAACAATTCTGGGTGTTAACTGTTCCAATAAGATAAAAATGTGCCTTGTCGCTACACAGGATGTTCAACCGGCCACGACACATCAACTGCCATTCTGGCAAGAGTGGTCAATGCAAAGGTGAGTCAACAGTCCTTAACGACAGCAAGCAGTTGGTGGTTGAGCTGATCTTATATGAAAAAATGCACTATCTGTCGCAGTACATTCCACACTGTGCCATTTGATATATCAAACAGTCGTGACACTGCAGTGCACTACTGGTGCTAGAAACATGTTCAGCAATAGCCATCGCAGCATCTTCAATGACTTCTTCAGTGACGTCAGCTTGCACCCTCTATCAGGTTCAACACCTAGCAATCCAGTTTTCTCGAATCAACGTATCTTCACAGCTTGTGCAGACATTGGTTCATGATGTAAGTTCTTATCATGGCGAAATTTATGAACAGCAGAAACAGCATGTATTACCATGGTTTTCGTAAAAAAAGATTCACAATTAAAGCACGTTCCGGTAAAGTAATAGCCATCATAGCTGATAAGAATGGCATTCATTATAATCATTTTTATAACCAGAACTCTGCTACAGTGCAGGTGTTTGCCGTGCTGGCGTGGTCGTGCCGTCTCGGCGGCGGCCAGCCGTGGCGTCCAATGCGCCAGTACCTGGGTTCGAATCCCGGTCGTGGCATGGTTGTTTCTTTCGTCTTCTTCTGTGTGTTATGTCCACTGGGGACCCGAAATCTGCTCTGTAGGTAGTGGTCCCCATTTGTCTTCTATATGTTACAGGCTATAGTGCAGGTGTTTATACAAAGGAGATTGCATTTACATTAATTGCAGCCCCAAACATGCCATTGTTTTCACTAAGTTTATTCATTTAAATGTCATTTTAGATTGGTTTTTTAGATTCTTAACTATTTACTGTGCTTTTTTTTCATGTCTTTTTCTATAAAGCAGTCCATAGGGGAACTTTTTTGTACTATTTTTTTTTTTTTTGCATAATCCTTTTCAGCTCTTAATCAGGTTTCTTTCCTAGGGGTTAAATGGGTGGGCATCGGGCTGACTGCCTGACTTCAACTTAGTCCTGTTGGTCAAGAAACATCAAGAGCCTTACTTCCTGCGATTCCAAGGGTCATATAGGCCTGCATTTATATAATAGGAGGAGAAAATATAGGTTTTAGAATTGAAATAATTATTATTTCTTTTGAATTTTATTGTGAATTTATTAAACTAATTTAGGTTAGTTTAATGGGAGTCGAAAGTTCTTTGTATCATATTTCCTAAATAAGGTTTAGCACTGCTACTGATAGGTGCTGCAGGAGCCAGTTTCAACATTGACAGTGGTCAGTGATTTTTTTTTTAGTTGTTTGTCTTTTACCAACCCTCTGTCAAATGAATACTATATTTTTTCTCTTTCAGATTAAGATGTGTACCAAACCAGCTTTCAATCTTATTCTGACTTTCCAAGCAGGAGTCTTTTTCTATTTTTTCAAGTACTACTATTTCATTTTTAAAAAAAAGCTCATTCCCAGAAAATGCAAATTATTTTTCTTCAATGTTTCTGATTCTCTGAAACAGAAGAAGGACTCTTAATAAAATATGCTGTTCCCCATTTCTATCATCAACATAAAGGAGGCAAATTTATAAATGAGTTTTAAATTGATATGCAAATTTTCGTATTATTAATATTCACAACACTATGCAATAAATATTTTTCTTTTCCTTTTTTATTTTGGAAATTTAAATTATGATGAGAAGTTCTAAAACGGAGACAACATGGATAAAAATGACACGAATCCACAGTTGTGGGTTTTTAAGAAACTTAGAAAACTGCATGTTGATCATCCAATGTAAAAACAAAAACAAATCTTTTACTAACAAAGATATGTTTCACGATACAAAAAAACAAAACACTCGATTACAATGCTGCCATTATATTATAATCTGTATTTCACCACAACACTGTCACAACTAGCAATATTTTACAGGGTTAGACGGTATAGTAAATATTGTTAAGATAGTAAAATTAAGACAAATAGTCTAGTCATATTCAAAGGCCAGCAATGTCCAAAGGGTTTTCTCCAATCTTACCTTTCGAATTGTGCAGGGATGTGGAGTCAAGTACTTCTTTCGCTACTGATTCTTCCTCCACAGGATTGTAGAATCAGAAAATAAATAAAACTCCAAAAAAATTACCAACTCCACATTCCGGTAATTAACCTATTCATGCCGCAAAGCTGAAGTTAAAAATAGACACACAGAAGTGTGCTTTGAAACAATAGCAAAAAAATTCTTTTAGCACAATTTATTGTTCCCAAACTATATCCACATGGCTGGAAAGGGATTTGAGGATGTTACGCTGCTGAAAGGAAGGAAAATCTGTGAGCTAAACTAAATTTTAAATTTTCATATCAATAGTTTTGAATGTCATTTATCTTTTAAGCAGTATAAACATGACCGACATCTACTGTAATTAAACAGATGTCATAAATAGGTGGTACTATGAAGAATAACTCACTTCCTGCACTGAAGCAGTTATATAAATAATCATAGGTTCTCCCAGGATTTTGGAATGGGAAGGGTTATGATGGTGGTGTCCTTTCCTGGATGGAGTGGGAGGTTACAGACAAATAGATGCACTTTCCAAACAAACAAACAAAAAAAGTTAAAAATCTTAGATTTCTTCCATTTTTGGATGTAATGAGAGGGACACATTCTAATCACTATCAAACTTTCCCCCCACCATCCGTATGCCAATGCAAACAATGATTCACTATGCTAAGACTTGTCTTCCTTCAGGTTCTATTATACAGGGTAGGCCAAAAGTCACTTTAGCATTTAAAAATTAAATCACTTTTTTGCTATTGTATATTATTTTATTTATCTTTCAGATTCTAAAAATAGAAGCTTGGAAAATATATCATGAAAAAATTTATGATGGAATATGTAAACCTTATTGAATTTTACTTTGAACATCATTGCTCCATTGTTTTTACCCAGAGAATATATATGCATCAGTTTCATCAAATTTGAGATATTTTGTGCTTTCTGCTCTTTTACATATCCCCACCAAAAGAAATCTGGAGCTGTGAGATCAGAGGAACACGATGGCCAATGAAAATCGGAATTTCTGGAAATTATTCTTTCTTTGAAAATTTGCCTTGCCAGCTACATGGACTCTGGCTAAATGGGCGGTTGTCCCATCTTGCTGCCACCCCATTCCAAGTGTATTCTCAACAGCAGGAAGCACAAAAAGTCTCAGAATCTGATTAAAATGATGCATGCAAGAACTCTGGGTAAAAACAATGGAGAGCTGATGTTAAAATTAAAATTCAAAAAGTTTTTTGTGTTGTTCTGTCGTAAATTTTTCCATCATATACTTTCCAAGCTTCTGTTTTTGAATTCTGAAAGACAAATAAAATAATATTATATCGAAAAACGTGATTTAATTTTTAAATGGCTTTAAGTGACTTTTGGCCCACCCTATATATATCCTGATATTGAAAATTAATATTTAGAACAAACATAGCTTTTATGACTAAGGACAATTTCAGTGAGGTTTCTATCTTTTTAATGGAAAAGGAAGACATTAAAATTTTCATTTAAAAAAAATCACAGCTCAATACTGAGAAGTTAAGAATCATTGATTTAGCAATATATTGATCAGAATAATGTGTACTAATATAAACTATCTGTGATACAGCAATTTTAATTCCATTTTTAAGAATTTGACAGATGCAAAGATAATGACAACTATTTTATTTCAGCAACTCTAGTTCCATGATGGACATGAGGTAGAGGGATGACTAAATGCTAGGCAGAAATACAAATTTAGAAGAATATTAAGAATTAATTTGACTGAAAATTTAAATTATGATTGTTGTAGTTCAAAGTATTTATTTATTTATTTTACTTTTAATCTTATCTACAATAAATACCAAAATACAAAAAAGCTGTCTATTTGTGATAGTTTAGCAGGTATAACCTTGATGTAAAATTATTTTTAAACTACAGTGATTTATTGATTTTGTGTCAAAAGAATTAATAGATGCATCAATCATTAATAATTTCAACGAATTAGCAAATATTATTTTCACACCGAATTACTATACTTAAATAAATTTAAAATACTATCAAATTACGTCACAATTTTATTTAAATCATTTGTGTAGTTTGCTAAGAATATTATATACTGTATTCGTTTACATGCAATTGGCATTATAGTTCTTTATAAAATTTGGTTCGCGAAATTTTTTTTCTTCCCAATTTTAACGTGAATTTGGGAATTTTATATTTATTGTGCCTGAATCTGAAGCGGAAATGACATGATTGAAAGTCAAGAGAAAGAGGAAACATCTGCTTTCTGACTGCCGCTATCTACAACATTCCACTCAATCACTACAATTATTGGTAAGTTGTTAGAATCGTATCTTCCGTCTTTTTTTATTATTTTTTTTATCCTTACCTGTTATAAATTTCAGTTAAATTCTCGAGCTTTTCGTTGAAAAGTGTAGTTTAGTATCTCGGAAAGAATACATTTGAAATAGGGAAGTGCGGGATCCCTCGATGCTTTCGCTAAACGTTTATGCTGCGAAGAATAAGAAAGAAAGAAAAGAGTAATAATTAAAATGCTATGTTTTAATATATTTGAATCGAAATTGGGGATAGAAAAAGTAAATTAGACAAAGATTAAATGGCTAATATTTAAAAGGAAGAACGGCAACTATTCTGAACAATGTCGATGCAATAATGTGTTTGCATGTTTTTGTAGCAGTATTTTTACAATTTTGTAGCAGACGAATGCAATTTAATTAGATTAAAAAAACCTCTTCTTTAATAACTGGTAGATGGAAATAAATCATAATAATTTTTATTGATAGGCAAGAGATTTGAGAAAAAGGAAAATCAGATCAAAACAAAATATGATTTAAGTAAATGAAAACAATAAATTCTTTATTGAGCAGTTTTACCTCCCGTGGAATGATTTAAACCAAATATTGTATAAATATATTAGCTCGATTATATTAAATCGATTTATTAGGAAACGAATATAATTCGAGATAGTGAGAAATTTTCGATTAAAAAAAAGAGAGAAATAAAAGAACGTGTCACACTTCTATTAATGAAGGGGATTGGCTATTATTGATGTTGCTTCACATCAGAAAGAGACAGTTTCCGTGATTGGTAGAAAATGCCGGAACTTAGTAAGTTAATCAGGGCGCATGCGCATTCGGAGGTACGCCATCCACTTTAGCCGAGCGAAATTACTAACAGCGTTTATTATTCGTGGATTCTTCAATTACGTTGCCATTACCGAAAAAACTCGACCAATAACAGTTTTGATTACAATCAAAGTCCGACGTTTCGATAATTTTGCCCGCTATTCGCCATTTTGGATAAGGTATGCTGAAGTATTGTGAACTATACGTCTTATTTTATCATTCTTATCTAGACTAAGAAAAAACCGCAAACATATATTCAATTGCATTTGTACACTACAGTAAGTCAGGAACTTAATAATGAGTGATATCGATCCAAATAAGCTTAAAGTGGTCGAATTACGAGCTGAATTAGCTTCTCGTGGGTTGGACACGAAAGGAAACAAAGCAGTTTTAGTAAAGAGATTAGAAGATGCCTTGAATGTAGAATTCGGGAATGTTACCGTAACAAAAGGTAAGAAAGAAATTCAATGTATGTAAATATGACACTGAAAACACTTAGTTCCAAGTCATGTTGCCACAATGAGAAATATTACAGCAAAATCACGAAAATTGATTGAATTTTATATAAATGTTAAAGCCAACTGCAAATCTTACTGAAACGTGTTCAAGAGTGAAATCGCTTCTAGGCTTTCGAGCTTGCGTAATTTTTATCGGCGAATATTCCCTTTATTATGAATTTTCCCACCGGAACAGTATTGCTGTTGCTGCAGCCGAAGATTTCCCTAAGAATGATTTGTTTATCCAATTCAGAGCATTCAAAAATAGGCCTAATGGACTTTAATTCCCATGTTTTTCCTGGGAAAACATTGCTAAGCATCAGCAATTTTAGTTTTGTTAATATTAATACTAAAGCGATTAGCTCGAAGCGGCATTGAAAGACGACAAACTTATCCTTAATATAAATTTAAAATTATCACTATAATTTTTTCCGTCCTCGCTAAATTTTTAAGTTTTCCTACTCCATTCCGAAACTTTTAATTCTCTTTAATAGTAATTTGATAAAATGTTGATGCTAATTTTTCGTTGTTAACGAACTGCCTAATAAGTTTGAGTGGCTGCAAAAGAAGTTATCAGCCCGAAAGTAAATTTTGAACTGTACACCATTTACTTGGTTTTTATTTCCTGGTTCATACATGTGAATAAGGAAAAAAAATGGTAGGAAACCATTAGCTCGTGAAGATGTCGTATTTTCGTTGCCTGAAAATAGGCTGTTGTTGATCTGTGTTTTACCTTTTTTTTTTTCCCCGTATGTTTGGATGATCTGAATTTAGTGCAACACATGCAATCATTTGCTTGCGGTTTGTCTTTGCATTTAATAAACCTGCATATCTAAATTAGCTTAAACACAAGAATAAATTAATAAACCCCCTTATTAAGAAATTTAGAAATTTAATGTGAATCGATTTATTTTATTTGCTCCCTCCTAATTCTGTTAATTATAAAAAAACAGTCGTTTTATGGCAGTGGCTCATTCGATATTTCAATATACTTTTTAGATTATTATTTTTCACGATGAAGTTTGAAATGGTATTCATCTTATAAAAAAAAAAAAATAATCATTTTATAGAAACTTGGAACATACATTATTTGGTTTTATTTATAATTTTTTAATTATTTTTAAGTTTACAATATTTTGGTTCAAATATCCTTTAATTAAAAGAAATGATTTGAGGAAGTAATAAAAAGAAATGAGTTCCAATGGAAATTTTTAAATGCCACTTTTTATATTTACAGTGAAAGTCATTGATAATTTCAGATGTATCAACTTAAAGCAGACTATGCTTGCAAATGCTAAATGATTGAATTACACTTATAATTAAGAAGTGTAAATTGAATTTTAAAAATAGTGTTTAGTGTCATTGGTTTTTCTTTCATTCATTTTTGTATATTTAAGTAAATATTAAGTTTTAAACTACAATTTCCTGCTGGATTATGTTTGGACTGGTATATTATTTTAAGCTTGATTCTGTAAGTTTTACACTTACTATTGAAGCAGACAAGTTTTTGTTTAAATTACTAAAATTAGTAATTTTATTGTAATAGTTATAATTTAAAAAAAATAAAAATGGATCACTGCTGGAGATAGGAGCATTAAAAAGCTATTGAAGCTGATAACCTGATATACATATGAGACAAGATTAAAGCAAAAAAAAAAAAAAAAAAAAAATAATTCTATTTTACATGGACATTGATACGTACAATTCTCAATTAAGAAATTACTCAGTAATTTTATTCTCATTACAAACTTCAAATTTTGGATTCTGAACATTGCATGCTGGTTGTTCTTCAAACAAAATAAGTCTTTAAAACTTTCTTTCAAGAAAAAAGTGAAGACATTTCTCAGAAGGGGGAATTCATGAGAAATGTATGGATTTACTTCAATTTTTATCAGATCAAGTTCTTGTCTTATTTTGAAGTACCTGATTAAACAGTTGGGTGTTTAAAATGTGAATATGCACAATCAACAAAGTTTTAAACTATATGCAGTTAAAAAAAGTTAAATCACAACATCAAATGCTCCTAAATTATAACTAGCAGCCAAAATTGTTTGTAATGTTTCATCTTGATAGTTTTCTGAATGTTCTGTGAGATCTTCAGTATAAAGTATCTGATAGTTATATAATAAGCCATAATTTCCTTAACTCTTGAATATCAAGTTTCATACTATCATAATCGTTTGCTGCTTTTTCTAGAACGATTGCTTATTTCTTTCTCGCGGCAGTTTATGTATTAGAAATGAAGTTTGAAGCAAAAGTTTATGGAAGTTATCTTAGTGACGAGTTAGGGTAGGCATTGACTGAGTTACTGGGCAATTAATGTGTTTGAAAGGTTTTTGCATGCTTACTGGCAATCACCTAAAAAACATTAAGAACATTTTTTAACCAGAAAGCAATTTGAAATTTTCTTAGTTCTTTTCTGACAAATAGTTTCAATAAATGTTTTGAGTAATGACTTTGCTGCTTACCTTTTTTTCACTAATATGGGTCCTTGGCATCAACAGGTTATGGCTGTTTAAAATTGTGAGATTCCTTTACATTCTCATTCTATTGTGGGAGATAGCAGAAAAAAAAAACTGGAGTTTGTATGAACACAACTGAGCATAACTATAATGTGAAAACATGATGTTAGATGTTCAATGATTGATTTTATTGACTTAAGAAAACAAAAGACAAACTTTGGGGATCTGAATCTCCAAAAATGCTTTATGCAAATCTAAAGTTGGAGAAATATATTACTTTGCATGGTTTCTGGTTAAGTGTGGTGAGGGATTGCTTAAATGTGGCCCTATCTTAAGAAATTAATGTTTCAACAATCTGACATTTGGCAGTGGCAGATTTAAAGGAAATTTGTAAAACTGACAGAATTGGGGAACAAGAACTCTAGCAAAGTTAGTTTTGTTCAAGATATAACATGCTGATATGATATCAGGCAAATGTTTGGCCCCAGAATGACGGTAATATTTAACGGCAGAACTGGTTTAATGTGTTATGTCTCGAAAAGGCTTAATTGTTGAATGAGGAAGCAATAGTAGAGTGCCTAAATGTCTGGAATGGCTTAATAATTTAAAGTAATAGTAAAATATGTTTGATTTTTAAAAGAATAATCAAATTATGATAATGATAAGAAGTTTAGTTTGGCAGTTTTTAATGGAGATCATAAGAGGCACCCGTAAAATTTTATCCACTGGAAAAAGATATATCTGATGACCCAAGATTTGTTATTCACCGTTATATCTTATAGAAGTGGAATAAGTTCATTTTTGGGAGGCAGAATGTGAAAGATTAAATTCATGGATTGGCAATGGTTTTCCAAAACAAGGCACTTCCTCACATTTTTAGAATGTCAAGGGCTTGACATTCTGAAGAGAAGAGTTTCATGTTTCAGTTGTACCGATGCTAAAATAACTTATGTAGCAAAGATGGACTGATATGGTGGCAAATTTCCCTTAATATCTCTTCTCTATTGCTGCCATGGAACCAAGATCTTGAATGATCCATGGTTATTGGGAGGAAATCAAAGTTTGAGTAGGAGGAGGAATTTCGCTCTCAAAAGACATTTTGCACCCGATTTAATAATACGGTGACTTGATTCTCTGCAATCTTCCTAAAATTGTAAGTTTTACATATGAATATGTAGGAATGCATTTCAGACTGCTGCCTTGTTAACTGGTGACAAGATCAAATTGCTGGTCTTCAAGGAGCTAATATATTTGAGGATCAGTGAATACTTCTTTCTCGATCTTTCCTATATTAAAGTCTTTGGAGCTTCTCACGAATATGCAGATGATCTCGCTCTCCAGTGTTTTTATAAGACCAAGTTTTAATACCGAGTTAAGAAAAAAAACGTTATATGAAAACTACGTTCTTTGTTCACTTAAGGCTAATTCTTTTATTGGATACTGATGACAAAAGTAACCTAGTTGCATGAAAAGAGATCCCTAAATGGGTTAGAATTTAATGTTATTTTTCTTGGTATCTTACCTCTTTTATTTTGTGAGGAGACACTTTTTGTCATCTTGTGATTCTAGTTTATCTTTTAACATTCAAATCATTAAACTTTGTGAATTGCAACGAATAGCGATACTATTTATCCATTAGGCACAAGCTTATTTTCACATTTTATTTAGTTTTTGTCCATTTTACATGAGGATGGTTTACGTCAGTTACTGTGACTTAGTGTGTTTTTTGTCTGATGAATTACCAGTTTATTTTTTCAGGCGTTAAAGAAATTCACAATTCTTCCTTGCAGTTTGCGTTTTTACATTTTTCTAGAATGTTATTTTTGAGATGGTATCTTAATGATAGCCACACCCCCATTTCATTTTGTTGACAGTGATCAATAGTTTAGTTGCCTATTGGCACACTGCCATCGTATTCTATCTCACAATAAGATTTGATTGCTTCTTTTATCACTCTGTCCATCTGAAGGTTAGAGAATAATCTGAAATCTTCTTCAAACATGTCTCTTTTGTCCAGTATTGACATGTGTATTATTGACCTTTCTCACCTGAGATAAATAGTTTAATTTCCTGCTTGTTTTATCAACACTAGACTTTTTTTTTTTTCCTGTTGATTTCATTTTACTGTGTGGCAAAACCAAGTAGCAGTTTTCCAGGTTCTATCCAGGAAAATTTGCCAAGTTCTCTACAGAAGAATGATTACTATGCCTTTATATAATATCCAACCATAAGTGGACTAAAGCAACGAATCATCTCAAATGTCTTTGTTATAGCTATCCAAACATTTTGGAAAAAGCTTATCTTAACTTGACTTTCTTAACTTTCTTCTAAAGGAGAAAAAAAAAATCTGATCATGTAAACTTGCCTCAAATGAATCGAGGCTTTTTTTTTTTAATTCCATAAATTTAAAAATGATTTAATATGTGCTATAAGAAAAATAGAAATTTAAGTTGATTGCTTTGTAAATTGAATGGGACGTTTTAAGTTTGCTGATGAAAGTTTATTAGCTCTCCATAGTCATTAGCTCAGATAAATCAAATTCTTACGTGAACAGTTAACAAAAGATTTAAAAGAATTAAAGATAGAAGCTACAGAAATCTTCAGGTTGCGTGTGGAAAAACTTAGTTTTAAAATATTTACTTGGGACTACAAGCTACTAATTTTTCATTTGTATGGTGTGAAGTAGCCAAAAAAAAAATATTTCTGTAACTTTAATTATAACTTTTCTTTTGAATCTTTTGTTTTCAATGTCATCATTTGTTACTCGTGACATATTTGATTTCAGTTTCTGCTTTTGGTTGTTGAGGAGCAGTTTTTTTTTTTTAACTAAGGAGAGCATGAATACTGAAATAGCTGTCTCAGAGTTCTATTCAGTTAGCAAAACATTTATTTAAAGTTCTGAAGTGCAAATTTCCCCCTTTTTTTTTCCTAATTCCATTACTGTTTTGCATTTGTTCCTTTATTATTATTTCGTTTGGTTTTGTATGATTTGACAATTTTTTTTTTTTTTTTTTTTAATACAACTTATTCAGAAAGCCTTATTATTTCTCATCAGAATGTTTACATAACCCAAGACTCGTCCACAAATTTTAAGTTAATGGAGTTTCCCCACTATGGCTTCCCTAAAATGATAAATGTGACTTTAGTTTTTATGAAATCCTATATTAATGCACTTTTTCTCATTTTTAAAGACACTGAAATAGTTGAAGATGATGATGAACAAGAAGATCAAAATATAAGTGGCTTTGATCCTCAGGATTCTCAAGAAGACGATTCTTTATTGAAAGAAGACACAGAACAAACACAACCTGAAATCAAAGAAGAATACGAAGAAGAAGCAGAACCTGAACCCGAGCCCGAACCTGAACCAGAACCGGAACCTGAGGTAAGAAAAAAAAAAATTCCATTTTAAAAATTCATTGGCATCATTTCCTTCTGTATTTTATTGTCTTTATTTTAGAATCCTTTATTGAAGATTAAACTGAAACTTCAAAGAAAAGGAGAATATCCCTGTCAACATCTGAAGGTCTTTTGTGATACTCTGTGCGGTCTTTCACATGCAATTTCAAATTTTCTTGTTTTAATAGGAAACTTACAAAAAGAAAAGGGATTACATATAAATTAAAACTCGCAAAATTGATTTAATTAAAGTAGCCCAAATTTTCTGTTTTGATACAGGCACTCATGTAAAGATTTTACTTCTCAAAAAGGATGTAACAAACAAAAAAAAAAAAAAAAATGATTTTTTTTTTTTTTAAGTGAATAGCGATTTTCCATATAACTCCATGTTGTAATTATAGATATGTTCTAAAAAAAATTGTTTACTACTTTATAACTAAATACATCTTTCATGATATATCAGGAATATTTTAATTGCATGCCTACATACCGTATATTTCGGCAGATAAGACGATAGTTGAATCATTAAAAAAGGCCCCCAAAATCCGGGATCGTCTTAATACGACAGATACAAAAAAAATAAGATTGAAATTTATATAAATTAAAATCATTTAATATAAAACAAAACACTCGCTTCAAATCAATGTATTTAAAAGCATGTGTTTCTATGTCATTATTCACTCGATTCACAGGTTCCTTTTTCCTTTCCATTCCTGACCTGTGACGTGTTCTGCTCATGCGCAGTAGCGTTTACTGGCTGGCGTGCCTACTGGAAAGCGACTTAAAAGGAATAGCCGGGCATTGCTACCGTGGGATTCTGCATACGCTATACAGTATTATCAAAATGATGATCGCTGATTTAAACTGAATTCATAGGCCGTTCATAGTTTGGGGTCGTCTTTTAGGGCAGATGTATGCTTAAACTATAAAAATTTGACGAAAATTTACACCTCATCTTATCTAAAGGTCGTCTTATCTGCTGAAATATACGGTACATTACATACATTGGAGTATTGAGCAGAAACTGGTAGGGACTTGTAACCCTACTCCCCCCTCCCCAACATACACTGCATCCAAAAATGGTGGAAATGTAGAATTTTTTTTTTTTTTAGCAATATACCCCCTCAAAAATAATTTTGAACTGGCAGTAAATATCAGCTACACATTTTCTAACTTACTGGCTGAACATTGCTTTTTATTAGTATTTATTAATATTAGAATTATAGATTCATTTTATCCTTTTGAGGATCCATGAGACAACGATTTCAAGCTCTTCAGATTCATCAGTTAGGGCTACCCAAGGTTGCAAGATTCAGAGACACTAAGAGAATCCCAATTCCGTGGTTGTCTTCAAGCTTTTAAGCAAACCTGTAACAAAGTATAAGTAGGAAGAAAGTCCAGCAAAAAAAAAAAAAAAAAAAAAAAAATGTTTTCCTGTTGTTACATTGAGCTACGGTCCACCCCGTCCCAATTTTTCAGGGAATTGCCGCTTTTGTATTTTGTTGCCAAAGAATAGTTCTGACTTTCTGACTTAGCAAAGTATTGTCAGATGCAAAATAAAACGTTGTAAACATAAAATTCATTTTTCTAAAAGAATTCAATAACAATCTGCCTTTTTGTTAGGCATTAATATTTGTTTTTATTTTGTTGCCGAAGAAAACAATTAAGATGGCGACTAATGATAGTTTTCTATACACATTGTTTGACTCATCTGCCACGAGGGAAAAGACCAAATACAGTGGAACCCCGCCATTTGTTCACCTCTGTACTCGTACAACTCCGCATTCTTCTAACTTTTTCGAATAAAATTCGACTCTGAAATCGGACGTTACTAAATCCCGACTGAGTCCTAGTCTCATGTTGACTCTCGTTCACTAAGCACTTGTATTTACAAGCTCCGTAAAATGTTATTTTATTGCTATTTTTGGTTGTTTTTAAACGTATTTTCCGTGGAAATATTTAATCATATGTGCAAAAAAGATTTAGTGATTCAACCAAGCCTAAAAAGAAAGCAGGTGAGAACAACAATCAAACTGAAAAAAAAAAAGAAAGAAAAACTCCTTACGAAGTTTGAAAGTAGAACTCGTGTCTCTCACCTGGCTATTCAATATAGTTTTTATTCATTAAGTATTATAAAGGTTTAAATAAGCATCATCTGGGGATCTGGAACTGATTAATCCTATTAACATTATTCCCTATGGGAAAAATTGATTCTCAACATTCGCCCAAATCGCAATTTGAACTGCCTCCTGGAATGAATTGTGTACGAATAGCCAAGTTCCACTGTACATGCTAATGCATATTTACCTGATGTTCATTTTATATCCTCACTGATATGAACTGACAAAAACAAAAATGTTCATTTTCACTAAATATCAAATTTTCTTTTCATATCCTCACTGATATGAACTTTACAAAAATAAAAAAAAATCTTTTTTTACTAAATGTCAACAGTTCACTTCAGAACTATAAAATCGAGTGAACTTTAAAAAAAAAAGTTAATATCTATTATACAAGAAAAAGTTAAGATATTTTCACAGCAAAGTCAACAAAGATGTGGAAAAATTTCATAAAGCAAACTACAACAGTAGTGGAAATTTTAAGAAAATTTATAATAAATCGGAGGATGAAATCCATAGCTTTGTAATAGAAATTGGCACCACTCGGATAATGACGAAATGTAAACAATACAATCGCACATTTCAATAAAAATCCAAGGTCCACTGATCATCAGCAGTTCATTTCATAACTACAATCTGAAAGAGTCAAAAAAAAAAAAAAAAAAAAAAAAAAAGCTTCATTTCTACTGTACATTAATAGTTCATTTCAAGTTATGTGAACTTACAAAAGTAAAAAAATATCATCTTCACTAAATACCAACAGTTCATTTCACATTCCCACTCATGAAAACTTAGAAAAATAAAAAAAATTATGATTGTCACTGAATACCAACAGTTCATTTCAGAATTATAAAAAAAAAGGAGGGAACTTAAAATTAATATCTATTATTCAAGAAGAAATTAAGATATTTAATTGCTAATGAGTATAATATATTGTCGTAGATCGTATGTGTATAATTATCAACAAGGTACATTTTTTTTGTGTAATGAAGAATACAAATATTACAAATTATTTTCCATAGGTCATAAAAGTAATGGAGGAATGAATGATAGATTAAATTTTATAGAAAACTCCAAATTCCTGGACTAAAAAAAATGTTTAGATGGATTCTACAAATCTTTATATATATGAAGAAATATTCTGCCCTAATGGCAAACCATAATTTTATTTCTGTTTGTTTATAATCTTGATATTTCAAAAAAATTATTCTAGAGATATCAAAAATTTAGTCTTTTTTTTGATATTTCCCCCCTAATAGTAGTTATCGTCTTGAATTCAGCTAACTTCCATTATAAAGGCAAAATATTGATAATGAAATCTTGTGCTCCTTCTGGCAGAAGGATACATTGTTATCTTATCTGTCTGCAGAATAGAAACGGGATAAGCTTTAGACATTGTTTTTCCACATCTACGAAGTACTTCAAGCATAGGTTTAATTGTTTTATTCAAAATTTGTTGACCTCCCATAATGTAAAATACACCCCCCCCCTCCAGTTTGGTGTTTTTTATTACCACTCAAGATTTCTATTTATAATAATTACCATTAAATACAATTGAAATAATATGAAAGTAATGTCCTTCCCTCTTTTTGTTAATAGATTGTAAAGAGGTTTTGTTCGCTTAGCCCTATCTGAATTGAGGGATTTGTAAAAGTTTAATACCAAGCCACATTCTTTCAGTAATGAAGAAAATAGAGTTTTAATCATATAAAGAAAAGCATGAAGAATGAATTAGGTAACACACAAATTGGTTTTAAGAAACGACATATAATTAAAATTTAAAATACATCACAAACGGCTGAGAGCTTTCGCAACCATTCACAGTTGCCTTGCCAATCAAAAATGCCTTTTGATTGACAAGACAACTGTGAATGGTTGCGAAAGCTCTCATCCGTTTGTGATAAATTTTAAATTTTAATTATGTTTTTAAACCAATTTGTGAGTTACCTAATTCATTCTTCATGCTAAACCTTGGCACATATTAAAATTGAATTTTTAATAAAGAAAAGCAAGGCTTTTTGGGGTAAATTTTAGATATTGCATAACTATAAAAATAGTTTTAGAGGAAATGTAGTAAGCAGAAAAGTAGGGTAGACTCAAAATTAAGTCCGTACTCAAAGTGAATTGTTTGTATTTGTTGAGTTTTAAATTATTGCATCGTTCAAATAAATTTGTTCAAGCTTTGGAAAAAAATAATACAGTCGAACCTCTATTTAATGAAGTCGCTAAATCCTGAAAAAAAGTTCGTTATATGGAAAATTCCTTAAATAGAGATTCACCTTTTTAAAATTAGTTTAAACTACATAAAACAGATTTAAAATACATAAACAATAGATATTATTAAAAAAAAGTAAGCATACACTACCACATGCGTACTTAATGTTTACTAATAAAGTCTGTTAATTTTGAGTTTTTTTGAAAAAGTGTTTTCGCTCATAGTACTTCTCACATCTTTGCAATGCACTCCTTCAGTATTTTCTTCAAATTGTAATCCGCGTCGTATTGTTTCAAATGATTTTAGTATTTCATCATACGAAGGTTTTTTGATTTCTGCATCATGATCATTTTTCATTTTCATCATCTTCATCGCAATTCATTGCTGTATTTTTTTTAATTTTTCACACTATCTAAAATATCCGATTCAGTTAGTGTTTCCGAGGTCTCAACTTCAAAATCAAGGGAAAGATAATCATCAATCAGCTCATCATCGTTAATTTCTTCTTTTTCCCTCAGCTGTATCCACATTTCTTTCATTTCCTCTAAGGGAATATTAATAATAAAAACATTTCAAGAAGAAGAAAAAATTGATACCACGAAAAAGTTCGTTAAATAGAAAATGCACTTCGCTATTTCGAGGTTATTTTTACGAAGAAATTAGCAAAATGTTCTTGGCTCCAAAGAAAAGTTCGCAAAATAGAGATCCGACTGTAATTAAGTTTTCCATTTTGTTTTCATCTTCAAAAATTTAACTGTGCATTCGTCAATGCATATTTTGTAAGTTTTTATTTTATGATCAAACAGCACCTGATACAGTTGTAAGTCATTTGTGTTGTAGGGCAACCATGTAACCTGTGTAAATTAAGAATTTGAAGTACAATGGACAGATATTTTTTCTATTTGCATAATTCCCTGAGCAAAATTTATAAACTGACTGGCATTTTGAGATCCTGAAGTGAATCTCTTAAGATGTAGAAGAGTTAGTATATAAAGTCCAAAGCAATCGAAATGTTGTACATTATACCTATTTGTTCAGTTATATTCTTGGAAAAGATGATTGAGCTGAAATTGCTGTATTGGTGGTTTTGATGCTACTGTGTTGTGTTCCTTATAGCTAGGGACCCTATTTTATGGTGAAATAAAACTGTTCATAGCGGTAAAATAAAAGACTCCATAGCGGTGACTATTTCGCATTTATTTTATCATATTAGATTTCTACATTTCCACAAATAAACTATAATTTTTCATTAAATTAAATATTAAAAAACACAAAACTTGAGATATTAAATTTCGTACACCGCAAAATAATACGAAACACAAACACCGAGTGATGACGCTAGCTTGGTGCGTGCGTGCGTACTGGTCCTCCCTCTGTTGTTTAAAGCAACTAAAACCTCTAATGAACGAAAGTGTTTTTATTTTATTTTATTTATCCTTTTAGCATTTTTTGACGATTTCACATTCATTTAGCTTTTATTTCGCGTGTTTTTAATGGTTCCCCACTGTTATTTCGTGATTCCATATTAATAATCTCATTTCGCTTTTAAAATTACTGATTTATGCGATTTGCTCCGTGAAAAGCAAAAATACAACCTTTAATAAAAATTTCGCGGATATCGTTATTACTACAAAATAGCGGTGACTATTTCGCGGATATTGTTATTATCACAAAATAGGGTCCCTACTTATAGCTACAGTAGTGCCACTTCGGAAGCTTGCTTAATCGTGATGTCACTGTAGTGATGTAGTTTTAAGTTATGAGGAACAGTTTGTATGTGCTTCGAAGTTCACTGACAAATGTATGTTTCAGTTTAAATGTTGCATTTTCTTCTTGGCAATCAAAAATAAACAAAATTGATAAATTTGCACTACTGTCTAAAAAAAAAGGGGGGGGGGGATTAAAATTAAAAAAAAAAAAAAAAAAAAAAAACAACCACTTAATTTATAAAACATGAAGTTACTTTCCGTTTTAATAAAGGATATTTTTTTTTAAGTGTATCAAGTTTATCAAGTTTATTTTTTTCATCGCAAGAAAAACAAATAAAATTTGTTTCTTATAATCATAAAAACAAATAAATGCATAATTATAATTTTAATTAAGAAAGTAAATTTAAATAGCTTTGTCATATGTCTTACTTTGACTTTAGAAGGAATCGTCGGCTATTGCTATATCGCTGTTTGTATGTCTGCCATTTCATTTCTGTAGTCTTTATGTAACACTCAATCTGTGAAAGGAGGCAAAGAAGTTCAGTTATTGTTTCTTTTTTTAAAGCTTTAAGAACTTTATAAAGCAGAAGGGGAAATGTATATGCCTTTTGAAACACTGTAAGGGAAAATATCTTACAGGAAAATTACTGTTGTTTGCTGTTTAACTTCTAAAAACAGCAGAATGTCTTGTTTCCCAATAAAGAATTTATTAGAAATAACAATAAAAAAAAAAAACAATGAAACAAACTGATAAGATTATTATTTTTTTTTTTTAATCTTCAGCCACAGGAAGAATCGACTGCAACTAATGAAATGAAGTCAATTAAGCAAGAACCCCTTGATAATGATATCAAGAAAGAAAATTTCGATTTTAACCAAGAACCAATTAAAGAGGAGCCAGTTGAAAGTAAGGTTTTTCCTATAATATATTAGATTGTATTGTCAAAGATTTGAAATGAAAGATATCATTTTTATAGTTGTAGACAACTAAATTTTTCAGAACTTTAAAAAGATTAATGAAGCAGATAGGTTTTTATTTCATTAACAGGTACTAAGTGTTTGTACTTTTGCTTGATTCCACTTCCTTTATTCAGTTAAACAAGAGCCACAAGATCATCCACGAGGTGAGAAACGAGGCAGATCACCTTCTTGGGACAGGAAAAGAAACCGCTCAAGATCTCCTGCACGTGAAACAAAAAGGTATTTTGGTATTCATCATAACATTTGTGTGGTTTATTTTGCACTGTATTTGTTTTTCACATACACACAGTAAAGTGAATTGTAATTGAGTAGCATATTCAAAACAATTTCTTAATCCTTTTTTTGCAATTGAGTTTTAGTTTCGTAGAAAATATTTGCTAATACAGCATTAAGCTTGAGAGGAAGGAGTTACAATTTTTTGAAAAATATTTAAAATGCATACTCGGCTGTTTTTGTTTTAAATAGATATGTTGACTAATTCTTGAGTGATGTATAGTTCAGTATTGATTCTGTCTATTTTGTTTTAGTGACTCAAAGGGAGCCCCTGTGCAACCTGTAGATGACTACGATGATACACTGGTATCTTTAGATACATGTAAGTAGATAGTTTTAATTGTTTGGGGTTTTTTTTTTGCAAGCGGAATTGTTCTGCAGCTGTTAATTTTTGATGGAAAGTTGCTTAACTAGAACCAAATTAAGTGTTAAGCATAAATGTAGCACAGCCATCTATGTTGATGTGAATCATTTGGATCAAATGATTTAATCAGACTTTACATAATTTCTGGAGCTGGAGAAATACAAGAAGACTTCTAGAAAAGCAGCGTTAACAAATTTTCTGTCTTGGGGAGTATCAATTTTAACCTTTAGCATAAGTTTGTAGTTTGGAAACTTAAGTTTGAATTAAGCATTTTCAGGTAACAACTTGGCATTAGTCATTTGTCTGATGATGAACCTAATCTGGAAAACTTACCAAAAACTATAATTGATAAAGAATAGCATTTGTTGAATTTTTTGTAAGAATATTTAAAATTTATATATATAAAAGTAGCTGATGTAAATATGATTGTATGAAAAAAGTTCCCTAGTCTGAAATCCTTGACAAGTTGCACTTAACTGTGGAACAATATCTCTTTAAGAAACTTGCTGAATCAGTTTACTTAAAATTCCAACTTCTCAGTAGTGGTGTGGAACCATTAGAATCACAATGTTTTCATAACTTGAGTTTCAGCATTATAATCGCTTGCTATTTGCTTGTTTTAGAAGTGTTCCCCAGTATTTTTTTTTAATTAAAATTGTCATGAAACTTGGGAGGGAATGGAGAAAGACATTGTTTATAAATAAATGTATTTACTAGGTTGTTTTACCTTTCAGATAACTCCGATTTGAATCTGGTTATTTCAAAGGACAGATATTCCGCTCATCCTCTGACACAGGATGGGTTTGCCTTTATGTGGTCTGGTGCTAGATCATCGTATGGATTTGTACATGGGAAACTCTGCTTTGAAGTCAAGGTAAAAAAATTACAATAAACATATGTTTCATGTCTAGTATTTAACTAAGAAGAAACGACACTTCTGCTTCTAATACTTAAAAATGCCAGCAGAGGTTTATAATAAATTTAAGAATTATTCAAAAAAACAAATTCTTAGAGAAAAAACCGTGATGGCAATATGTATCCCCCCCCCCCCCTCGTAGAGATGTCTTTTTTGTAATTTGCAATTTTATTTGAATTCTTTAAAGATAAAACATTTCATCCCATATATGACGTAATCATTAGTTCTCTCTTAATAGTTGTATCTTGATATGTATTATTAATAATTGGATGTTTGGCCATTGTGATAAAACTCAATGGAAGATTTTGATAATTTACACAAAACTCATTATTAAATATGCAGCATATGCATCTGTTAATATTTGTATTTTTTTTTTTCTTTTTTTTCATAAGTAATTTGGAAACTAACTTTGAATTAAACATTTTCAGGTTGTTGAACACCTTGACATTAGTCATTTGCCTGATGATGAACCTAATCCTCATGTTGTACGTGTTGGAGTTTCGGTTGATGAGACTTCCTTGCAGCTTGGTATGTTATTGTTCAAGTACTTTTTTATTAATTAAGAATTAATACTGAATACCATATAATAGAATTTTTTTCCAAATTTTTCAAGAAATATTTTGTTTCATATGACTAGAGCTATAGAATTAATGGACCAACAATTTATTTCTGATATTTTCTTCACATCAGCAATATCTGTTTGCTGGGTTAATCTCTCCACAAAGAATTAACACATTGTAGTGAAAAACTTTCTAAAACTCAGTTTAATAATATTATTTGCCTCGATGCCGACACCCTTTTGTCTTCTCGATGGGATCCCCCTTAGAACAGCTGGGATGTCAAAATTGTAATCAACAGATACTGCTGTAAATACTTTTTATAGGCAATAAATTATTTATTGCCTAAGTAATAGAAACATAGTGGTATCAGTTCTTGTTTTGCATTTTTTTATAAAAACAAAAACATCGCTTCCCAAGTTTCTTTAATCATGTTACTTTGTTTTCTCCAATTTATTCTTTTTAAATTTCATTACCCTCTTCCATCACATATCTTTCTGACAGGTTTTTCTGTTATACAACAGTGTCGAACATTTTTTTTTTTTTTGAAAAAAAATAGCATTCACAAGCCAGAATTTTCACATTGCTGGTCTCCAAGAAATGCTTTGTTCTTGTGAGCAATCCTAGTCAAAATGTCTCTTAGCCATCTGCAGTCTCCTCCGATCACTTTAGATGATGGCACTATAAACCTTTAATTTGCAAGATTCATACTCTCTGATTTAGTCTTTCACACCTGGTTTGTAGTTTTTCTCCAATTTTCTGATGTTTTTGTCAAATCCATCTGTGCCAGTCAGTCTGTGTCTGACTACCATCCACAGCTTGCCTCCATTCCATTCTGTGTAGGCTTCTATCACAATGTGCGACATCCCATGCATTTTTCCTGTCTCGAACACACCCTGTCATTGCACTGAGTTTCTACCTTATTTGCCTTGAAGAATATTTATGTTCAGTCGTAATTTTACATTACCAAATTAGGAGACTGCCGAATTTTTCATCAGATTCAGTATGGTCGTTCCTGTTGCAGCTCTAACATCTAATTAACATCTGAGTTGAATAAGAGGAAAGTTCTTTTGCATTGTAAAATTGCATTGTGAAAGAAACTTGCTTTTATTTTGAAAACTGCCATTTTTTAAGAAAATTGTATTGTTCCTCTTGTGATAGGACAAAGAATTTTCAATGTTCACATTGTCATTGTGGCAATTTTCACATTGTTATTGGTTTTTATTGAATAGGGACTGCTTTGTTGAGTATGGCCTTTGGTAAAACCACAGTAGGGTTTCATTACACAGAGGTTGCAATGACCAAAATATGTACTATTGAAAGTAAGATAGTAAGTTCTGAAGAAATGTTAAGGTATAGGCAAGTGAAGAGGAAAAAAAACAACTTAAGAATATGGGAAATAGAAAAGAATAAGAAATGTAGTTAGTGTAATAAACTGCTTTAAAATTAAGAATTAAATTTACCAGGTCTACCGGCTTAAATCCGCTGTTTGCTCATAGATGGCGTAAGTGGTCCTATAAAACGACTATCGAACCGCCGTATTGTTAGTTTCATGCGTTTGACACCTGGCAACAATAAGCAGTGCACAACAACAGCAATTACAAAGAGGAAATTAATTTTTTCCTGTGTTAATCATGTCGAGTTTTGTGCCAAAAAAGGAGCAAACGCGGGGAGCTCTGCTTTTCTGCTTCAATCTCAATAAATCGGCGGTCGAATCGCACCGAATGTTTGTGGAAGCCTACGGCAACCGTGCTCTATCGGAAACAACATGCAGAGACTGGTTTCGTCAGTTCAAAGACGGCAATTTCGATGTTACCGACAAGGAGTGTGAAAATCGGCCTAAAAAATTTGAGGACTGAACTGCAAGCCCTATTGGACGACAATGATATGCAATCGCAAAAAATGCTTGCCGAGCAATTGGGAGTTGCTCAATAAACCATTTCCGATCGCCTACGTGCCATGGGAAAGGTCCAAAAGATCGGAAAATGGGTCCTGCACGACTTGACCAATCGTCAGATGGAGCGACGCCAAAACACACGTGAAATTTTGCTTGTCAGACTAAAAGAAAGTCCTTTCTGCATCGGATCATTATTGGAGATGAAAAGTGGATCTATTTCGAGAATCCTAAACGCAAAAAATCGTGGGTTGACCCTGGCAAACCATCAACATCGTCCGCAAGATCCAATCGCTTAGGACGTAAGACTAAGCTGAGCTGATGCTGAGCGTTTGGTGGGATGAAGAGGGTGTCGTCTACTATGAGTTGCTGAAACCAGGGGAAATTGTCAATGCCCATCGCTACCACCAACAACTGATCAAATTGAACCGTGCTCTTTGTGAAAAAAGGCCGGAATATCAGAAAAGACATGACAAGCTGATTGTTCTCCATGACAATCACGTCAACAATGGTCCGCAACTACTTGGAGGCGCTCAACTGGGAGCTGCTACCCCATGCCGCTAACTCATCAGACCTGGCACCTTCTGAATACCACTTATTTTCCTTGATGGGCCACTCACTTGCTGAGGAACAATTCAGTTCCTATGAAGAGATCCGAAGATGGCTTGATACGTGGTTTGCCTAAAAAGGGAGGGAATTTTTTTGGCAAGGTATCCACAAATTTCCCAAGAGATGGGATAAATGTGTAGTTAGCGAGGGGCAGTACTTTGAATAAACCATTTTTTCATTTTCTATTGAAAAAACGCGTTTTTTATTACCTAAATAACAGCGGATTTAAGCCGGTAGACCTGGTAGCATTTCATAAAGTATCTTTTTCCTTTCAATCTTCCATACAACTGGTAACAGTCAGTTGCAATATTTTTTTGAAAGGTAATGACTTTAAGATGCAATTGATTGTTAGCTGCTGTCATTAATTTAAGGTGCATTAATTTAAGGATGGATTTGATTGCATGATGTTAACGTAAAACCATTTTTTTTTTTTTAACAAGCAGTTTTAGGTTTATGTATTTTAAACTTTATAAGAACATATAAATATATATGAAGTTTATATAGAGAAATAAAATTTAAATGCATAAAATATATTTATCACATAAAATCATTATTTCATAGGTGAGGAACCAATGTCTTGGGGTTATGGAGGCACAGCAAAAGCATCAACCAACTGCCAATTTAAGGATTACGGTACACCCTTTGCTGCAGGAGATACTGTTGGCTGTTTCTGTGTAAGTGTTTGCTAAATATAATAAAAATAAAATGGTGATTGTGTAGAACATTGCTAGATTTCAGGATAGCATATTTATGGTTATTTAAGCCTTGGCTTTAATTAGTTAACATTGTAGAAATTTACTTTCAAAAAAAAAAATTAATAGTACTATACAATGCAAAATTTATTTTTTAATAAAACAAGATAACATAATCTGTGAAAATTTTAATGACTGAATTGTAACAGATATGGCACTATCTTGACTGATTTATGTTACTTGAAAACTTGCCTAACATCAGTCTTTTGTTACACTTATGATGTTCACAAAGTTGATCCTTAAGCATTTATCTTTATTCTATCCCATTCTATTCATTTATTTATTCTAGTTAAATGTTATTGTTTTTTTTTCCATATATTTTAATGTGTAATGTAGTGAAATTAGCATTGATTGACAGAGCTTATTACAGCTCTGAAACCTGTGATTTCAACATATCTCATATGAGATGTGTGTTAAACTAGGTTGATTCAGGAGAATAATATTTAAGTTACTTTGTGTTTCCGTCTGAAATTGGCTCATTTCAAAATTAAAATTTTCACCATTGCTTATTATCCTAATTTCCAAGGGTCACTCAGCCATGATCTTTCCTTTGCCGTAATTAGTAAAGCCGACAATCTTATTCTAATAAATCATTTGAATGGCCATTGATTTAATCGATTGCTAAAACGTGAAGTTGAAGTTTTTGTTAGTTTTCGAGAGTACTGAGAACTCATGACGGGGAAAATTTTCAAGATTTAAAAGGTGTCTTGATATTCTCAAAAAAGTTAGATCAGGACAATGTTAAACCAATGAACTTGACTAAAATTTAAAAAAAAAAATTGTAACAGAATTCTGTTAAATCTTTTTAAATTTTTAGAATTGTGATGTACACATTAATATATCTGACCTTTTTATTAATCATTTTTATCAAATTGTTTTACAGAATTTAGAGAAAGATCCCATTGAGTTAGCATTTGTGAAAAATGGAAACCCACAGGGTGTGGCTTATTACATTCCACGTAGCCAGCTTGGAGATAGGGCTCTTTTCCCCCATATTCTGACAAAAAACTGTTCTTTTGAAGTGAACTTTGGACAAAAGGTATGTTCCTACTTATTTATTAATGCTTATTTATAAAATTAAAAGTTAACCAAGGGTTGTTTAATATTACTAGAAATTGTAATTTATGAAATAATTAAAGAAGGCATTAATTTAGGAAGCTTTAACTAAAATAGTGTAATTTTTAATAGGTTTAGCATCTGTAATCTTAATTTTTTGAACCTACCATTATTTTGGATTTTTTTTTGTTTTTGGAATATTTTTGTAATACAAAAAAAAAAGTGATGAAAAATATGAAGAAGAAAGTCAGTTTTTTTTTTTTTTATGCAATAAAATACTACATCAAATGTGAATGCAGCACCAAACATTAAAAGCTATCTTTTTGTTTGTTTCTTTTGTCTAAACAAAAAATATAACTACATTAAGCTTGGGAAATTTTGAGAGGTGCAGATTTGTCATTGCAAGGATGACTATCAGAAACAATGGAAGGACCTGGAGATAGGTATTAGAATTAGGGAGGCACTGTGTGCTTGGATGGCATTTTTAAATGCTTCTTCTGGTATCTTCCTCATTAACAAAACAGATTCTGATTTTGAAAGGTTATTGGATTTAGAGGTGCTAGTTCTGCATTGTTAATTTCGACATAGTATTTATAGGAATGTGTTTTGGATTTCTTTAAAGCAGTTGAAATGTCATTTATTATAAATGAGGTTCGATATTTTATTTTTGAAGGGTCAGTTGAACAAATAGTATGCAGTATATATGACTGCTTGTTGTAAAAAATTGAGACTAAACTGAGATCCCCATTCTGTTGGTCTACATTGCATCAAATGTTAAAGCGTTAATGTGTTTGTTCTTTGGAATTAAGGTGCAGGTTCTTTGTTACACAAGAACTTCTTCACAAGCTTTTTATAGCCTTGTGGGCAGAGGTCAATCTTTCATTGTGTGTCATTCTTACGTTTGTTTTCTCCAAGTTATTCACTTGACTGCCTTCATAGATAGGATCGACAGTTGTCACAGTTACAAAGAACATTCATGAGTCATGAAATCAGCTTCTAATACTGGTTGAGGCTGCATCAGAAAAACCTTTTCTCATAACCAATTGTTAATTGTTCCCTTAATTTAGTGATTTTTCATTATTACTTTTTTTAATAAATTTTTCCCTGAAACTCCCACAGAATTGACAAATACTTTTATTTTTATATTTCTAATTAGGAAACTCCTTATTTCCCGCTTCCCAAACCTTATGAAGACTACACTTTCATTAGCTGTATTTCACTTGATAATCGTGTGAGAGGTCCAAAGGAACCAGCAAGGCGTGAAGATTGCGAGGTTTGTATTTTCATCTTAATATTAGGCTCCTCTGTTTGTTTTTTTTAAGAATATTATGAAAATGTAAAATTCTGTCCTTGTTTTTATTGAATTTATTCAGTAAATTAACTCATTTTGTGTAGATAGTCCATAGTTACTTTTTGACAAAAATTAATAAAGAAATGTCTTGCAACTGATAAGTATAACTTGCCTGTAATTTATTTGGCCGTATGAGCATTCTTATATACCGTATATGCTCCAATAAA
>JAFIDM010004315.1:15549088-15589631 GCA_023159025.1 Thereuonema tuberculata | reverse complement strand
GGCATTAATCATCAACATAATTAATAATCAACATCAGCGGTGTTGATCCGAAAAGAATCAGAAAGTGGAAGAAACAATATGATAATCTTGTGTCTCCAAAAATGGACAAAGGTGCAATTAGAAAGTGGAAAATAAAGTAGCTGTTTGTAATAATAGCCGGTATTTATGTGTAAAAATATTGCGTTCTGAAGCTTTTTGTTAATAATGGCTGGCCTCTAATAGCAGCCGGTCTCTATTAAGCGCCGGGAGCAGAGGCTAGTTTTGCAAATAAACGCCGGGGGCCTTTATTGGAGCATATACGGTAATTTGTAGAAGCATGAAGCATTTTTTTTTTCCTATTAAAATCGTAGAAGTTGATTTTTTTTTTTAATGCCTTTAGGATTTCATCTATAAGCTGTCATTCTGATTGCAGATGTTCCTTTAAAAATATATATATATAAATATTTTTTTATATAATCAATTTTTCTTGAAGTTTTCAAATCAGTTCAGATGTTATTTATTTGACACTTGCACCTCTTAATTGCTTAGTTTTATGTATATTTCAATGCTCATTCCTAATAGATGATCATGATGTGTGGACTTCCCGGTGCTGGAAAATCAACTTGGGCTGCCGAATATTGCAAATTACATCCTGATAAGAAGTACAATGTTCTTGGGACCAATAACATTATTGATAAAATGAAGGTATCGTAATGGCTTTTTATTTTTTCTAAGTAATTTTGCAGCATATAATGTTAAGAATTGCTAAAGTTGTTTACTTACTGCAAAAAAATAAATAAATAAATAAATTGAGTGCAAAGATGTTAAATTGAAAATCATAACCTATAAATAAATGGTCATATTTAGTAGGGTTATTTAATTTAAGAAGACTTCTTATTTCTTTCACAAGTCAGAAACTGATAGTTTTGCTTTTCAGAGGGTTTCAGGGAATTATCTGAGATTTTAGCTATTGTGAAGAATCTTGAAGACTTTTTTATACAGTGTTGTACGACTTAGATTTAATGAATATTCTCCTAAATTGTAATTAAATATTTTGAAAGTGAAATACAGTCTTTTTTTTTTTCGACGCTTTCTTTCCCCCCCCCCCCCCAATACTAAAAGATTGTTGCTTTAATTTTTTTTTTCACTAGTTTAAAACAAAATCAAAAACTTGTATTATTTCTCTTTCTGGGGCTGATTTCAAATAGATTATAATTTTAGCAGTTAAGTAATATTGTTTTAGTTATTTTACTTTTTGGGTTGCATTTTTTGAACTTAGAATCACTGCTACTAGGAAAATAAAAGGTATACTTCTGATTTGTAAGTTTCATTAACAGAAAATTCTGTTTATACAAAACAATTAAATTGCCTTTGTTGTTAAAGATTAGGAAATCTAAGAAGATACAGAAGCAATGAAGCTATTCAACTTCAGTAGGTCTTAAATCATAGGCTTCTGGTAAGCCAGTATTAAAAATATGAAAGAAGATAGGATAGGAAGATACGTAAAAAGTATAATTGTAAACACCCACCCCTCAGTTCTTCTTTTCAATGTAGATAATTCCCTTTAGCAAGAATTGTTAATAAAGATTTATTTAGGAATTGTTAATAAATGGAAGCAAAAAATGTATGAATTCGCTTTGTCTTCAAAGTTGCAAAGCTTGGAAATTCTCAGCCATGGTCATAACAGAATGACTGCTAGATTTTGAAAGTATCATTTCTTTCTCTCGGGAATTTAGTCAGTCAAAAATCATTACAGTGTGTGCAAATTGGACTGCTTTGCAAAGAAATTGAGTTTCACTTGCCTTTTCTGGTGGCTTTTTATAAATAAAATTTCTGACTTTAAAAAATTAGCATAAAGTTCAGTTACTACAGTGTTAATCTTGTAGATTAACATTCTCAAAACCTCCTCGGTGTGCAGGATACATAAAGCAGTAATTATTAGAAATCAGATCTCGTCTATTACGATTAATTTTAGATTTTGCAAGTAAAATGCTGCTTTGAGTTCATGTAAACATTAAAAATATCTTTTGACTAGTTTACTTTAAGTTTTCTTTTGTGGATATCCTTAATTTCAGGTCATGGGATTGCCTCGTAAGCGGAACTATGCAGGACGTTGGGATGTTTTGATTGATAAATCAACTAAATGCTTGAATAAAATGATGGAAATAGGGTCAAAGAAAAAAAGGAACTTCATTCTTGATCAGGTAGAAAAAATGTATATTTTTTTATTGTTTCGAATTAAGAATGCACAGTAATATTTTTTTTTTTTTTTCATCATTTGAAATTTTACCACTTTAATTTTTCACAATTTTAAAGTGGATTTAGAAGTGGATTCTTCCATTGCTTATTTCCTTTTGTTTTTCTCCTTGTGTCAGTTCTATTCAAGGAACATGAAAGATACTCTTAATTTTGAAATATTTTAATCTAAAAATTATTATTAGAAAAGTCCCTACAAAATTTTAAAAAGTATTGCTGTGCATAATACTATCATTTTGTTGGTTTTTGTTGAGGTTACATAGTTAAATGCCTGTATATTTGAACGGATGAAAGATTCTTTTTGATTTGACAAAGTTTTCAGTTGTCTAGACTACTTTTAAGACGTTGGCATTTTTTTTTTTTTTTTTAAATACCTACAACAATTGAGCATCGATTCACTTTGCTAATGGGGGATATTTAGTAGAGAATTCCAGATTATACAGAATTGAAAGATTGAATATAGGGAAATACTGTGTTTGAAATATAATTGCTGATGTAAATTCATCTACAGGATAAAATACTAGAAAGATATTTACGCAAAAACTGACTACAAAATTCTTGAAGTAAATTTTCAAATTGGGTTTTACAGAACAACAAAACCAAAAAAGCTAATGATTTGTCTTGAAATATAATATTTACAGTACAATGACTAAATAATTATTTATTTGAAAATTGTAACCGTATTGCATTTTGGATATTTGGGGTTTGGTTTTTTTTTTCCCCCACTCTGTGGTTTGTAGACAGGCACTGTCTGTGTGATTACTTTTTTTATTTTTATTTTTTATAAATTGAATTTTAATGAGCAAGAACGAAATGGACATTACAGTAAAAAAAAAATATGACGTTTATAAGGTTATCTAAGAAAATAATAAGTGGGCTGATAAGTAACTAAAACTTTATTTGTCATTCTCATTTAGTATTCACTCTTTAATTAAATGTTATTTCGGTCGTTCTGACAAAATGGGAGGCTGGCAGAGATATATTTTAAAAAAACAGTTACAGAGATAAATATCTTCCAATAAATTCATAATAGTAACAATTTTGAAACGGCTTCTTAGTAATCTGAGGTGTGGGTAAAGCAAAAAGTTTTGTAAAGCTGAAAGCAAAAATGTTCTTTATACAGACATTTCACTATATTCTGGGAATTATTACTGTCATCGTGTTATTGAAAAGGTGAGTATTTAAGTCAGAGGATTCAAAGTAGAGTAAGTATAAGGTAAGTGTACTTTTTGTTTTGTCCAGGAAAAGATTTTTTAAAGCATCTCGTCGGAAGGTATGTATAAAGTTTTTGTTAGATAAAGTATCGGTCAGTCTATTTAGGAAGAGAGGCTTGTATGTGTGGAGTAAGTAAGTATTTGGAAACCAAAAAAAAATTAAAAGATCAATTGATTGAAACTAGAGATATATTGAAACAAATTACTTAATGAATTGATACATGGGTTTTCTGAAGAAACAGCTAGTTTTAAAAACAAAAAAAATGATTGAATTCAATACATAATTTCCTGAAGGGATTATGCCTGATGTGATCTTCAAGAACGACTGTTGCTCATGAGAAACTTGTTCATTAGCATTACAAATTCTGTGCTTGTGCTTGGGAGAATTGAACCATACCAACAGTGGGATTAGGGGTATTTTTCGAATTTTGATATAATCAAGTAGAAAAAAAGAAAAAAAATTATTCTGCACTGATGCTCCATTTGCATAAAACTATTTCCAATATTTTGCAGTTGTAGCAGCTTTTGTGTATTAACATTGGACTGTCAGTTCATTAAGTATTAAGGAAATAAATTTGAGGCAGTTGCACTTAGGTGATCAAGGATCAAGAAGAATCCGACATTAAACATCTAGATAAATTTAAGTAGCAATTATTTATTACCATTTTATGAAACATCAGTTTTGGGCAATTTAATAATAATAATAATAAAAAGTAGCTTTGTTACAATCAGATATTTTGATATTTCAATTTTTCCCCCCATTTTGTTTTGGGTTATCATAAGTTGTAATAGAATATTTGTAAGTAAAGTGAGTTCAAAGCTTTCACTAAATTTCATATATGTTGTAATTTTATCATGCTTCAATTTTAAATGTATAACTTAATGAAGGCTAAAGTTATCATTTGAGATTAAAATACACCTGTACATCCAGATGTATTAATACAAGGTCAGTGATTTTTCTTTTTAATTATGGACTTTGTCATGAAACATAAATGATAATGCTATGTTCTGCAGCATGGATAAAAATAAGTATCAGATTTTATTTTAACTTTACCTAGAAATTAGAAAAGTAAGCACTGCAATACTAATAATAAATTTATTCTTGAAATTAGTTAAATAGAATACTCAATTTCTGGATAATTTAAAAAATATATATATATTTTAATACTTTTTGTATGATGAGCAGTTATTAATAGTAATGCATTTCCATGAGGTTAACTATGTTTATGTGGCCATCTGAACAGAATTCTACGATGCCAAAATAAAACGTCTAAAACCATCCAAGAAGATAAAGCATGCATATTCAAATCAAATTTTTTATGTAAGAGAATCATTGCACCTGCGTACTTCATCAACGACTTCCATAATGCTTCTGTGCTAGCTATTACCAAAACATTTATCGGCATTTTTATACATGCAAAGGAAGAAATGGGTGCTCCTTTTTTTTTTTTTTTTTAACTACTTTGGGGAATTACGAGATTCATGAATTGAAAGTGCAGATTAATTCAGTACATCGTGATAAGCAGACCCCGATAAAAATGAAGATCTTAATTTGGAAAGAAACAACCATTGTTAAAATTTATATTAAATTCCTGTAATGTGATGAAGAATTGAAGATTTTTTTATAAAATTTGACCTTCAGATTTTGCCATATCAACTGATCAAAAAAGTTTTGCCTAAAATATTGTAATTGCAAATAATAATTTTACTGTAAAAGTTGTATTTCAACTTAATAACAGACAATGAGGTATTAGAAAAATGATAATGCAAAGGATCAGAAATCATAGTTGATATTTCTAATGTGTTTAAATGATTGGAGATCATTTCAAACTGTTGTAGTTTATTCTTTGAGCTGTGTTTGTTTATTTTTATTTTTTTTGTTGTTGTTGAGAAAAAGTTGAGCATCTTCCATGAACCAAAGCATCATAATGTTTGGAAACCCTTCAGATTGATGATGACCATTATGCAAGTTTTCACAGTTTGTACTTCAGCAGAAACATCATGTTTTCTTTAACAGAATACTTGAATTAGAATATATGGATTATTATCAGAATGTAAGGAAGAACATTAATAAAAAAGTTTGTCGTATTCAGAAGCAGCAAAAAAATGTGAGAATTTAAAAAAAAAAAAAATATTGAAACTTGAGGTTGTATGATTGCAAGGTATTAATGAATGAACAGAATGCTGTAGTTGGAAAATACGTTGCACAGCGTAATTTTGCAGATCTAATTATTTTGGGGTAGTTCGAAAATGTTTTTTTTTTTTCTTCTCCGTAGAAGCCATTTAATAAAGAAAAAAAAGTTATCACAATTACTTGAAATTGTATTTTGATTTATTGTGCCCAATGAATGCAATTAAGGATTTGGGATCGAATTCTTCTGAGTTTATTTTGTGCCACTAATTCAAATGTGACTATTGCATTGCATAAAACTTACTTGTAATAGAATCACAGTTTTAAAACAGACCAATTGGAAATGCTACAAGGAAGATAAGAAAAATCTTGCCTAATTTTTTTTTTTTTTTTTTTAATTTTTTTGATTTTGAGTTTTTTCGTTTAAAATCTTTTTTTTTTTTTACAAAAAAAAAATTATATACATATATATATATATAAAAAGGACTTGTTTTATAATTAAACTAAACATTTTTATTCTTTCTTTTTTAACATTTAGCTTGATGGAATCGTTCATGAAGAAATATTCTGCATCGTTAAATATATATCTTTAAAACAAAAAGCAAAAAAACCTGCTTATTGCTATGGATATCCCATATTTTAAATTTCAGTTTAATTATTATTTATTACTTTATTTACTGGGCATATTTTCAAATGGGGAATATCTGAAATTTTTGAAAATCTCTGCTTAATACCAACATTAAATCGAGAAATAGTTACGATAGAATTAATTGAAGGTTTTAATTTGCAGTTATGTTGGACGCTATTCAGGGAATTAAAAGTGGGCATTACTCTTTTTGGTAACTAAATGTTTAATTGAAAATGCTTTTGACAGAAATTTGAATTTGACAAGTCTGATATTTTTTTGTTGTTGACTCCAATGATTGATGGAACTGCTCCCTGGATCTCCACTGCCTCCTAAAAATATTCTGTGTATTGAACAAATAAAAATGTCGATTCTCTTCTCTCCTATGGAATGACTGTTCTACAGATTTCATCCACTTTTATTTTGCAACTATTAAGATGGAGAATAAAAAGTGCAGTATATTGTCTAGTTTCTCTGTGTGTGGCTTGAAAAAAAATGAACATTGGGGTGAGGGTTAAAAATTTCATTGTACCTAAATGTTAAAAAATGTTTTTAATCTGTTGCTACTATGTAATACTAAGAGTGATTTGGAAGTTAATGTTGGAGTTGGTGATGGAGCGCAAATAAGCTGTTGCCACTAGCTTTCAAATTTCAGAATATTTTAGACAAACTTCTGAAGCTATAGAAAGGCAAAATAAGGTGTTTTAACGTCCTTCCTGATAAATTATAATATTTCCAAACTTCAAAGAAATGTTGAATGCAGTTCTTAGTTAAGCCTAATTTGAGAAGAAGAAAATGTTTTAAGCCACATTTTTCTGATTGAAAAGCTTGATATTGTAACTTACAAACCAGACAAATACAACTGTTAGTGTTAGTTTACAACTTAGACAAAACTTGTAAACTTGATGGAAAAAATCAAACTTTGAACCCTTGCCCTATTATATTTGGTATAACTTATTGAATAACGGTGGTAGTCTTTGCCTTCGTGTTCAAACTGTATTTGCTATCAAATTGTTCTTTTTAAGATCTTGACAGTGAACTGTCTAATCTCATTGTTGATTATGCTTTCCAAAACAACATTTTACAAGTCCTCAAGAACTTTGGTTGTCATTGACATTTTTGTCCTGAACATAAATCTCGTTGGCCTGCAACCTGTTACTTAATCTTCCTTGTTTTGTTTTGTTTTGCATTTTTATACCGTTTGAGATGTTAAAACACATGAAATCACTGACCGACTTTTGCTTTCTTTAGTTATGTAATTTTTGCTTTGGTCATAAGAAAAAGCTTTCTGCCTATATCTCGACTGCATCTTTATGACTTTGTATATCATCTTTTACTCTTTTGTAAGCTAACGGATCGAGTATCTTGGATACATTTTTTTTTCTGTTGTATTTATTCTACTTCTGTCCAATATCCAACCATCTCTAAAAGTTTTTCTTTATGCTACGTGAATTTTTGCAAAAATAATTTTCTCAGCGACTTGTAATGGTAATTATGTTGTGTATTTCTATTAAATTTGGGTACCATTTTATAGAAAGAGAATTTTTATTGTAGTGCAAGGAGAAAACAAAATATTCAAGGTTTCAAATATTCGAGTCCAATGAAGGTTTAATAAGTGCTCAGCCATCTTTTGTATGCTTATAATACTCAAAAGAAAAAAAATCTGTTTTCATTGACTGCATTTGAAAATCCATCAATCTTGGATTAACAATTTTGTTTAAAATAACTTTTATGTTATTTTACTTTCATGTAAAAGAAGAAAAAAATATTCAGAATTTTAAAACTGAAAATTTGTATTGAATAATTTACCCAAAACATTGCGCAAAAAAATTACAATGTTGTTGTAAGTTAGATTTTCATAATTTTCAGATTTTTTTTAATCACTTTAATTACATCATCAAGAATAGTAATTTTTGCTAAATAAGACTTCAACAAGAGAAACTTAGCTATTAATTTTTTTATTTACTCAATCAAGATTTTTTGTTTTGGTTTTATTTTATTTATTTTTTTGGTAATTGAAAAGCCAATAATCAGACAATAATTTTCTAATTTACATATTATCTTTTTACATCTTCTGACTCCTTTATTTTAACTAAATCTTTTGAAGATATTTTGAAAGTTATGGCTTATACTATTTTTTATTTTTTTAATTATTATTTGCTGTGTGAATTGATAATGAAATATGTAATAAGTAAATAATTATATGCAGAAACTTTTTTCCTTCTATTCCAGAATATTGGTACAGTATTATTAATGGTATATAATATCTTTTTTTATAAATAGTTTGCTAAAATACATTTTGCATTGCACTTATTGATTGTATTAGGTTATTACATAATTGTGTAAAATGTTTATTATTATTGTATGTCATGTAAAAATGGATAATATTAATAACATGCAAATGGAGTATCATATATTTGGGGGGATAAAATATTTTGCCATAAGGAAACTAAATTTTAGCTTTAAGATTTGTAAATGAGTTTTTTTGCTTTTTATATTCAGTATGATTGTTAAGCAAAATACCAGGGCTGCTTTAATTTATATTTTAATAACTTTTGATAATAGGTTAAAATTTAATAGGGTACTTAATTGAATATTAATTACTAGAGGAACCAGTGCTTGCAGATGGTTAACCGAGGAGAGGTAAGTTTTTTTAATGGCACGGACTATAACAGCAGTCATCTAGCTGTCTCAAAATATGTATAGACTTGTCATTGCAGAAATCTTTATCCGATGAAAATAATTTTTACAAAGCATCCCGACATTTTTTTCCCTACACTAGGGAATGTATAAGTCAAATCAGCAGAGTTTATCATACAATATTCTTTATCCACATCCCACCAGACCAATGTGTATGCATCAGCCCAGAGACGCAAAATGAGGCCTTTTGAAGGTTTCAAGCGCAGAGCCGTAGTGCTCGTGCCAACAGATGAGGAATTCAGACGCCGAGTTGCCAAACGTGAAAAAGAGGAAGGCAAAGATGTTCCAGAAAGTGCTGTTCTTGAAATGAAAGGTAGGAAACAAGTGATAAATGTTTGTTACAGAAAGTGTAGTTCATGTTTCTAAATTTTAACAAAGTGGGGGGTTGGGGTTCTTGTCTTCATCACAATAATCTTCACTCTGACCGAAATTATCTACCAATTCATTTTTGTTTTTCACCATTTTTTTAAGACAGTGCTTGATTTTAGGCCAAATCAGTTTTTGTTGTGTTATTATTTTCTTTTGATGTTTGATTGGTGCTGTGAGTTGGTGGTGACATATTCCTTGGGGTGGTAAGGGGTTATTTTTCACTTTGTTTTTTTATACAAAATCGTTGATATTTTTGCATTTAAATTATTTGCAGCCAACTTTGTACCTCCCGAAGCTGGAACCATTTTCGACACGGTGGAATGGGTAGAGCTTCCTGAACAGGATGCTAAGCCATTAATTGAGCAGTACAGAAGAGAAGGTCGAGCTGCTCTACCTCCTCCTGAAAAACGTTTTCGGCCAAACGACAGAGGTGGTGGCCATTCACAAAGAGGTGGCGGTAGATTTGGACCCCCTCTTCAGAATCGAGACAGAGACAGAGATAACAGAGGTACCAACATACTTTTAATTCAAATTAATGGTTAGTTTAGGACATTTTCTCTTCCATCATCACAAATTTAATATTACAATTCAACATAATGGGCTTTTACACTGTGTAGTTTGTTCTATACATATTCTAAAGCCAAAGCCAAACTGCATCTAAAAATTCTTGTAAAAGAAATATAATTTATGCACATTGTGAAATTAAATTTTCATTTTCTAAGCTGTTCAATGTGTTCTGTATCTGACAAAATAAAAAAAAATAATCTAATACCAAGCAACATTTTTACGTAACTTCTGGCCAGGTTCAGCCTCGTTTATATAAATTTATATATTTTGAATACAATTTCTTTTTAGGCCGTATGGATGACAGACGCTATAATTCTCCAGGCCGTGGTGGAAATTATGGTAGCCCTAACAGAGGTGGAATGGGTTACGGAGGAGGATATAGAGATAACAGATCAGACAGAGGAGGATACAACAGAAGTAAGAGGGATAACTTTTTTTTGAAGACGTGAAATTGTATATTTTAGACTGTTTGAATTTAACTAATACGTTTCTAGAACATTAAACTAAATGCTTTTCAAGAGCACTCAAAAATATTTCTATTCAAAAGCTACATTAAATTAAAATCCTTTTTAACAGATCTTCAATTTTTTTTATAAAGGCAGAAATTTAAAATTGGAGTGTTGCATATTATTTAAGGTCAGATACAGCTTTTAGTAAAACACAAAGAAAGTGCTGAAGTGCTTTGGCATAGTGTCTACTTTTTCAAAATTAGATATTAAATGCCAAATGAACCAGCATTTTCTCCATAATGAAATGTAAAGTGATAGCTTTGCCTTTTTTTTTTAAATGAATGTGATTTTTGGGGGGTTTCTGAATTTTAGCTTTTGTATTGCAAACAAATTGGCGACTACTTTTTATCTTCAGTCTTTCAGTGATTTCATTCTGTCGACAATTTGATGTTCTGTTTTATTTATTTTACTTCGTTTTGTAGATTCCAGAGGTGGTCTTGATCATCGTGGAGGATCAAATCGAGGAGGACCAAACAGAAATGGTCCACCTAGGGGAGGCTCCAATAGAGGTGGCTATTATGGAAGAGACTTTGGTGGTGGTAGTGGTGGTGGAGGAGGAGGACGAGATGGCTATGGTGGCCGAGATGGAGGATACAGTGGTCGAGACAGTGGCTATGGTGGTCGAGATGGTGGCTACGGTGGCCGTGATAGTGGATATGGTAGTCGAGACAACAGCTATGGTAGAGATGGTGGATATGGCGGAAGAGATAACAGCTATGGCCGAGACAGTGGCTACAGCAGAGATAACAGTGGCTACAGCAGAGACAGAGATAGCAGAGATAGATCTTATCAAGGAGGACCAGCTCCAAAACAAGAACCAGTAAGTTTACATAATTACTTTTAAATCTAATGATTTTTACATAAAATATCAAAAAAAAAAAAAAAAATATTTTATCAACTATATAAAAAAGTTGTTAAGATTCAATACAAATGTTTTTCTTACATTTTTGAGACTTAGTTTGTATAAAATTAGTAGCATAATTGCTAGGTAACATAACATTCTAATGTATCATCTTTTGCTTTGTTTAGAAGTCATCTCAAAGCCAGGGCTATGGACAGAGTGGATATGGTGGTGGTTATGGTGGTAGTCAGAATTACACTAGCAGTTATGGTCAGGGCTATGGACAGAGTTACAACAGTGGCCAAGGATACGGTGGGCAACAGAGCTACGGCCAGTCCCAGGCCCAAACAACAACACCACCAGCAGCGGCTGCATCGACACCAGCAGCACCGACACAGTGGAAGCAGTCATCTACCTCTGGTAAATTGCCATTTGATTTATCTGGTTTCTTAAATGGACTTCTTACGACTTTTTGTTTTTGTTTTTTGAAATAGGCAACTGGTACATGTGATTTTGTAAGATAAAACATTCAGATTGATGAAGTTTCCTCGAAAATACATTATTGGATACTTTTTTTGGATTATTTTGAAGTTGTAAAGTGTTAACCCCAGAAATTAATAGGAAGAGGGCAATTGATTGTTTTGATGTGAGGAAACCAACAATGTTGAAACAAGTTAAAATCTCAGCTGTTGCACAAAATCCATTATTTTAGCCCAGTCAAATTAGACTTTTGGTTTCCATTAATTTGTAAAAAGCTGGAAATGGTTTTATTTCACTTTGGTCATCCCAAATAAGGGTAATATGAGTTTGCAATGGTTTCTGAGGCGAGCTAAATTTTTGGGAGCCAAAAAAATCTCAAAATTTTGGCACTTTTTTCAGTTTTTGCCCTATAAAATCTAATGAGTGCATCGTACAGAAAATGTCATTCTTACCAAAATGAAAGAGCATTAAATTTGGTTCAACGGTTTGGTCAGAATCAGTAGTCAAAGATGAGCAAATTTTTCCGTTTCAGCTGAAAAGTGCATTACACTCACTTTCAAACGCCTGCAACCCAAAAACAGCACTCTCTCTAGGTAGACATTCAAGTGCAAGTGTGGAGGAGCAACTTCCTTGTTCCGCAGGAGTGGGGCTGGAAGACCATCAAAAACGTTCTCGTAGCAAATGCCACAGAGCTACCACCAGAACTACTGAACAACATTTCGTGTTCTTGCCAAACAGCTTGCTCCTGTAGAAAAGCTGGAATGAAATGTTTGGTGATGTGTGGGAACTGCAAAGGTCACACTTGCACTGTCCGAGGATGATTTTACTGCTGGAAACAGCTTCACATGACGAAAAAGTGGACCTTATTGAAAAGGACGATTACCAAAACACACTCGAAGATGAAGAGCTGGAGGACAATGATGAGCACATATCTGGACCATCTTCTGCCAATTTGCAGGAATGTTATTAAAAAATGATACATTCCTTTTTCATTGAAGTACCTATCTGTATCAAGTATTGATTTTAAGTAATTTTTTGCTGTAATAAATAAAACATTATGGTGATATGGCTTTCTTGTTTCTGAACTCTTTACTATTAATTTTACGATCAATAGATACTTTAATTTGTCTGAAAAGAAGGCCCTTTTCATAACCATTTAAACTTCCACTTTTTAATGTAATTAAGAGTACCTATCTATATTAAGTAGGTAGATACAGGTACAGCAGATAGTTACATTTTTCGAATTACATAAGAAATTAGATCCCCAGACGAATTGCGGAAAATGAGCGCTACGACTATTTTCGTTTTTTGTGGGTATCTTGCATAGGAATGTGCAAAATTTTAAAATTAGGTGCTCCCTGAATGAAGAATTTGATGTTCTAGAACTTTCTTATCTTACATTTTTCTTTCGGAATATCCGTTTTCGTGTCACAGGCATTTGAAAGCGAGCATAATAAAGCACTTTTCAGCCCAAACGGAAAAATTTGCTCATCTTTGACTACTGATTCTGACCAAAGCCTTGAACCAAATTTAATGTTTAAGGAGGTCATTCGACGCAGAATTTAATGCTCTTTCATTTTGGTAAGAATGACATTTTCTGTACGATGCACCCATTAGATGTTATAAGGCAAAAACTGAAAAAAGTGCCAAAATTTTGAGGTTTTTTTTGGCTCCCAAAAATTTAGCTCGCGTCTGAAGCCGTCGCAAACTCATATTACTCTTTATTTGGGATGCCCAAAGTGAAATAAAATCATTTCCAGCTTTTTACGAATTAATGGATGGCAAGGCCCTTTTTTGGTCTAATTTGACTGGACTATTTATGCTCCTATTTAATTTTTTGTGGAAGGCATTTCGCGCTTCTATTTTAAAGAATGTTGATATTTTACAAACTTGGTTATCACCAATGTTGTCCTTAACGTTTATCTTATCTATAACATAATTTTCGCTGTCTTAATAATTAGTGGTTTAAAAAAAAAAAATGTTCACTGGATTAAAAGGCTGTTGCTTTATAACCAGCTATAGATTTTACTGATAAATCTTAATATAGTGAAACCTTATCTTCGTTACTCCTACATGTATAAGAAAAAAAAAGCTGCCAAGTCCTGGCAAACTTCTGCTAAAAACCAGAGAAATGCCCCTTCATAGTAAATTCCTTCATTACAAAACCACAAACTCTTCTTGGTCTTACAGCCCCATTTGGGCCTTAACCTCCTTCAGAGGTCTCTTCCAATTTTTTGTTTTCTGCTTTTTTTTTTCCAATTTGTAATTCCAAATTCCTTTATTATCATTCCTTACACTGTCCATCCATCTTAATTTTGGTCTTCCTCTAGTCCTTATACCCTCTGGCTTTCCATTGTAATCTTTCTTAACTTTCATATTGTTGTTCATTCTTATCACATGTCCTAACCAACCATGTCTCAACCTTATTAATTTAACATGTGTCTCCATATTTAAATCATTATAATGTTCATATAGTTCATTGTTATATCTTCTCAGCAGTCTCCTTATTTGACTGCCCCCAGGATTCTTCTTAATATCTTTAATTCAAATACTGCAAGTCTTTGTACATACATTCTTTGTTAACGTCCATGATTCTGCCCCATGTCACAATAGGTCTTATCAGTTTTATATATATTTATTTATTTATTTATTTACTTTCGTTTTCCTTGTTATTATTTTACTTTTAATTATTGGCAGAAGCGCATAATATGCTTTATTTGCTTGCTGAATTGATTCTTCTATTAATTTCATCCTTTAACTCATTGTTTGAAGTTAGTAATGAGCAGAGATATATATTGTAACGGTACAATGGGGAAGGTAATATTTTGGGTATCATTTAATGTTCGTTGGGTGCAACCAATAATTCGTTCGGTAGAGTTCCTTTCTACCCCCTCCAAACTCGTTACATCCCGAGGCAACTAGCTCAGTAATCTCGTGGAGTAGGGATCCACACTTCCCGTCCACGTATAAAGAGGCTAAAACACTTCCACTGCACAAATAAACTTAATAATTTTATTCAACACTAGAAAATAACATATTCCTTGGTCTGAAGGCAATAACTTATGGGTGAAGCTTATGGCTTATAACTTCAACTGAATTGAAATTAACTAAATAGTTGAATCACTATTTAAATTAACTTCACGCACTAACGGTTGCGTAGCACTAATCTGAGTTAAGTAGCTTACTAATTTTTGTATCACTAATTTGAGTTAAGTAGCTTAATTTGGGCTAATCTTTAACGGTTGCATCACTGATAAGTTACGTAGAACTAATGAATTCACAATTGTAAGGGTTTACTTACTGGCACAGAGATTCCGCACGGGTGTACATGTGCATTTTAAACACACACACAATTTACAAGATTTTTCCTTTGTAAATTACTTGAAGCTTAATTGTGAGAAATTTAATTCACAATAAACTATGAGGTTTAAGGCTATCCAGGTTGCCTATCTATAACAACTGGATTTTAACACACCCTACGCTGGCAATATGGGCCGAGTCTTAACATTGCTTCGGTCACCAGGTCGAACGAGGAATGCAGCTGCAAAACTGTCGTACACAGCTCGGGTACCTTTTGACCGCAGGAGCGAAGTGATGAGACAGCAAGAGAGATTCTCTGAAAACATGGCATTATATAACTTTAAGTGACGTGCTGCTACGACATCACCAGTCCGCCGTCCTATCAGATAGCATAATCACCTATCTAACTTAATAAGGAAGATTACGTCATCTGAGGTGATAGGGTCAATTATCGAATGATATGCTAATTCACCAAACAATTCCAAATATGGAATGCTGACTCATGGAAAATTCCAAGAAGTAATTCTTCCAACTAAATTCACAGCAAAAAAGAAAATTAATTCTTATTTTAAAATTAAATCCTTAATTAAATCTAATCTAAGTTAAATTAAGCTTAAATCCTTAAATATCTTAAAATTAATCTAAATTCCTAAATCTATCATATTAAATTCCAACATTTTAAAATTAAAGATTTTCTTCCTAAAATTCTGACTTAAACTAAATTAAAGTCAAAAATAAAACAAAATTACTAATAATGACTAAAAACTAATGCTAACGAAGTCTTTCCGCCATTAGCTTTACAAAACAATGATTCGAAAATTATTTTTCTTAGTTGACATTTCTTTGCCTTTACAAATATATTAAAATTCTAATATTACAATTCGATTATTACAATAATAGACATATGTGAGTGTTGTCACAATATATATATATTCACAAACAATGAAGGGAAATTACACTCCCCTTTCAGCTACATCTTTTTTTCCGAACAATACTGTAAATTGCAAAGATATGACAGTTAAGTTTTACTATTTTTTATCTTGTAAACTATGCAGATGTCTGTAAATTATAATAGATATGCACCTGTTTGATAAGAATGAATCAGTTCATTAATTATCTTGCATATAACTTTTCATGTACATACATACGTAGTTCTCTGCCAAGGATTAATTAATTATTAGGCCTTCCTAAACAATGAACTCCCATATAATAAAGTTCCTTGAATTTTTTCTTGAGATTTCTTTGTTTTGTGAATTTGGAACTAGAAATGAAGTAACCAGATAGTCGGAAGGTTTTAAGTAACTTTATGATTTAGAATTTTTCCTTTTTTTTTTTTTGCTTAAATTGGGACTTTCAATAACTACTGCTTTTCTAGTACAGGTTGAGTATCCTTTGTCCGAAATTTCAAAATCAGAAAATGTTTCAGGCTCGCCATAATTTGGCACCATTTTTTGTTGTCAGCAAATCTCATAGCAACATTTTTGTGTCTGTGCATCATGTTGGGCACACTGAATTTATCTTTTTGTAAGCAGTGATCGTGTTTTTTTTCTATAATGTGACTAGTCATTACCTGTATCTGTGCAAAATCATTAAAAATTTATATAAAACTACCTTCAGGGTTTATGTATAACCTCGACTATGGCCGCCCTGTTTTTGTGAGATCTGCGCATATATCATCGATTAGTCTGGTCAGGCACTTCCGTCTGATTTAATGACAGGACGCTGCCATTACGGTAATCGCTTGATACTTTGCAAAAGAGCATTGTATTTATAAATAATATATATTTATTTATTTATATAAATACTTATTGTTAGCAACTGGTATTGAAATAATGCTAAATAGTCGAGGGAAGTTTTAATTTGGCGTTATCAGCATGCCTTTCTCAGTGAAAACAGACCACGTCCATTGTGACAGGAAAACATAATTGATCAGCTACCGGAAGGGCTGCGCAGTTCAAACTTCTGCCGGCCATCTCTCATTTGGAGGACAATATAAAATGTAATGGATATCGTGTTTAGGCTTAGCTCCCATTCCAAAGCTGTCCCATTCTGTAGATGCAAATAACAAATATTCCGAAGTTGGAAACACTTCCGGTCCCAAGCATTTCGGATAAAGGATTCTCATCCTTATTAATTTATTTTAATGGTCCAAAAGCAAATCAAAAAATGCACTTAGCTTCCCTCTTTATCATTTTTTTATTATCAATTTGGAAAATCAGTTTAAGTGGCAATTTTTTTTTTTTAATATGTAGATCTTTCCCATGGTTTTTTAAGTAGTTATTATTATAAGGGTCAGTCGTTTAAAAACCGAACACCTGGTGGAAAAGCACATTAACTTTGAGTCGGCTACAAGTAGTCGCCACACCTGTTGAGACACTGAATGCCTCTGTGGAAGAAGTCTTTGGGTTGCTGCTGGAACCATTGTTGAACTGCATCCTTCACGTCATCGTCTGATGTGAATCGTTTGCCTCTGAGGGCACATTTCAATTCTCCGAAAGCTTAATAATCACAGGGAGCATGTCAAGACTGTGTGGGTGGGAGGGGGATGCATTAGCATTTCCCACATAAATTTCTGCATTGTGGCGCAGACAACATCGGCAGTATGCAGACAGGCATTGTCATGGAGCAAAATGACACCTCTGAGATCAGTCCAGAACATTTTGCCTTTATCGCTCGCCGCAACTTCGTGAGCTTGTTGACATAGCACACAGCATTCACAGTTGCCCCTTTCTCCAGAAACTCAATGATGAGTGTGCCATGTTGATTAAAGAACAATGTCATCATTGTCTTATCCTTACTGTTCTGAATGGCCTTGGATTTCTTTCGTGGAGGGGAGGCAGAATGTTTCCCCTGTCGGTTCTGCCTCTTTGTCTCAGGTTGGTAATCATGACACCACGTCTCATCACCTGTCACAATGTGTGACAAAAACAGGTCGCCTTGTTGCTGATATCACTGCTGATGCTACAGAGCAATGGCCGTGCGATAGCCCTTTTGACCTTCATTAAGGTTATGGGGAACCCATTAAACGCAGATTTTCCGGTACCGGAGCCTATCGGTGATGATTTGATGGATGGTACCGTGACTCAGACCCACCAGTGCCGCGATATCATCCACAGTCAGGTGCTGGTTACCTCTAATCAACTCATCCACATGTGCTACAACACTGACAGTCTCTTTTTGTGGATGTCCTGGCCGTTCGTTGTCACGGAGGGATGTGCGGCCTTCTAGGAACCGTTTTCACCAAATGTGCACTTGTGTGAGGCTCATGCAGTAATCATCGTGCACTGCTTTCATCCGCGTACACATCTGCTTGCTGCCCACACCTTCCATTGTTAAAAAAATGCACAACATGCGCTGCTCCTCTTGTGCTTGCATCCATTTTTTCGGTTGGACGGTGACTACACTGCCACCAGTGGTGTTCGGCGCATTCACTGTGTGTCACGTGACGTCATGGGTGAAGGTAAACTAGGTTCTCCGATGTACTCGCTTCTTTAATGGGACATAACTCGCAAGGATCACAGACACATTTCTACAATGACATATGTTCGGTTTTTAAATGACTGACCCTTATATATTACATTCCTTCACATTTTTTTGATGACTGACTTCATTTATCTAATTGTCAGTTATTTTATTAAAGCTAACGTTGATCAATGAATAACTCAGACCTTATTAAGATAATCTCAAAACATGACTGTTCTGGAGTACTGTTAAATAAGAACTGGTTCAGATTTTAATTCATTGGCATATATATCAATTCATATATATTTAGACTTGTCATTCCCTTGTACACATTCAACTTCAACTGATATCTTATTTTTGTTATTTATGCAGGTTATGGTCCAAGTTATGGTTCGAGTTACACTCAGCCCAGCTACGGAAGCACTCAGCCCCAAACTCAAGCTTCCACTTACAGTCAGCCAGCCTCCACTACAGCACAACAACAGCAGCAGTCGTACTACCAGCAATACTATAATCAGCAGTGGAGCCAGTGGAATCAGCAAAACAACCCTGCAGGCCAACAAGCGGCAGCTGCAGCCACAGCAGCAGTAGCACAGACCCAGCAGCCGTACTACAGTCAGTACTACAACAGTAGTTCGTATTACACCCCGACCACAGGCAGTGCAGCAGGCAGCGGAGCAGGGAGTTATGCAACCTACAGTAGTCAGACACCTAGCCAGCAGAAATAAGATCAAATCGTTTCCATTGAACTTTCCCCGTTTTGTTACACTTCATTTACAAGACTTTAAATAAATAAATAAAAAAAAAAAAAATGTGCTTTTTTATACTTTTTAAGTTTTGTTTCAAATTGACTTGTTGGTATGTGAGTACCTTTTCTTTATAAAAGAAGTCCTTATCACATTTGAATGAATGTGAATTTTTTACCATTTTGATTTTGATTTCTTTGTTTTCCTCTTGTATCTTACATATGTGAATCAGTCATTTTTAAAATGTCAGCAGATTTGCAGTTTAAGTTTCAGACAAATTCATAGCAAATATTTAAAAAAAAAAAAAAAAAACTTAGCCGACCTGTAATACAACCATTATTTTTTTAATTTCTTTTCATTTTAGGTATTCCTCATTGTGTAAAAAATGTATTCTCTTCCACATACTTTTTATAACATATTCCATTTTTCTCATATGTTCATACGTTGTAATTATTGAGCATTAAAATATTAAAAAAAAAAAAAAAGATGCTTCATAAGCTAAGTAACTAATCTTAAGACTAGGAATTTCTTTTGGTCCTTATTAATTTGAGTTTTTTTTTATTTTATTTTTTATCATAAATGTGAAATCACTTGTCACTGTGGGTAAGAAAACAAAAATTGACATAGAATTCGGTTTAAAAAAAAAAAAGCACGGGCTATTGTAAAGTTTAAACGAGTTAAGATTTTTTTTGTTTTATTTTAATATAAGAGTTAGTAATTGTCTTTTTAATATTTAGAGTGGTTTGTAATTTCTTATCGAGCTGATTAAAATACAAATCTCATTTTCTGATTGAGGAGAAAAGTTTGAAAATTTATCCTAATTGTATAAAACGCTGTAAAATAATGAATGCTCATTACTACGAGAAATAAAATTGAGATGTTTTTATGTCAGTTTAATATATATTTATATGATAGAAATTCGTTTCTAAGTAATATATTTTAAATCATTCTTACATGTCAGCAAATGAACCAAATCATGAATTCAAATTCTTTCCATGTGATGTCATTTTTTTTTTTTTTCCTTTTCTGAAATTGGCATTAGATAATGTTTGCCATATTAAATATTGACAAATCAGAGAATAAATAATGTACGTCACAGAATATACAATTGAAGCATTAAAATTTCTATACGATTCAAAAGGAAAAATGAAAAAGAAACAAAACATTGAATTTTGTTTTAATGTATATTAAAATTTAATGATTTGTTATTTTAAATTATATAATCTTATTTACAATTTTTTTTTACCAATGACAAAAATTATATATATATTGATTGTAATTTCATATGTATTTTTTTTTTTTCCATCTAAATGGGGAGCGATTTTCTTTTGTTTTGTCGCTAGAACATTTGTAAGCACTTTGGTTGTATGAATTTTGCTGGCAATTGTATATACCCATAAATATATATAAATATTCCAGATTTTGTCTTAAGTAAACTCCTCTGTCCATTAGTTTTTGTCATTAATAGATAACTTGGTAGTCTTTTTATTACATCAAAAAAAAAAAAGTTGGATCCTGAATTGTTGGCTTGTTTGTTGAGTACAAACAATTTACACCCCCTTTATTTTTACTGTTTTAGTTTATATGTAGTTTGATGCCATTTTGATGTTCAAAATGAATCGATTGTCAACATTAAAATGCTTTTTGAATCTTAGAAAAAAACTATTTTTCAGTATGTAAGTGTAAAACAAAAGAGAAATATTTAAAGGAGCAAATTCTGATTGTGGAGTTCAGTTGAATTACACATGTATCAGTAAAACTGCCTTTACCTTCATTAAATATGTATAATGACATCACACATTTTTAGAATATTTATATGTTGTCAAATGCAATGATTTTTGTAAAGAACACTTGATACATTATAAATAAAGCCTGATGGAACTGCTACAGATGTGGTTGTTGGTTCAGTAATAATTCTTTCATATAATAAAAATCATAAATTTTGTAAATTTCATCTACTGTTTCTTGCAATTTTTTTTCCTCCTCGGTTATATTGGGCGTTATCTAAACTGCTGTCTTAAAACAGTTTCTATGATTTCCCAAATTTAAGTCGTATTTATTTTGATCAAATTGCTTCTAATTCATGGATTTAAATCTGCAACTCTTAAGAGAGACCAATTTACATTTGTAAGTTGTGCATTAGACACAAACCAAATCTCATTTAAAGAATTGCTCTTCTATGAGATTTCTGCTTAACAGTATTTCAAAGCAGTATTGCATTCTTACAGATACGTTGTAAAATATTATTTGCTTATATATATATATATATTCTTTTACTGATGTTTGAAAACGTAAGAAACTGCTTGAACTTAATATAGAACTTTCAACGTACCATTATTTTTCAAGGACTTCTCAATTGAATAAATATTTTGAAGTACTGCTAATTCACTTCGTAAGTTTTGATAAGGTTGGTTCAGCCATTTAAAAGTTGAAATTGCTTCCATATGTTTAGCAGAATTGAATGTTCATTGTCCAGGCAAACACTAGGCATATTCAGATTGTTTATCATGGATAATTGAGAGTTCAGTTGACTGCAGTTTCACAAAACATAAAGCATCCCTGATTCTACAAGGGCAGATAAGTCATTGAATTTTTTTTATTATAGAAAGTACAAAGTATAGAACATTTGCAATGTAGCCATCGAAAAGAATGTTCCTTGGTTATTTCCACGTAATTGCCAAGTGTTTTTATGCACTTGTTAGTGCATTACCAGTTTGACATCCGTGGATTGGCCAGATCGTAGATCATCTTTCAAACTCCCTCTGTGAATTGCTGACGTCATCATCGCACACTTTAAGCAGGGCGCACACGATGCAGCTTTTGCTGTGCAACTCGTTGCAATTAAGTTGCACAAAAAAGGTTGCAAACGACAGTCAGGGCGCACACGATGCAACATTCTTTGCGCCGCCGTTCGGACCAGCGGGCAATCCCATAATTCATTGCGAACGCGGCTTCCGAGGTGAAAAATTCAAAAAATCTAGGTTTTTCAAACGCTCTGATACTTTCTGCCTCATTAAATTACTGCATTTACACATTAACTGTATTTATGTGTGAAAGAAACTCGCAATACTCTGATATTTATTGTGTATTCGCGATTCGCCTATCTCAAGTGAAGGAAATCTGTTTAGACGCCATGTTTCCCCTTTGGGCCGACGTCACGACTGACTTATTCCAACGCTGCACTGTGATTGGGTAATTCCATGCAGCTTCCTTGCAGCTTTCCGAGTTGCACCGAGCAGATATCCTCGCCATTGCAGCTTTTTCTCCATGCAACTCCGGTTGCAACTTTGCCCATGCAGCTCCAAAAACGCTCTAGGCCAAAAGTTGCACATGCAACTCGGCCCAAAGCTGCATCGTGGGCGGGCTGCTCAACTTACTGTTGACTCTGTACAATTCCACCATTTCTCAATGGATTCCACAGCGTTTCGGCTTTTGGACCAGAAAAACACGTACTTTGCTACTCATGAGAGGATATATGATTTCGCAAGACCAATAAGTGATGGCACCTAGTGAAAAAATTGGTACTCCTATATGCCACTCAAGCAGAAGGACTTCTGAATCCATCGTCATATAGAGAGAAGAATTGTTATGCATTCCTTCAATAATAATTTCCATCAATTTCTGGAAAACTTAATTTCTTAATGTTTAACCAATTTCTGAAGTATTTGCTATATACATTTATAAGGGCAGCTGCACTGCTTTTTTGTCAGCTAATTTTCAATATTTTGGGAAGGTTCAATCTCGAAGTACAGTATTGGACAAAACAAACAGTGAAACGATCTACATCCTGCGTGATACTAGGGCATGTACGAACGTAGAACTCTTTATTTCAGTGTAAACTATATAGTAACGTATTAAGTTTTGAATTACTCGAGGTAGTAATGGTTCTGAGCACAAAAGATATGTTTAGTCAAATATTACAATTCGTTCATACGGTCTAGGATGAAGACATCCAGCCTTGCATATGTGAAGGAGCGGTTTTAGCTTATATTTTGGAAATGCGCTCCAAATGACACTTGATTTTTGGCATCATCCAAAATTCTGAAAGACAAGTGTGCTGACACGGCATAAAGGGTGCAAGGGACTGCCACAAACTGTAACAGAGAAATACGGCTGTACCCTTGGAACGTGCTTACCTGTCGTACAGCTGTGGTATGCAGGCAGTTTCTTCATGAAAACTTTCTTGGCCATATCATCTTAACGTAGAAAATTTGCAGGAATAGTATTAAGTGTTTGACTGCTATAATGGCGAACATTGTACACAACTTAAATGAAGAATGTATGAATATAGCAAAGTAGCGTTTCAACTTGTCCTTCCTTGCTAACTTTAGAAAAATAACTTTTAACATTCAGAATTAATCCCTTATTCTTTGGATAATGATCAAACAAATTTTGAAACTTCCTTGATTAATTTAACGTGTGAAAATATAAATGGATGAATGAAGGCGTAATCATGCACATTCCTAAGATATTTAATAAAAACATTATTAATTTTGACAGCTATCTATCTGCCATTTTCAAGTAAAGTAGTAATGGAAAAATCTCTCCAGAATTTAAACATTAACCTTATTGCATCCAAATGTAAAGAACAGAGAAGCAGCCACCCATCATGGAATTGACAACCAAACCCAAACTTAAACATAAGTGGGTCTCAATTAAATCAGAAGGACAATCTGGTGTAATCCTCCGTTGGGAGAGGAGCAGATATTACAGAATGTAGTTGATTTTTATGTAATTAAATTCAATAATGCTAAGTAAACTACAACGAGTATGTCCTCTAGGATTGTCTTTCTGACTTATATTCTGGAAAACTAAGTGATCTAATACAGTGAGCATGTCTGCCTGGATGTTTTTTCTAACTTATATTCTAGAATACTAGGTAGTCTACACAACAAGCACTTCTGCTCAGATCTTCTTTCTACTTATTCCAATATTAGCTCTTTGTAGAATATATGTTGCTGCTGTGTCACTAACTACGATCCTAATTTGATTAGTCTTATTTAAACTGTCTTTATTTCTGCCTTATCAAATGTATCGACAAACTGTTCCTTTGTTCTTAGATCCTGACAAATAATATTAAACTTTACCTCGATTCAGGTTCCACGAATCACTGTGATGAACTAAAAAAAGCTTCCTTCATTTTTTTGGTAGCTATGCAACCATCGACTGCACTCGTTCAACTGCTTTTTTGAATGCCCCAAAAAATATCTCTACCTACAGTCCATCAGACTGGAAACTCTTAAACAATATGCTTCTGCAGAACGGTATTGTTGGTGCATGCTATTTGCTTTGCTTTATCTCCGGTAACAAACATCTTCCGGAAATACTTGAAAAACAAATTTATTAATGTATCTAAATACTGGAGTAATTCACTTAGTTTTATCCACATAATGCTAAGTTATGTATAACCGATATTTAATTATATTTACTACTCCCACTCCTGGTTTGTCTTTCACTACTGTTTGTTTTGCTTAATATTGTAGAAAATATCAGATGGCATTTTCTTTATAACCACCTTGAGTAGAATTCCACATTGTATGGGTGGAACATTGAGTTTTCATGGACAAGGCAAAGTACGAGTACGGCTCTACTTTTGAAATTAAATGCTTGAAACTCCTTGAAAACATTTTTAAAAGCAATAACAAACTTTATTTTTGAAATTAGATTTATTTTAAAAGAAAAATCCTAAATACACTGGTCAAAACAATTAGGAAAGTGTGACTTGGGGACTCTTGGTGACACTTGCAAGCCATATCTTGTCGAAATGTGAAAAACTGCAGATTAGCACCAGAATCACAGATAAGAATAAAAATCTGAAGTCTAAACTTATATGGCGTTAGCAACGCTCCTGAAATCCAAGCCTAAGCATATGGCCCGTAGAAACTGAACTGAGGAACATAGTTGTTGGGACATGAGTCCAGATTCAGTTTGGAGTCTTGACAATCAATGAGTTCTTATCTGGAGGGAACGTGGCACTTAAATAACCCAACTTTTGTGCAGGAAACATCACATTAAGTAGGCCATGGATTGACGGTGTGGACAGACATAAGTATAGATGAGAATACGGATTGATACGTCATTCCAAAGGGCAGTCTATTTGTCTAGAGGTTTATAGCCAAGATTATCAGACCTAGTCATGCCATATGCTGCAGCGCCGGTGATTTGTTTATTTTCATGGCCGATTATGTATGCTCGACCTCATAGATCTCGGCTAGTGGATGACAAGTTGAACAGGAGAGAAAATTGAGCTAATGGAAAGGCCAGTATGGTTCCCCGATTTAAATCTCATTAAGCATGTCTGGGATGCATTGCAGCTAGACCAGCATCTCTTCAAGAACTGTAAAAAGCCCTCGTTGAGGAATGGTGAAGATAACCTCAATTCCATCCCACTCGGATATGCAGTGGTCTTTGCCATTTGAGGGGACCCCACACACTACTATAGGTCAGTTACTATTCTCGAAATTTCATTTCTCTTATTGTACAGGTATGCATATTGTTCTATTGCATAAAAATTCACTAATATGCTTTTTCTTACCCATATTACTGAATATTCTACTGTATCTTACATAAAAATAATTTTACGTCGAACAATGTCAGTCACATGATTTTCCTTACATTAACTCTAGCTCCCCCTAATTGTTTTGACCAGTGTATTTGGTTACAGATCACTAATAGTAAGAAAGTAAGTGTTATTCATCATTGAAGAAAGCTTTATTTTTAGCCCTCACTGACTAGTTTGAGCCACTTGGCAATGCTCATTTAGCGAAGATCAATAAGCAATCACATGCTGTATTTTGATTACATAAATTCAATTACTGTTAAATATATGTAAGAATTTTTTTTTTAGAAATAACCCAATGTTTTCATCAAACTTAAGTTGCTTAGTAACAATGGGTAATACCAAATTATTTACCAAGTGACATCCTGGCACAGCTGTTTCACGCTCTTTGGAATCATCAGCTAGGAGTAGCCACCAGTAAATAACAAGGTCTCCGTACTGAGGCTCACATGAATGATCGTCGGAAACATGATCATTTCCGACGATCATTCATGTGAGCCTCAGTTTGGAGACCTTGTTATTTACTGGCGGCTACTCGTGGCTGATGATTGCCAAAGAGCATTATTTCCGACAATCATTAAGTTGCTTAGTTGAAGGATTTTTTTTTCTTTTCCTGTAATGCTTAACTCCATTGATTGATCTTGTACTGTTTCTATTAATTTCTTAGCATTTATTTTAAAGCCTATTAAATTTAAGTCTCGACACACTTGAAAAAAAAATTAGATATATTAATCTGTCTTCCTTTATACAAATTCAGGAAATTGTGAAATTTCTTAAGGTAGGTTCGGCTTCATTCCAATACTTTGGCCCCTTCTATTTTCATTTCTACCCCTTCGAGTAATTGCTTTAGCAGCAAGTGGCCAAAGTGGTATTTAAGTTGTTTTGAAGTTACAAAAATGTTAAATCAATGTGAGATATTGTAATGAGTGATATAGTAATCTTTTAATCAATTCTATTTATTTTGGAAATCCATTTTGAGGCTTTTCTCTCCATTCTCCAGTCTATCCCTTTTCATTGAACACCTTTTTCCCTCTTAAAAATTTCTGAATATATTGGGCGAGGGTGGGGAGGTAGTTTATTGAAAGTAATTCTTTAAATACGTTGATATTTTTTTTTTCTTTTCAAACAGAATTATAAACTTCGAAGTATACGATAAACAATACATATTTTAAAAGAATATTCTAAAAAAAATAATGCAGAAATTTAATATATACTTTTTAAAATATTTAATTTTTTGATAGAAAGCTTTTCTTTTAATGCAACATAAATTTTTTGTTGCATTATAATTCAATAACTACTTCACCAAATAACAATATTACAAAGGTAAACTTTCGAAGTCTTTACTGCAACTTTTTTATCAAGCCAAAAATTTAAAATAAAAATGCCAAAACTTGAAAAGAAAAAACAAGAATACATAATATTAATGAGAAATATTACTACAACAATTGTAAAGGATAATAAAATAATTGAAATTATTACAATAATATAACTGCATATTAAAAGTTAATGTGAAATCTTTTTCGTTCATTTGTGCCTTCTGTAGTTATCATTTTGTTCAATTATTAGGCACTTAAAAGTTATTACTTTAAACTGGTTAGTTTAAAAGCTTTGTTTTATGCTTTAGACAAATTCCTTTTGAACCTAGCAGAATGCAGGACAAGGATTTGATTTTTTTTTTCTATTAATGTGTATTTTTAATTGATTGTTTTGCTTTTGTGGGGTCCCGCTTCCGGGAGCGAGAGAGGGTTTCTTATATGTTTGCACCTCCTGAGCCAGTCATTGGTGGAGTTGTCTGGCTGATGAGTCCTAAAGAGAACAAAACGGCCATCCTAGTCTCTCCCTGATGACAGCTTGCGGTGTGAAATCTTTTTGGTTCATTTGTGCTTTCCATAGTTACCATTTTGTTCAATTATTACACATGTAAAATTTATTATGTTTATGTGTGGTGAGTGGGGGTGGCAGGGAAGCCGAGCACCGTGACCTTTGGTCTATCGGAAAATTTATTACTTAAAATGTTGTGTATTAATCAAATGAAGGATTGTCTTTCTTGCCGAAGATATAAAAGACATTAAAAGGTTTTTACCTTGGTTTCTGTTGATGCAATCTACAATGTGAATACATAGAGCTTCTATATTTTTCCTCTTTTTATCATCAACTAGGCCATCTCCTGTGTGCACGCGCTTGTTTTTCTATATCACATAGATTTGGTTAAGTGAGAATATTATATTTAAAATATTGCAACGTTTCGGCAATTATAGTTTTAATTGTCATTTTCGAATTACAAATAAATAGACGGATCGGAAATAAATAAACAATCTTGAGATTCAGAAAACAGGTTGAATACATTCATTATTTAATGGGAAGGACACATAAGTCAAAAAACAAAACAAAGTGAGTTGTAGCCCCGGTGGCCTAATGTATAAGACGTCTGACTTCGGATCAGAAGGTTGCAGGTTCGATTCCCGTCGTTTCATTGTAAAAATTACTTATATTTTCCATTCTCACAGGAAATTGCGCCGGACAGAGAAATAAAAGATTTTAGTAATATAGATTGCAAAGTAAAGAATTTAAAGTTATTTTACAGGATTGTGATACAATGATAAACAATGTTCCACCAATTCAGATCTATCACAATCTTCTAAAATGTTCTGTGTTCAGAAAGACATTCAGGAATAAACCTTTCTAACAATTGGCAAAATTGATCTTATCTACAACGTCTGTTGGGTTTGGGTTCGAAATATTTCTCACTTTCAAAATTAGCAATTTGTCAATATGTTTAAAAATGACATTACAACTAAATTTATAAAGAAGATTCCTCATATTTTCAGAATAAGTAAAATTACCAGATAGAATAACTGTTCCTATAAATCAACATCTTTTATTTCTTTAATATTAAACAATTATAATTATCATAAATCTTCAGGAGGAAAAGGCTTAGGATAATCATTTAAAACATCTTCTCAGTCTTGTAAATTTCTAATTCACTAATAGTAGAATCTATTATTATAAAATCTTTAACAATATCTTTTTGTGTATTAATTCTGTGTGTCGAATACTGATAGAAAACATGTTTATTTCCATTTTCAGAACAGAATTTACCCTATAAGACTAACATCGAAAAATGTAATACCTTCATCAGCTTCTTTAATCAGTTTCTTTAACAGTATAATGAATTTCAGGATGTAAAGAATTTATAAAACATCAAATTGGTTGTCAGTACCATAACAGATCATCAAAATAACAGAATAATTCCATCTTATATTTATAATATACTGATGCTCTAAAGCAGCGGTTCCCAACCGATGGGTCGCGACTTGATCCTAAAACTATCAGAAAAAACGAAAATCGATCATATATAAGGAAGGGATACGATACAAATATGGTTTTATTCTATATTCTTCTATTCCTATACATGTGAAGGTATTCCGATAAGGAAAGGTGGGTCGCCAGCTGAAAAAGGTTGGGAACCGCTGCTCTAAAGTATTAAGAAATATATTACATAGTGTGCCAGAAATAGGCGAACCCATTGGAAATCCATTCAATGTTTTATACCAAATATCTTTGTTTAAAAAAGGCATTAAGACAAAAAAGATTCAATAAAATTTTGAAATCAAATTGTGATATTAAAAAATATCAATCTTTATATCTTTGGCAAGAAAGATAATTCCCTCTTTAAATTAAACACAACGTTGTAGCAATTTTTAATATGCCGTTATATTATTGTAATAATTTTAATTGTTATTTTATTTTCCTTTACAATTGTTATCGTATTTCTCGTTAACGTTGTATCCTATTTGTTCTATATTCTTATGTTTCTTTTCTGTTTTTGACATTTTTATCTTAAATTTTTGGCTTGATAAAGCCACCGTAAAGACTTAGAAAATTTGCCTTTAATATGGTTATTTCATTAAAATATATGTGACAAGGTTTTTATTGCATTATAATTCATATATTTCTCAAGGTTTTTATTGCATTATAATTCATATATTTCTCAAGGTTTTTATTGCATTATAAATCATATATTTCTATGTAGGAACAAATGAATAGTTTTTATTTTTCTCAGGTTGAAAATAGCTACAAATATTAACTAACCTATTCATCTTCACTCTGAAGTATTTTTTTTTGCTAGCTTCTGGTGAAAGGAAAACAAATAATATCAATGATTAAAAAGGAGATCAGAATTGTCATTCTTCAATGGAAGGGGTAATTAATGGTTGTTGCATGCAGCAGCCAGCAGACTTATCTTTAGGCAGAGATCCATTGTGTTATTAATATATTGAAATGTTCCTAAAAATTCATTATTATTGATCTCATTGGAAAGGAATAACTTCTCAAATTGTTAAAAGCATCGGGGATTGTAACAGTTTTCAGTAATTAGTATTTTTCAGGTAAAATTAATTAAGGCTTGAAATTTGTTCATAGCTCTTGATTCATTCATCTGTAATAAGAACTGGTTAAAAGTTATTTCCATTAATGATGACAGTGCAGAAAAAATAGATAACTTTTTTATATGGTCGTTCTATTTCAGAAATATGGTCACTTTTCAACGATTTCCTATCCATTGCACAATGACAATTTTTTTTTTTTCTGCTGCAAAACTTCCATTTGAATTTAGTTTAGAATTTTTTTTATTTGTTCTGCTGAATGTTATATGTAAATGAAATTGCTATATGTGTGGGCAGTTTCATTACCCTAAGGTCTGGTCTACTTGAGCATTAAAAACACAGCATTAGCAATATGACGTTGCTAACATTCTTACAGAACCAAGCAAAATCCCATGTATTTCTATGGAAAGTGAAACATGTGGTCTACACAAGCATTTTCAATGCCGAGATGGTTAGTGTTTGTAATGCTTGTCCTTGAGGGTGCACTTTCCTTTATTTTACCCCTGTAAGAATGTCTGGGGACTAAACTAACACAACGTTAGCAATGCTCATGTAGACCAAGCCTAAGAACTGGTCTGGTGCAACCTCATTTTACAATGAAGCACGGATGTATATAGGGGAGGAGCCCCTCCCAAATCTTAAAATATAGATTAGCCCCATTTTGTTTCGTTTTTTTGGTTTGATAGCAAGTTGAAGGCCCCTCTGGCCTCTCACACCCCGAAATTTTTTTTAATAACAATATTTTTTTTAGTGCTGCTGGTCAGTTCCCTAATTTGCCCCATCCCCCAGCCCATGAAAAAATCCTATATATATACCCTGCCATGATGAACCGTGTTTTTCAAAATTTCAATGAAATCCAAAGAGTGAGAGATGCAGGTTCTCCCTTCCACTGCCATCAAAAAAAAAGCCACACCAACCAACCAAAGCAAAACTTATACTGTCAATTTTGCACAAAGGCATCCGATACCACAGATCATTCCTCAAAGAACCACATGTCTTAGAAACTAAGTTTTAAGAAAAAAAAATCTTCCTGAAGTCATCTCGGTGGTGAATACAAAGGAAATCTGAGAGTACCATCATCTATCATGACTCAATGGAATACTTGGTTAGAAACTATCTTTCTACTACCATCTTTTAAATGCTGAAAAAGTATTAAACTGTTGAAGCACTGCTTTCTCTAATATGTCGTTCTTTCAGGATAGTGACCATTTGATGGAAAGATTCGCCTTATGTGCAAAAGAGGTAATCAACACTTCCTGCTAACAGGGTCCCCACAAGGGGGTGTCAGCTGGTCCCTCAGTCATCAACTTGAACTTCGAGCAGTCAGTCCAAGATGGCGTCGTTTTGTGATCGCATAAGCGTGACCAAGAAAAGACAAACTTTGCATAGCCAAGCAAGGGGAATAGTGTGGAACGTTTGTAATTATTTCACTTTTACTTATTATTATGTATTCGTAACTGTAGAAAATAACTGTTTTCGTAATGGTTATAAGATTCAGTTACAGATTTTAGCAATAGGTGGCGCTGTTATGTCCTGGAACCATCAATCTACAAGGAAATTGTGTCATCAAAAGCTCTTCTTTCATGAACTGAACTGTAGAGCCAAGCTAATTCACATGCTCTATTTATTTTGTGTAAAATTCTATAGTGGATTCCTGAATACTCCCAATGTCTGTTGCGATCTTTTCTCTTGAGAAAAGAACTGAAAATTCACTGCCACATCACCAGCCCATTAAAAATGTATCAAAGTAGGAACTTTTCACAATGAGGACAATCATCTTAAGCTTCAGTGAACAAATTTTATTTAACACAGTTCTTTTATGTACAGATTCATCAAATTTATGTACATATTTAATCATTTTAACATTTCAGAAATACAATAATTTTAGGAAAATGTTGCAAAGAAAAATAGTTAAGGATTTTCTCTTTTACAATAGCTTATCAAAATAATATGATAGTAAGTTTAAAAACGCTTTAATTGAATGCTAAATTCATATAATTTCATTCATTTTTTTTTGCGGTCATTTCTTTAGTGCAAAAAATACCTCCAAACAATAATATAAAAGAGCCTTGTGAGATCATTAACATAAACAAGTCTGATAACTTCTAATAAAGCTAAGCTAACTTTCCATGTTCTATTTCTGAAACAATACATAACTAATTGCTTGGATTACAAATACTGGAATGGCTAACCATTCAATTATGAAAACCTTTTTAAATAAGATGATAACAATAATCAAGATAGTTATTAAATTTTGGGAATGAAAATTTAAAAATAATAATTTAATTTATAAAGAAAAAGTTGTTTTCAATGTTTTGCAACTGAAAGATGATGATGTGATCCCGAATTGCTATTTGTTGAATGCTAATTTTAAGGATTAATTTTATTTTGCTGAGAAAAATACTCTTGCTTTTTAAAAATAGCTTAAAAAACAAGGGACCCGTGGTCCTTAGTGCAATTTTTAAATTTTAAGACTCAATAATTTTATCTTTGAAATAGTAAGTTCTTGTGTTCACAGGTGGTAATGGTTGGAAAAACTGCATTATTTTCACAACTGAATAAAAGTGTAAATTATAATGGTTTTAGAAATGTTTCTCTCCTCTCTAGACAATTTCGACTTTACATTACGTTAAGGTAAAGTTGTAAATAAGGCAGATATTAATAAAATTACTATAAAAACAATATCAGCCGTTCCTACTTTCAGGATGCAAAATTACAGAATATTGACAATAATTTTAAAAACTACAGCCGATTCTGTAGTTCAGAAAAGATAACCATACTTTCAGTTAATTGTAACAATTACACATTTCATTCAGTTGGAATAAAAGATTACATTCAAAGCAAATTAACTGAAGATTTCAATTATGTAAAGCCTCATTTTAAAAAATGATAGAAAATTATATGGAGAAATCAAAACACACAAGAATCTCATTTTCAATCATTTAAAATCAATACACTTTGATTATGTCAGATTTTAAACTGCCGCATCCTAACAGTTATCTTGACATTACAAGATAACTGTTGAAGGTTATATTAAATTCAATTGTAATGTATAGACTGTGGTTTTAATCAGACTTAGATTCACACACATCATACTGCAGTATGCATTTTAATTTCTGGTTTAAAAATAATACTTTTCAACAGTTTTCGGCTTTTATCATGTATTGCTTAAAAGATTTTGCTATTGTAATCAGAAAATGCAATTTATGAAGTTATTTTTCTGAACTTAATAGTCTTAGGACACATTTTTAGACTTAAGAGTTGTCAATTTCTTGCAATGACAAAATAAAAAGGCATTATTATTTATTTTATCTGCAAATTTATAATACATAACAACCATGTGCAGAATAATGCAGCAAGATAATTAAAACTGATATATCAAATAATAATGGTATACATTTTTAAACTTTACTATAATAAGTAAATAAAAAAAAATAAGGTAAATGAATGGATAAAAAAATGTATATGGGAGGAATGGTAAAAGTCCGTGTATAATTTACTACAAGGAACAAAAAGGATGAAGTTAAGTCTCTGGGACTAAGGCAATTATTATTTTTTTTCCAATATCAATTCTAGAAGTACTGGTTTATGCTGAACTTTTTAGAAAATTTATTTTTAAAAGTCTTTCCAAAAAAGGATTTATGAAAAGTATTCAGTCTTTCATTAAATAAAAGCAATTTGTCATTTTATTAATTTTCCAGGCAACCACTTTTAGAGACTTAATAAGAAACATCGGGAATGTTCAAGGAATGTTACTAAAGCTAGCAAGGTATAACATACGCAAATGTAATTAAGTCTCTATAATTACTTAAATCTTCTGTTAAATAAATAAATTGCCAACACCATGATTTTCTAAAAAGCAGTATTAACACATTATTATTATTTTTTTTTATGTAAAAATATGATCTGCAGACAAACTTGAGATTATATCTTTTAAATTTTGTGTTAATTTTAACTAATATATCCTAGCTTGTTAAAAAAATGATTCTATGGTTAATGTATAATAAATAGTTAGGCAAAAGAATTTACTTAAACAAACTTGGAAAGAATAACAATATAACTATAATATTTACCACTGTTTTTGCAATCGTCTCCAACACACATGAAAATAAATCTTTATCTTGTCAATATATTAATAATGTCAAGAACAAGTTAGTAATAATACATTTATAGTCTTAAGAAGCTTGGGCTTTTTAAGAGTGCCACCAATTTTTTTGGTTTTGAACATTGAAAAGAAACCTAAATCCCCCAAAATATAATTTGCATTGCCCAGAAGTTTTCAAACACACAGTTTTACTTTAGTAGAAAAGTAAACTCTGGTGTAAATTACTTTAAAATTTATGTGCCTAATTAATTCCAATTGATTTCTTTCAAATTTTCAGAATCTCCCTAATAAAAAGGTGCCCCTACAAGGGAAATTTAAAACCTCATTACCTTCAATGCCAATTTGGAATAAAGTTTTAAACAGGAACTATTGCTTCCAAACAAAACCAGGTAAACAGTGATGCCAACAATGTTTATCTGAATTATTGTTTTGATGCAAAAACCAAAACAAATGGCAACCCTAAGAATGCATTACATGGTGGTTATTGCGTCTGCTATAAAATTTAAATTTAACTCTGCTAAAAAGATACACAAAGAAAGATGCAATTTAGAATAATATTTTGTAGCATTTAGGCCACTTTTCTACATTTTATATTAGTAATTTTATGGGAAGCATTATTTATAATGGCCAAAATAAAAATTAAATTTAATCATTGTTCATATTTAATTTTTTTTTTTTAAAGCAAATAAAATAATGCCCACCTACGAAGATTATTACTTAGCTGAGTAGCAGAGAATTACACAACAGTGCAAAGGAAAAAAAAAAAAAAGATTAATACATTCATTTAACAGCATTTCTGATGGAATAATCCAATAAAAAGGCAATTAATAAGAACACCCATAGATCAGAGAATGCATGCTAAAATAAATATCACTTTTTTTTAAATATATATTTACATTGAAAGATCTAGTAAAAATTAAACTGTAAACTTTGTAATTACTTTGAATACTTAAATAACCAGACATTCACTCATCAAATATCAGAACTATTCCTTGTTGTAAACACCATTCGAAATATGATAACTTATTTTACAGATTTAACTGGTTAACAGTAATAACAAAATAATTTAAAATAATAATAATAAAATTTACACCATTTTAAATACCGATTCTCTAATTTTATTGTATTTAAATTTTGTTTTATTTCAAAAGTTTGACAAAGGAGTAATTTAAACATTATTACAATACTTATTTCAAATAAAGAGACATTTTATACGACTTAAAATTTAGCATCAACGTTCTCATGGAAAATATGAAAGAGTAATAATTTTGAACTGAAAATATTAAACTTAGAATTTTTAGTTTTTAAGTAAGCATTATTTGCATAAATCACTGAATAATCTGAATGGTCTTACAATCGCTGAACTCGTTTCAGCTTACTTCTAACCATTATGCTTTTAATTTAGTTTCAAACGTAAACATTTTTTTTCTTATTTCATTTCATGGAATTGCTGCTGAATTCTGTAGTCATCTGCCTGTGCTGTTTAATTTAAAGGTCAACTTATTGACTTCATATAATTTCAATTAATTTGCTTCGTTGCTAAGTTAGGAAATGCTAAACAATATATTAGACAATCTCAGTAATTCATACACTCTCTCCCGTATAATGTGCTTTTTAATTTAACTTAAAGTAAAGAATCCATAATTGGAAAAGTCTTACTGGCAAATTCAGCATAATATATGTATACAACTCTTAAAGCCAAATTTCTTAACCCAATATATAGGTAGCAAGTTGTAGGATTCTGTTAACAGAATTCAGGAAGCTCTCCAAATTGAGACGGAGTATACATTTGCCGTCCAATGCCTGGAAGTGACTAGTCAAGAATATTATTTTTGAGAAACATTATACTAATTAAAGGATTCCTTGTTTTAAAGAACTAAAAAGAATGGACAATACTTTATTTCACATTCTTGTCTTTTGCCAAAGTACATCTTAATACTTTCAATTCATTACATTAATAATCCTGATTAGCTATAGGAGTCAAAAGTAAAACTGATATCAAATGCCAACGTATCAAATACATTTTATACAATAATATTCCAAAAAAAATTTTGGAAGCATTTAAAAACAATTTCAATATATACATTTAAAGTCCATCTTTTAAATATATACATTATTTGACAGATTTTCCTAAGTTCACAGGTTGAAAGTAACCGAGACTGTGCCACAGAGAGCAGGTTTATTCCACATGTTAATCCATTCCATTACAATGACTTAAAAATCGCAATGCAAATAAATAAAATGTATTAGATGAATTTTAAACTTCCTTTTCATGGTGGCCCATTACCTTTATATGTATATACAATTTTTTTTTACATAAGCTATCAGCGTATAAAAGATAAACTGAATTTCTCTTTTTTCTGCTATTAAATATGTCATTTTAAAAAATATAGTGTTTTCTTTACATATTTTTTTTTTTTTTTGCAGCTACAATTTTACATGTAGAGAAGAAAAGGCATTACCTGCATTATTACTGGGTTTATTCAGCACAGCTTCATGGTGGATATATTCGCTTAATAAAAATTACCTGCCATTTGCTAATTTATGAAGTTAGGTATTTTAATTAAGAATAGGGATTTCTTCTGAACAGTTGAATATTATTTGGGTCAACTGCATAAACTCTTCTCAAATAACTAATTTCTATCATATATCCCATTTCGCAATGACACTGAAGGCAGCTCCTAAAGCCCAGCTAGTTTCATGACCTTCAATTTTTTTCTTTAGCTAAAAACAAAACAAACAAACACATTACACTATTTTCTTAAGAATACATGATACACTGGTTCCATTTAATTAAGGAAAAAAACCCAGAAAAATGTGTGTTTACTTTGTATGGAAATCGGTAGCATCTTGTCCATTTGCTAACGATCCAAAAACGTTTTCTATGATACACTGATTTCTTCCAACAATGAGCATATACAGAACCATGTCTAAGATGTCTAAATTAAATAGCCAAAGTACATCAAAATAGGATGTGGATCACTCTTAACAGCAATGAAGGCTTCACAGTGGTGTTTGTGCTGTTGACAATCATGTCTAAGAGCTCAGTAGGTATCACCAACAAGTGCTCTTTTAAAGCTCTTCAAAGCCCATCCAGGTGTTGGAGAAAGGGTTTCAGACATACTTGACAGGATTGAAGTCAGGAGACCCGTCTAGACAACCCGTACAACCCATACGTACATCTTCATGAAATCTTCTGCACAGTGAAAGCAGACACCTGAGTTTCCTGTAAATGCAGCAAGAAAAGATCACAATAGAGGTAACTATGCTTTTCCTTTGAGCATGTAATTCAAGCATTCATTCACAAAAGTTGTAGCCTTAGACCTTTCTTCAGGAAATTGCCAGCATATTTTGAAATTGGTTCCACAGTCTGTAGACGACAGAAGGAGACGCTGATCTGACTTTGATCTTCTCTAAATTTCCAATAGCACTTCACCCAAGTTTATCTTTAAATGATGTTAAAGACATTATAACACATCTGTTACCTCAAACTCCTTCTTCACAAATCTGAAAACGAACTGACCAATACCTCCCCAATAGCTTCTTCTGATGCCGTAGCTCATTTGCATGTGACACCGTTACTCTGCTCTACTTTTTACATCATATAACCAAGTTTCATGCTTTCCAACTCATTTTTTACAATTGTCACAGTAATTGAGATTTTCTGGGTTTTTTTCCCCTTAGTTATACCAGTGGTACATTGCAATACTGAAATAAATAAAACAATATTCATTTGCATTTTTATATCAATTTTATGAAATTTACTGGAATTATTTGTTACTTGTGATGAAAATAATGAGCAGTGGTTACAGGGCTCAGTCCAAACTTTCTTCATCCCAAAATTTATTATAAACATGAAATTACTAAAAGTTGAAAGTACTCCTCAAAAAAACTATAGCTTGTCACCATTACTATTAATGTACAATTTTTTTTAGAGAAGGGGGCCTATCCTAATGAATACTAAAATTTACTGTATTTACTGTAATATTCTCGAGATGGGTCCTAAGGTTTACCCAGCCCTCTGTTAAATGGATACCGAGTTTTTTTTCCTAGGGGTTAAAGATGGGAGGGCCGACCACCCGATCTCAATTTAATCCCATTGGTCGCGAAACACCAGGAGCCTTATCTTCCGCGATCCCAAGGGCCTACGTAGACCTATAGTGGGACACTAACTTAACTGTAATATTAACTGAAGTGTTAAAGCAAATTTTTGGAAGGAGCTGAAGTCCAGGAACTCCTATATATATATATATATATATATTTACACAGCACAACATCAAAAACTATCCAGGATTATTATCACAACTAACACACAAATTTCATAATTCGCTCTAATATTGAAAAATGAAACTTTTTCTTGATCTAATTTTTCTCAGGCCCACACTGTGAGTATGGGATTGGCAAACCAGGGGTATTATTATTCCAATAATAATATAGCACTCTTAAGTGTTGTAAATATACATATCTGGTCCAGGGAGTTGGATGCAGGACTGACATCCCTGTCCCAAAAGGCCTTTATTGCAATCAAACAAATAAAACTGGCATACATTACAAAGATACAACAGGCATCAAAATATGAATACAAATATGGTATTAAAATGGGAATGTGTGACAAGATGGTCTTAATTTAAATTCTACAGCAGAAGAAATCAGTATATATAAATGGGACTAGTCCAGTGCTTCTCATCCTTTTTCGCCTTACAGTGAATTTTTTTTTTTTTGAGAATCCCATGGCGCAACAAACTTTTTTAATGTTCTTGTAGCTATCATAGAATCTTTTGAATAGCACCCAAAATTTACCAATATAAGAGTCTGTTTTTAAATAAAGGACACCCTGAAATATTTCTTCAGCTGATTTAAATGTGAAATAATACTTTATTATTCTTAACTGTTAAAACGAAACAGAATGTAGTTCACATTTCTGTTTGCACACGTTATTTCCAGTCTATATTTTATTCCAGGTGAGAGCATTTGGCTAATGTGAAGCTTTGCTGATTACAAATGCACTCTCAGAATTATCATGGCACACTGAGAAGATGGGCTAATCAATCTTCTGGAAATAAGATGGTAGATACTAAACTCCCTTTAACACTAATATTGGTGTTAAAAAAAGGTGATGCACTATCTATTATGTTGTTCAACTTAATTCTGAAAATGTCCATATCAAAAATTGAAGTAACTGGAAATACAAGGCGTAAGAATGGTGCAGATCGTGTGCAAATGTTGCTGACAGTGGTAACATTAGAAAAATAACAGCATTAGAAGATCCTGTAAGTAAGTTAGTGAAATAAAAAGGAGAGGACTTTCAATTAACATGGAGAAAATCAAACATGCGTTAGCTCTAAGAACTGTAATAATACTTTTAATGAAATATTGGAGTTCCTGCGTCCATTGCCTAATGTATCTTCTTGGCTATCCGGATGGCACTGAGTCTAAAAATCTTTTTTGCTGACATTTAGACTAGCTGTCAAAGACATCTTCAGAGCTTGAAATCTACTACCCAAAACGATCTCATGCTCTGAAGATACTGTATGTCTGACAGCTAGAGACAAAAAGTCAACAACGAAGCTTTTCTTTAAAACGTACCACCCAACAGCGAAGAAGATTCAATACTTTTAATGTTTGATTACATCCAGATTTCTCATACTTAGGATCACCAATTAACTGGCATAGTGCTGTATACCGGTTTAATTCTAGTGGAATTAAATATTGTATTGTAAGTGTAAATAGAAGATAATGTGCATATGGGAATCTAAAGAAGTTCACATTCAGACATCAAGAGCAGAAATAGTAAAATTAAAAATTTCATAATGTCTTACTTGACCGACTATAACTTACGGATTCAAAGCCTGGACATTAACAAATAAAGATGAACAAATGCTTAGGGTGTATTTTGAATGTTAGAAAATTTATGGATCACAACAAAATGAAGATGGATCATGGAGAATTAGAATGAACTTTGAACTTTCTTCAAGCCCTTGAATAATATGGGCTTATGAGATTTGTGAATACAATCAACAAGGCTGAGATATGATATTAGGATGAATAAATGCAGGGTAGTTAAGAAAATCACAATTTGGGCATCTACAGGAAGAAGAATGAAAAGGACATCACGAAAACAATGGTTTATTGATATAGAAGAGAACTAAGAACCTTTGAAATAAGAGGATGGTATGATTAGCAAAAGAAAGGAAGAGTGGGTTGAAAATTGTTGAGAAGGTTAAAATCCAACACGAGTTATAATGCCATTTAAAGAAAATATTTTTTTAATTAATTATTTTATATTCAGAAAATGAATTAAGTAAATTTTATTAA
>JAFIDM010004315.1:15522736-15548988 GCA_023159025.1 Thereuonema tuberculata | reverse complement strand
TTTTTTTTTTTTTTTTTTTTTTTTTTTTTTGAGGAAAAAAAAAAATTAAGGATGAAAATTTCTGAATCCGTAGCTTTTCCCTATTTTCGCGTAGTTTTGTAGTACTTACTTATTTTCCGTACAAACTACGGATACTCCGTAGAAGTTGGAGGGTATGAAATCCAATACGAGTTATTTAAAGAAAATATTTTTTTTAATTAATTATTTTATATTCAGAAAATGAATGAAGTAAATTTTATTAAAGAAAACAAACAAACAAACAAACAAACAAAAAAAGAAAAGAAGCAAACTTACCATTATTTCTTTATGTTCTGGAAGACCTAAACCTTCATGTAAAAGGGCACTAATGTAGGCAAGATCTAGACAAGCAAAAGGCTGCTTTGGATCTCCTTTCTGGCAAACTGAAATATTAAATGTTGTAACCAAATCACTCATTATCCTCAAATTTCATGAAATGTGTTTCAAAGGTTAATGTTTAACTCTCTGCAGCTCAAGAAACCCGTACTCAATTTACATAAAGTATGAATCCCTATTTCTGTTACTGAAGTTCAACAAATTGAAAGACCAACGGTAACACTTCATAAACTAAGATTAAAATATCCCTTCACATATTCTATGTCCCAAGAATTCCTTCACGCGTAAAGGTTCCTTCTCTTTGTATTACTCCTCAATACTTTTTTGGCTATGACCATGAAGCTTCACCTTCAGACATGAAAGAGTCTTCAACACTAGCTCTTCCACCACTGAGGGACAAGCAAAGACAACAGTATCTTAATGAAAGGCTGTTTCTAGTAAAGTTACATTAAGTTCTGATGATGCAATATCTCAATACCTTATTAATAAAGCATCACTTCCGATTCAGCATAACATTGTGTAAACAAACAAAATTATCATAAAATCAATTAATAGTGCTGTAACTTCAATCATTAGTCTTCTCTCCTGTCCATTTAGAAATCCCTTTTTACTTTGAGTCATTAAATTCACTGAGCATTACTACTGTATAAAATAGGGCTGTTGTGAAACTTGGTGATTCACTAAGGAAATTTAATATCCTATATTATAGCCATTATTTAGATTGTTATTACAAATTCATTTGTCATAACAGCTTTGAAAACTTTCTTATAAACCATCTTTAGTTTTCACAATCGCTATTATTCATATATTGTAAAAGATTTTCATATAGAAGAATAAAGAAGTTAAAAAGACTTTTTATTCAAATTCTGAATAGCTAATCAGAAGAACTACTTATATTTATTTGAAAATTACTTTTGTCTTATTGGACAATTAAAGGATGTTGTTAGAATTTTAATTACACAGATCTACATTTGGAAAAATAGATATGCATTAGATTCAAAATAATGAAAGCTAAAAACTTATTTTAAGGTGGAAATAGATAAACTTTTGATTGTTTACATAACGCATGGAAATGAAGAAGGTTTATTAATAACGTTTCCGTTAAATCTCCCTTTCAATCTCACTGGTTTTGTGTAGTTTTATTTTCCTTGATGGAGTGCTCAGAGCAATTCAAAACTATCAGAAATTTTGTTATTTCCACCATAAGCAATATATATATATATTTTTATTACATTTCTTTTCATTGCTTTATTAAACTACACTGAACATACAAAATTAAGAGACATGGTTGCAATTAAGTCTCTTAGTGTGCCTGGAGAGGTCCTTAAACGCTGCAGGCTACTAGAAGGTGCTGGCTGATCCCCTACACCCTTTCATGGCCTTTGACTATCATGCAGCTGATGGTATGTTTCATCAGGACAATGTGCAGCCCCATGGGGCCTCAATCAAGTAAGCATGGTTTGAGGAACATTCATCTGAGTTTGGAACCATCCAGTGGCTCACAAGATCCCTGGATTTAAACCATACTGGATATTGCTGAATGCCATTGCACAAGACATCAGATCCATGAATCCAGCACTAACGTCTAGGGCGGTACTGTGGACAATGGCTGGCACAATCTCTAGGAACCTTCTAGCATTTGGTGGAATCAATGCCTTTGCCATATATAGGTTATTATTCATGCTAGAGGAGGATCGATACTCTATTAGTTAGGCATCTCTAATGTTTTGTCTATTAAGTAGATTCTTATAGCTGTAGAATCATGTAATAAAGGAAGAGTTTTTTTTTTGGTACGCAATTTGTATTGCGTTCTAAACAATTTATTGCGTTTTATAATAAAATTATAAAAGAAAGTAAAGTTTCCAATTATAGTTTTACAGAAGAGTGTTAGTATTGATAAACTTGATGATATTTTTAAAATTAACTTTCATTCTAAGGCTATAATGGGTAATAAAAGGTCAATTCATTACTGCAAATGAATGAGCTACCAAATTATCTTCATAGTTTATTGACATCTACAATATTACTCTTAGCTTAAGATAACTTAAAGATAAAACTAAATTAACAAACCTTTTCTTCCGGCTGTGAAATAATCTCCTACAGTAATTTTTCCTCCCTCTTGTTCATCTAAATAAAATAAAAAACAAAAATGATACTTTTCTCTCTTTTTTTATAATATAAGTAAAATTTCTATTACTTAACTACGACTCACTTATACAAATCATTTCATTTCAAGTTTATTTTGTCTTGGCAGTACAAACATTCACCAGAAACACCATATTGGTGAAGCACTGCAGAAGCTATCCTTTAATTATAAAATCAAAGGGTAAAGGTGCAGGCCAGCAATTTAGAATTACTATTTTCATTACTGTTTCTTCTGTTTTTTAAATATTTCCAAATATTACCAAGACTACTTCCCAGTTGTTATCAACCTGTGGCTTATATTACTGCCTGATGACTGATAACATTATTTCAGGAACAAAAAGTTTAAGAAACTTCATCGTTGCCAGTCACAGGAAGGCTGTGATAAGTTAGGGTGTATTTTCCATATTACGGCATAATTATAAAATGGTCAACAAAGTAATAATTAAAAACTTAAATTGTGCCATTAACAAATGTTTTTTACAACAAAACTTCATTCAGCAATTGAAGAATATTTTAAAGAACAGAGGATTTTTTTTCCAAATAATTAGGACTGATTCCTTTCCTATAGTTAAAGATGGAAAGAATCAAGTATCTATTGACTTCTTTTATACCACTGGGTGATTACTGGAAATCTACACCTCCCATGCTCTCTTCAAGGTTGGCGATTGATAGTGGGTCCTTCAACTAAAAAACAACACAAGGTCCTCAAATTAATAGTCAACACAGAATAGTGAAATTCCATAACTGTAAGCTGCGAATGAAGTAAAATGAATTTGCAAAATAGTATTTTGTCAAATTTCAACTTACAAAATAAGAAACTAACAAAGTCATTATTACGACCACTTCAGATATTATATCGAGGAGAAATCCTATAGACTATTACAACTTAAGAGCAAGGTCAGAGAGAGCACAGGCATATCCAGGATTTTGGAAAGGGAGGGGTTATGATGGTTGAAGTCGTTCAACCAAAAGAAAAAAAGGTACAGTAGAGCTCCGATTATCTGTGGAATTGGGTGGCAAGAGTACCGTGGATAGTAAAAATTGCGGATAACCCGAAGAAAGACTAAAAATGAGTTGTAAACAAAAAAAAAAAATATTTCAGCATAAAAACTACATTTTATTATACAAAAAACATAATATGTAACACTTTTAAAATATGTACAGTACAGCAGAAACCTTTCTGCAGAGCAAGAGCCTGCCACTCGTCCACAAATTACGAGAAGGCCTATAGGATTACGATGCACAATAAACCCGTCAGGAATTTTCGACCTTCGCACTGTAGAGCCTATTGTACTTTCCCCGTTGTTGGCTTGGATTAAATTTTTTTTTTTTTTTTTTTTTTGAGGTTCGTAATTAAAAAAATTTTTCGTGGCACTCGCGGATCATCCGCTCGCTGATAATCGGGGCTCTACTGTATATCGGATCCTCCTGTTGTGGGAGTGGTCTTAACCTCTATCAACCCCTTCCCCCCTCAGTACACCAAAAAGAGTGTAGAAAGAGAGTAGTAAAAAAAATAAATAAATTAAAATTGATAATAAACTGATTGTTCTTTAAAAAAACAAATTCCTTACCGATGAGACCATTTTCTGCAGCTCTATCGTAGTAATAAGAAATGGCATAAATTGTCCGTTCTTGAAGTTCAGGGGGATGATAAACTTTACTGTTAACTACAGTCTGTGCTATTTTGTAGCACTCTTCAAATCGTCCTTCTTTTGGAGTTTCTGTGCTTCTAAAATGCAAGAGAGTTTAAAAAGACAATTATTCCGACTTAATAGGAATGTACTGTGTAGTTAAATCTGATTAAATTTTAACAAATATATATCACTAAATTTATCTTACCATTAACCTTTAATAAAATTCAGATTTTGTAAATTTAAATCGAATTTATTAGGTCTAGCAAAACAAAACAAAAATGTAATTAAAACAACTTATAATCTTTTATGCCATTAATATCTCTGAGAGAAATCATTTTCACAATAAGAGGAAGTTGGCTAAGACTTTACGAATGATACCTGATGTTGTAGGTAACTCCTGTGTATTCCCATTTCTTTGTTATTGAGGGAGGAAAACAAGGGGTTGATATTTCTTGAGTCTTAGAATCTTGAAGTTTATTTCCAGATTTCAGAATACTTAACCTAGCTGTCATTAAACCAAGGCCAAGATAACTGAAAGAAACAATTTTAAATGACTTCATAATTCAGCAATTTTGGCAGTACAAATTATAAATAGCTCATACAAATTTAGTAAATTGAGTGATGATTTTATGATTGATAACAAGGAGCTCCTCAAAGAACTTGGAACCTACTTCGACAAAGTATAAGATAATAAACGTATTGCTGCCACAATAAAAAGAATACAAGGACAGGGGTTATCAACACATTACTGACGCCATGTAAATAAATATGGTAAAACATGATTTCGTCTTACTGCCTTTTCCTTTTATAAGTGACCCTTTTTCATTTAATCTAATGTTAAAAGTTGATGTAATTTATTTAAGTCTACAATTCTTACATGTTCCTACTAACATTTACAGAGATCTACATACCAACTAAGAACATTAAAAACAAGAAATTGATTTATGCTCTTTGTTGCAATAATCACTTAATAAGGACTACACATCAGTATAGTATAAATATAATGATCATTTGCATCAAAATTCTATGGGTTTCTGGAATCTATTTTTTGCTTTCTTCTAATTTTGTAGGTCAAATTTCAGTGCATTCGACAAAAAGTAGATGGCAAATTTGTAGTAACAAAGATATATAAAGTCCAACTGAATTAAGTGTAAATATTAATGCTTTAATGAAAACTGACTATTAATTATAAATCTTAATAGATTTAAGATAGTGTATAAATAAATTTAGATAAAAACAACATTAACAAAGATTATTAAAGTGAATTATCAGATAACTAATGAAGTTAGAATTTTTGAGAATTTTACAGATTGTTACCTATGAACGTAAAATTTGACAGTTGTGTCCATCATGTTAATTTTATGAATATGTCCTTTGGGAGCAAATTTTACTGTCGATTCATTGTTTGGACTGAAAGTGATTTGTGTTGATCCACCACCCAAATCAAAATTTGCTACACTTGTTTTCATATCGTCAAGTTTATCTGTACAGTAATAACAAAAATTCAAATAAATGGCATTAAAAAAAAATGGTTATGATACAAATAATGATAGCAAGAAAGAAACTGAGACTTTCTCACACACAAACAAGGAGACGACATACCTATACATCACAGATTTTGATGCTCTTTTGAGAGATGAAAATGCTCATGGAGTACTTAAAAATATATATCCAGGTTTGAGGGCCAACCCTCCACAGATTTATTTGACAACATTTTCATTGAATTTCCTGTAACAGCAGAAATGTTAGAAATGCAACAGTTCCATTCTTGTTGTCAAGAGAAAGCTCCGATGATAATATGGCAGCCTTCTGTGATCAAGATCCTGGGATCTAAACTGTGGTGTGCTTTTTTATTTTTCCTTCTTTTTCCTTATATTAATATACTTTTTATTTATTATTTTTGTTCTTTCTGACATATATTAGTAACACGACTAGAAATTTTAAATATTAACCCCTTTAATAAGTAATAAAGTAAAATATTATTTTATTTTTATGACTTATTTATGTAAATGACAAAATATCATTTAATTTCTTCTTTTTTTATTATGATTAATATATTTTTTATTACTTACATTATTAATATAAGCCAGAAAAAAATATCATTAGAAAATGAAACTAATAATCCTTTAACTTTTTAATGTAAGTAACAAACAAAAATGCATTAACATAATGAAGAAGAAAGTAGATATTTGGTCATTTATATAAATAATAGTCATAAAAATAAAGTAATATTTTGCTTTATCTTCTAATTAAGGGAGATAAAATTTAAAATTTTTGGTTGCATTATTAATGTAAGACAGAAAGAACAAAGCTAATTTTTTTTTAAAAAAAAAAGGTGTATTAACAGAATGGAAAAAAAAAAATCAAAAGATGAAAAAAACCATACAGTTCGATGTCAGGATCTTACCACAAAAAAGCTGGCATATCATCATCTGAGCTATCACTGACAACAATAGCAGAACTATCACATTTCTAGCATTTACAGGAAATCCAATAAAGCAACATCAAATATCTCAAAATCCATGGAGAGATGGACCCCAAACCTATATTTTTGAATTACTCCATGTACAGTTCCCTCTTCCAAAATAGCATCAAAATCTGGGATATACAAAGCTACATCATTTCCTTGTAACTAATGATGAAGACTAATATTAATAAAGCAGATAAAACAATTTACTTCCAAATTAGCAAAACTGTGAAATCATACATTACCACTTTAGACCTATTATTAAACTATATTACTATAATATATATAACTATATTATTATTATTACTTTAAATTTTGTTAGTTAAAAAAAAATTTATTTCTTATATTCATGACTTTATATTGTTTTTTAGGATAGACAAATTTACAAGATTAAATATAAATTTACAACAAAATATATATACTGTAATTTGCTACTTACCTAACAGAAAATTTACGGTAAACCATGAAAATAAACCTGTTGAAAAAAAATATAAAATGTTCTTAACAAAACGCAATATTACAAGAATAACAGATATAGAGATACAAAACAAAGGCAATTGAACAAAAGATATTAAAAAGAATCATTTAAAGTAAAACATATTTTTTTAAGAATCTTTTGAAGCAAAAAAAAAAAAATGCTCTTGTCCATCAATAAGTTATTACTATTCCTTAGAGAATCTACTCTAAATGGTAATTTAGGGATGAAACATCTATGCTAGAGATGTGAACCCCATTCATTTGAAAGACAGTTTTTCTTTGAAAATACTAAGATTGACAAAGAAAAGAAGAAGAAAACTAAGGAAAATTTTCCCATTTAAAAACAGAATTTATAGAGATTTAATCTCCATAAAAATAAATAAAAAGATTATTTTTCTCAAATAAAAAAACAAAAACAAATAGAGGCTTAAGAATTTTCTTAAAATTGATTAAAATTAACTCATCAAATTTATTTAGGCCTCTACATAAAGAAAAAATGAAGGAAAACATTTATTTATTTTGGTAACAATGAAAAATGTATTCTCTAAAATTAAAAAAAAAAAAAAAAATCTTTTCATCTTTTTAACAGCTTCTTTTTTAAAAACTGCAGTGTTTTCTTTTTGGAAGGCATTGAATTATTAAAGAAAAACATTCAAAATTAACATTGTAATTCAATGCTGTTTATATTTAATCTTCCGTATTTAATGACTTAATTTAATCGTTTTTTTATCTGAATTAATTTATTTATTTTATTGTAAATTATGTACACAAATATTAACTGTTATTAACACTCGACTCTTCTTCTACTTAGCTTTTCCCACTTTTCCGTGAGGGGTGGTGATGAGCAGTCTCGCTTGCTCAATATTTGGTTTTGGCAAGGGTTTTATGGCCTGATGCTCTTCCAATTGTCAATCCGTATTAGAGAGCGACAGAATAGACAGACGAAGGAGCAGACAAACACAGGAAAGAAAGCAAACATCCATGCCCACGCTGGAATTTGAACCCAACACATCTGCCCCAGGCGAGGCCGCCGCCTTGCACACAAGACCATCCTAGATGTTATTAACACTCGACTACATTGCAATTAAAGGTATTCTTTGTTTCTTCTTGTGGTATAAATCATAAAAATGAAGATATTTCTTTCATAAAGTGAATGCTTAACACAATGACATTGCTACATGTTTCGCAATTGAAGCTTAAAAAAGGATGCGTTTGAAATTTACAAGGTAAAGTCTAGTTAACTATGTCTAATATAGTTTTCAAGCAAATTACCTTCATCTGAGCCTTCCATAATTGATACAGAATTTTTATTAATCTGAAATGGTGATTTCTGGAACAGTGCTTCCACCTTTAATAACAAATAAAGAAAGTAATATAATAATCACAACCAAATTAAACCTTGTTGCAAAAACTTCAAATCTCCTACGATTCAAACAATTACCAATGCAAGAAGAAGAAAATATATCAAATTATAATCTGTTTACATAAATTTTGATGTCAAAGTAGTGTAATGCATGCCTTTATACTAAATATTTAATAAGAAAAACTTTTAAAAGTGCAATGACTGTAAATTATAAAATAAATAACTATTTTTTTTCCATCTCAATTATACAATGAATAAACAAACAATGTCTTTAGTAACAAATTATTTTGTTTTATTTTTAGAAAAAGTGAATTTCTTTTCATTTTTATCAGGCAAAGAATAAATTTCAGAAAGTTAATGAATTATGGAACATTTAAGGATTTATAGTACAAATTCCTTTCTCAACTAAAATCAACCAATTTTAAATTCAATTTTGACGAACGGGTCAGTAGCAACTGATGAACTCAGTTGCAGACAACCGTAATCATTGCAATGTGCAAAAGATTTCATCAATTGTTACGTCCTGACAACTGAAGTTTTCCACTGAATGTAACTTATGATTTTAGTTTACAAACGGATTTTATCTATAAAACGCCCTTGCGATCTTATAACCTATTAATTAGAGTATTTGTAGCTTGTCCTTTATATAATACAGATCTGAATTGGCAACACACACACGTTCTTCAACTAAAATAATTTATAGAAAAAAAAAGACACATTGACACATTGTTGCTGAATTTGACTTGAATCTGTATTTTAACTGTATATACAAATTCCCAATATCAGTTCTGAAATATAGGGTTATTGTTTTTTTAAGTATTCTTACCTCATTTAATATTGCTTGAGCTTTGTCCCCAGGAAGTAATCGCAACCCAGCAGTGGCTTTTAATAATAACGGTGTATTACCCCATTCTGATTCTGGAATTTCTTTCTTTGCATGGTTAAGAAGTGGTTGCAGTGATGCAGCAGCCTGATATGAAAATAAAAATACAAGTTAAATGTTTGGTTCTTCCAAAATATCCAGATTTAATGGAAATTTTGTTAACAGTGAAAAGTACAACTAATTCACTTGAAAAGGTTTTTATCAAAAATCCTAGGATCATGTAGCTATACAGTGGACCCTTCAACTTCAAAAGGTTGGATGTTCGAACAGCTTGAAACTCGAACAAAAGATTTTAAAAAAATAGACAAAGACAAATGACTGTTAGGCAGTTTTTTCTTCAAAGAAAAATCAAGTGGTGATAATGTTAATGAACTACAACTCTCAGCTAGTGAATTCCAGGAAAGATAGGTAATTCACCTTCCAGTGAACAGTAATATCCCTCCTACTATTATTATTGATTGATTATTATATAAAATTTTTATGTAGGTATTTATGTACTATTATAAATAAAAACATTCAATTATTGAAATTAAATGTAGATGTTTTAACATTATTTACCAATATGATCTTTTGAAATAGCCACTTTAAAATTTTTTATATTGAGTAAATTTTGGGGGTCTGAAGTGGATTAATCCAATTAACAGTATTTCTTACGGGGGAATTTTACTCGAAAGTCGAACAGCCTCCTGGAATGGATTGTGCTCAAAGTTCGAGGTTCCACTGTACTATTAACCAAAAATTTAATTTTCCTTAATTTATCCAACCACATCCCAATTCTCTGCATTCTATCTACAATCTCAAAACAGTTTTAACTACAGACAGAACGAAAACCTCCATTATCTATTCACAATTTATAATTCCTTTACTTATTATAACTATTATGTAAATAACAATGGGTGAGACCAAATTATTTACAAGTGACATCCTAGAACAGCTGTTTCACGCTCATTGGCTATCATCAGTAAATAACAAGAGGCTGGTATGAATGATACATTGGAAGCACAGTGGTACCTCAAAAGAAAAAATAGACAATGAAAAACTCACCAATGAAAAATTAGTGAGAAATTCATGTGCCAGCAGTGCGCAGGTGTCAATGAATTTTTTTAAGGCATAAAAATTCAACCTACGTCTCACCCATTGTTATTTATTAATAATTCATAATGCGCAGTTTGAATTTTTAAGCCTTAAAAAAATCCATTGAGGCCTGCGCATGGCTAGCACATGAATTTTCTCACTAATTTTTCATTGGTGAGTTTTTCATTGTCTATTTTTTCCTTTGAGTCACCACTGCGCTTCCGATGAACTATTATATAACTTCAGACCATTGCTTAACTCTTAAATCTAGAAAATGAATACATATTTTGCTCTTTAATTTTCTTGAGTCTAGTATCTTTATTTATTCTTATTTTTAGGGATTTGTCTTCCTCTTAATTCTAGTTTCTGTATGATTTAAAAGTTAATTTTTCAATCCAATTTTTATTTTTGAGGTAATTTTTATATACTTCTACTGGACTGTTTATTATTGTATGTGCAATTTATTGTTACTCTTACTTTGATATCCTGATGCTTAAGTTTTTAATTTTCAATTGATTTAATTTGTCAATAAAACACATAATTAACAGCTGACAACAGTCACACAAGGCACAAGTAGCTAATAGCTGTTGACATCATTTTTTTTCTTTTCTTACCATAAGTTGATTTTAAGGAGAGCATTTTGACAGACAGCTTCTGTTAATTGTTGTAAATATAGCAGACAATACAGAACCAACAACAAAGCCACTGTGGCATAAAATATGTACTACAACAAGTCATTGATAAGAAAATTTAAACTAATACACCTACTTGACTAGGATTAGATGCATAATATGAAAGTCCAGGCTTCACTTCCTTAAAGAATTCTGATAGTAACTTTAGGCCCCCATCTACAAAACATAAATGCTATTACTAAGTGCAACCAAAGTATTTAAATAATCTATTACAAATATGTAACTGAAATCCTAAATTATTGAAATTCTTTATTAAACAAATATGATGCTATCATGTTAGTATGTAACGTAACAAAGAGGGAGAGTAGCAGGCTTTAACTAAAACAGAAAAGTAGTTTTTCTTACAAACCTGTTGTATCCCGATGAAATGTGAAAACAAATATTCGTGATCCAGTACTGCCAGCATCAAACATGACGGCATGAACTCTCTCTTGTAAGCCAACTGCCAAAGAAACTTTGTCTATTAAAGTGACAGCATGGTAGTGCTGCTTCCTTGGTATAATACCACCATATAGAACAAGGCACGATGAGAAGACTAGTAACACCACTGCAACCTATTGGAAAACGAAAGATAAAGAAAAGAAAGAAAACAGACTTGATAAACTTCTAACTTTAGAATTGTGTCATGATTTTCAGTAATGGTAATGATTTAAAATAAGATGCATGATACCCTAAAGATCTGGCTACCCATACAGCTCAAAAAGTTTTCTGTCAACAGATCTTTTGAAGGCTTAATATAAATCAGTAAAATACGGAATCTAAAAACACACATTCACAGAATGAGTTTATGTCAAAGGAATGCTGAGGCAGCTATTTCATCAGCAACTGTCATCCAGTTAACAAACAACTAAGAATCTGCTTCCCTGCTGATGGATGGCTGATATGTGCCAATAGGAAAGAAGCAGCTATTCCAGAGTCCCTTTAACATCAGCTCACATGTTGACACATTCTCAATTTTTATTTTCTACTCCTTTAAGGCCGCTTTAGACGTGCCATTTGAGTAGGCTATATCGATGGCAATGTCAGGCTAGATTGCCAGTGAATAAAAAGTTTTAAAACTCTTAATGTTCCACATCGCCTTCCATCATACGGAAAATTCACACTTCTCAATTGTCATCATACCTACGTTTATTTACAAAAAAAATAGCATTGATTTATTTTTTTAAAAATTATTCAATGCATCGAATAGGCGAAATAATGTTTTTGATTAATTAAAATAGGAAGTATTTTAATTTATCTTGTATTTCTTTGTTTTCAGTTTCGATATTTCTCGTTAAATCTCGATATGTTTTTGAGATTCCAATCGCTCATCGATTCAAATTTTCAGGCCGAAATTCTGTTATGATTTTGTTTAATAATGTAGCATTTTCTGGAAGCAACCACGAAAACATAAGGAAAAGATGACTTCCGTTAATGCATATCATTTTTGTAACAGTTAATTTCGAATAAATATACAAATGGTTGGACTTCAAGTTCTAAAATTTGCCACCAGGAGCGCTAGTGTCAGATGGCTCCTTAGAGATGGCATGCTATCTTAGAACACCTTCTAAAAGGGGCAATGTGCTTTTCATTCCGCCGTGGCATGATGATGGCGTGCAGATTGCCTGTGAAATGGTACATGTAACACAGCTTTCAGAGACATGTTTTTGGAAAAGCTATATGCAAGAAAAGTTTTAGAAACGGAATGAAATTGCACCAAATAAATTTTCTCTGAAGGAAAAAAGGTTGGCATACCTAGAAATCTGTCTTCCCTGTAAGCCATCATTTGTCCAAAATGATTTCATGTGAATATATGAATTCATGTATTAACTGATATTCAAATTTGGAAATAACTTCACAAGTTATGGACGGATGAAATTTGAATTGTGATTTAAATTTTGTTGAAGTTAACAGAAACATTCAGTATCTTAAATTTTCCAAATTATTTACATGAAAACAGCTATTCAATTTTTATTGTAATTTTTTTTTTTATAATTAACATATTTTCTTTCAGATCACAATTTTTTAACACTTTATTTTTTTAATGTTCACCTTTCTTCAGTTAAATATTTTGCATGTATTTTTTTAAGCTAAATTTTTAGATTGATAACCGAATCTTATTTCAAATAAGATATTTAACTGCTAATAATCAGAAACTCAAAAGCTCAAAGGCCATAATCAAAGGTTTGTTGAAATTTATCTGAATTTGAGGCAACTGAACTTCAACTGATAAGGAAGTATATTCCGCAATGTTTATTTTTTTCCGTTATGGTTTCACAAATTTACAACAGAAATCAAATGCATTTCAATACTCATAACTTACCATTTCAATTAACTTCTAAAGCACTAACTTATTCAATGGTTAAATACTGTACATTTATGTCAAGGAAATGAAATGAAGTCATTAAAGAAGCCTGACATGCATGGATGAGAATTAAATACTCGTCAGGCCGTTTTATCAGTGAACTAAGAAAATCAGTAAACACAAATTACTTAATATTCTAACCTCAACTGAAATAATAAATAAAACAATTCATAAATGGTTGAGTCCCATTTCACGCATACCTAGCTCCTTATTTTTTATCTTCATTTCTCTTGACTTAATAATATAATCATGTTTTGCTTATTGAATAACTAAATGTTTTTATGGTTTGTCCTACATGTATTTATTAACAAATGCATCTATTAAGTTTCCTTTGAGAACAAATAAAATTTGCATCATAACTTTCTCTGAATTTTAAGTTAATTTCAGTATGATACTTACTAAAATTCCTTTTCGAAACATTCCACTTGTCTCTTCAACTTTTTTCGTATCAGAAACGTTCCCATTTATCCTCTAAAAATCATAGAAATATATCAGAATGTATAACTTTTACTCTAGTATCAATATTTAAAAATAACATTAAAACTTAAATCATAATACATAAACAGGCAATAGTTTCTTCTGTTAACTTAGAACTTCATTACTAAAAAATCACTGTAAAGATTAAAAAAAAAAAAGAAAGTAACACTAAGAATGAAAATAGTATCACAGAATATTCAACGCACTTTATCAATTAATAATTAAGTCATTCAATAGTTGTTTGATATTGTATTGACAAACTATTAAAATTTTAATACTAAAAATTTTTCATAAATAACACATTCAGAAACAGCAGTTTCTTGTACATATATATATATGTATATATGGTAAGTAATGCAAATTTGGCATATTTTTTTATTTCTTTTCAGTAAACTATTAACAAAACTGCCAATATTGTATAAAATCGACTTTAATATTTATTTTAAATCTGGTTTGAAATAACAGAGGTGATGTGAAGGAGTTCATTAAATAACAAAATCAAGTCAAGTCATGACAGTGATGGATTTATGTGCTTCAAAGATAGTTACAAAAACAATTGTAGTTCACTAGGCTATGTATAACTGGTTTCACTCTGTCCTAATATCTTTATCTCTTAGTGAGTCTACTTTTTATTCTCTAATAAATAAATCATCAATTTATTCTGTAATATGTTAATCACATCGGAGAAAGCAAATAACTATTAGCTAGTACTTAATTCTCGGTGGATTTTTTTGTAGTACTGAATCGGCAAATTCAATTAAAGGGAAAAACTACTAAATCTAATCCTCTTAAATTCAAAACAAACTGGACCTTTGGATGTCTTTAAAATTCCAGAGATCCCTTCACTGAATTAATTTAACATTATTTAACCTGGTTAAAAGTTCAAATTCATAGAAAGAAATCGACAGACAGCATTCCTTTAGTCTTATTTGTTCAGCTGTAACTTAAAAACTTTTGTACACTTATTTTCTTATAAATAAAAAGTTCAGGTGGGAAGACGAGATTCGATCTCAAAGTAATTAACGGAATTTAGTTTAGTGGGTCCTTTACTTTTCCACCTTTGGGACGATCAATTTCGTTTGCACTTTGTGCGTCGTATAACTTTTTCTTTTATCCGATCGAGTAACATTATTTTCACTTTTTAGATTATATAACAAAGAAAAAAAGCTTTTAAAAATACAAATACTGTACAAAAAAATATTTTAAAGGCGAAAAAACAATTAATGAAGTGATGAGACGTTTGGGATTTTTCCTTCGTTAATTTTCAAATTCCTACAATTACACCCGGCACAAAGATAAAATTAACAGCTCTGTGAATAAAATCTATAGGCTAATACTAGGTTTAATAAACTAATCGAGATAAGAAAATGGTTAATTATTATTATCGATTCATAATTACCTGCTCTTTGGGAGTCGTGTGTCTCTGTTTAATTTCCATTGTGAAACCCGCAGTTTGAGGAAATGCCGAAACGGTTTTTTTATAAGAATAAAACTAATCCCACATTAATTTTAACTCGAAATTTTGGCAACGTCAAATCGAGAGAGCTTTTCAAAAGCGAAGAACCGATTTTTCTGATAAAAAGTGTCAACCCTCTTATCATAAATATCGATTTTGATAATACTAAGTCAACAAATTCTTAATTGTTACGGGATTATGTAACTCGGCAATCATCCAATTTCCGATAAGACCCCAATATCAGAGACGATTGTCATTTTGATCCATTCTAAACTTAGCCTTCGCCGCCTAAACACATGCGGCAGCTGATCACTTGACCTCGTGAAGCTGCAATGAATGATTGATCCCTTTACACCATTCGAAAATTGGGGGACGACCCACTTCTGTTTCTTCTTTTTTTTTTTTTTCTTAGCCCAAATTTAGACGAGTTTATCGTTTTCCTGAAATATTCTATTTTTTATATTTTCGCTAAAAATTACAGGATGAACTGTTTTTGTTTTTTAGGAAACAAAAATAAAAATAATAACAATAAAATTATGTAACTGTGCTGGAAAAATGTGCGCCATTTTGCTCCCAAATAAGGGCCCAGTTTCTTACCACTTTAAAATGTGCTTTTCCTGAGAATTTATTTAAGAAATTGAATCTGGGATTACGGATTCCTTATATTTTTTATATTAATATTTAATTTATTATTATATTATTTTACTTTAACCAGAATCAACAAGAAACTGAATAATGCTTCTTTAGTTTATATTAATGAAGTTGTTTTTTTTTTTGTTTTGTTTTTTTTTCTCCTTGAGGCCAAAAAAAACAAAAATAATTATCAAAGATTATTCGATTTTATTTTTATTGTTTTATTTATTTTAGCTGCATTTTTTTCAGTTTGAAATATCTAATATCACAGCAACAATTATACACATAAGTAGCACATAAAATATTCTTACACAGATATAAGAAAATTTATCTATAGAAAAAATATTTATTGCTTAATAAACTAAAATAAATAACACAAAATCAGTTATTACAGTGAAAAAAAAAAAAAAAAATATATATATTAAACTATTTGAAAATTATGTTTCAGTTAAATCCAGGTTAAAAACATCAAAAGAAAAATAATATATAACTTAACAATAAAGATAATAAAAGTAAAATACCTAAATAAATAGAAAAATAAAAATAAACGAAATTAAATTAAAGAAAAATCGCCAACAAACAAACAAAAACAAAAAAAATAAAACTAAGAATTGTAAGCGAAAATGTATGCAATTCATTTGTTTACTTTATTCATTTTAAATGTAATTTGTGTTCATTTTATTTTTTTTTGTAGATATTTTATTTTTATTGCATTAATCTAAAGTATACGTTAAATTTTGTTTACTGTTTTTAATTTGAATTTAATTGTTTAGATGAATTTTCTTTCTTTATTTTTTATTAGTTATTTAATTTATCAAGGAGCAATTATTGGGAGCACGATGGCAGTAAAACAAGCACAGCAACTACCGGCAACTACCCCAATCTCAGGATCGTAGCTACAAACTAGCCCGAAAAATATGACGTTAATGGACTAGTGCGAAAAATAACGAGGTTTTGATTCTCTGACTGAAGCGACATCGTGTGATTAAAAACCAAAGATAAATATTTTGGCGACACTTTTTTGAGGCATGGTTGGAGGTGGTTTAAGTGCTAGGATATCTTAACTTCAATCAATAAGTTTGACCCTTAATTTTGTTTTTTTTTGAGGAACTCAATAAATTTTTATAAAATTCTTCTAAATAAGTACCTGTTGACAAACTTCATCGCTTGTTATTCCAAGAATTATGGTACAGTATTCATGAATATCTTTCCACTAACAACTTAATTATCTCCGAATTAGTAAAAATTGTCTTCAAGGGCAAACTTGCATCATAAGAAGCTGCAAAGACCTTTTTTATAGTTTTTTTTTTTCTTTTCTTTTCTTTCGTGATATCATTTTTGTTAAATAATCCAGACTAATCTTGGGGTTTTTTTTGGGTTCATGTTTTGTTGTTAGTGGAAACTTAGGTGACCCCTAGGGCAAATAGTTACTTAGATTTTTTTTATAGATTATTTTTTATTATCTTTTAAATTTTTTTTTTTTAACGTAAACATTTTAATTTCCATTTCGATAATTCGATCTTTATTTCCTTAAATCATAAGAAGAAATTATATTTAATTAATTGCTTATTAATGTAAGGTAAATTAGCTTGTTAATTATAAAATTAATTACAAAATTCAACCTTTGAAAATTGTAGTAATAGTAATGGTATCAAGATTATAACCAAATTTCCAATATTCTTCCTGTTCTGTAAAAATTGTAATGAGTTTCGCAATGTTGTTGGTGTAGACGTCCGTTGAGATTCAATTTCCACCTCCTGTTTTATTGTAATTGCTAAGTATTCTGCAACCTTAAGTGTTGAACAGATGACTGAATGGGGCGTAACCATCGTAAAATAAAGATATTTCCATTTTTCAGAATTTTTTTTTCTCGTTACACTGTGTGACGTATGTGCAGGTAGGATACTGCTACCCTTTAAATTATTTAAATCTTTTTTTGTTTATGTTAGAGATACATTCTTAAAATCTAAACTATTTTTAATATGTTAGTTTATTAGTTATTCACAATTCGTCTACAGAATTTAATTAATAATAGCTTGACAGGTTTGGGTAACATATTTAGCATTATTATCAAGAAAGTGAGAATCTTGGCCCTTTAAGTTCAGTTTCTGTGAGAATTATTTTTCATTATTGTTGGTATAACATTTAGACCATATCCACAGTGCTGAAATTGACATCATTGCTTTAAAGCAGAAAATTTAATAATTTCTAAGTGTGATAAATTAGTTTTATAATTTTTTATTTTACATTGATTTTTTTTTTTTTTTTTTTTTTTTTACATAACCTATATACAAAGTTCTTAATTTGACTTTTTGAAGAAAATATCTTAAGTTTCTATTTTCAAGCATCTTGACAAATTCATTATAGCTTTTATGTGTTTAAGCAATGCCCGAGGAAATAAAATAAATTCAGTTCAGAATATCTGCAAAAAAATTTTGACAACAATCAAATTAATCTTATACTACGTGGAATATGCATCTTAAATAGTAATTTTTTTTCCTCACTTGAACACCTAAAGTAGTCCTTTCAAAATTTATCCATTTATGGGAAAGGACATTCAAGAAAAATCTAATCTTAACTCAGAACCTTGAGATTAAACATTGTAATCTTACTTTCAATATCCTTGTGTTCAAGAGATTTCCAAGATCTACAGGGAAGTGTCAAGTCACTCTTAGGTAAATAGTGACTAAGCAGTTTAATTGACAACAAACTCTCTGCAGGAAGTTTGATTTTTAACTTGAAGAGTTCTTTCATCATTTTTAAGAAACAAATAGGTAGGTAAGTGTCCAGAGGCTTCACCAGTTGGGAACATTTAGCTATTTGATACCTTGCCTCCCAGCAAAGACCATTGAAATTTTTTGAAACATATTCACAACATTCAGGTAATTCCTCAAGAATATATCTGAGAAGCAAATACTTAAGTCACTTCTCTGTATATTTTGCTGTTGTAGATTTTTGTTATATAAGATCTTCTTGTAGTGAAACAAATATAGTCTCTGTAAGTTTCCTACTTAATTCCTTAATAGTGCAAGTATGTTTTATATTGAAATGCTTACCTGAGATTTCATATAATTCAAGATTGAGTTTTCCCATAAGTGCATGAATGCGTTTCCAGAGCACATAAATCGACAAGTACTAGAGTACATGTTTGCTTTTATATTATGGTAGTTAATAGGATATTTTTTTAAACACACTAAAGAAACAGTAAAGTTAAAGACAGTTTTATCAATTGGCAGTGAATACAGAATAATCTAATTTTGAAATTTATTCAGTAAAAAGTGCACGATTATTTTCATTATATTCTTATAGTATTGAAAAAAACTGCAGAAGCAGTAGCCCAATCGATTATATTTCAGTTTCATTAAAATTATAATAATAGCAACATAACAGCATACCAACTTGTAGGAATTTTGATCTACGCAAGTAAGAACTTGTTTACACTGTGTTGATTTCGGATACCGGTACTGAACATTTCTGTTTAGTTGTTCAATTGACGCCGTTATGTGCTATATATAATACATATTTTACCCTTCAGTTTTGAAATTTTTGATGAATTTTCAAATTTCTCATGATTTATTATTTTAAAATTATGTTCATGAAGTGAGGCTATTATTCTTCTTCTGATTTCACATTGCCTATTCCAAGTTTGGTGTGGGGGTTACGATCCCCGACCTCGGCAGAGTGCAGGGGCTTTCCTCCAAACAAATCCTAGGGTCTACCCAGCCCTCTATTGGAAGGGGTACTGGGTGTCAAAGGCGGGTGGGCGTTGGGCTGACCACCCGACCTCAACTTAGTCCCATTGGACACGGAACGACAGGACCCTTACCACAAGGGCCACGTAGGCCTGAAGTGGGAGACTTGAACCATTCCGAGTTTACATAAAATGTTGCACAGTTTAAAAAAAATGTTTACTCTTGTGTCAGTGTGTTTGTTTCACTTTTATTTTAAACAGTAATTAATAGTACTAAATAACTTAATAAGCAATATTAAATAAGCAAACTAAACTACATCTTAGAAGATCATGAGCTGCTTTCATCAGGGTTCTGGGATAACTGTTTAATGGTTACTTGCACTTGTAGCTAGTCTTTTTCAGGACATAACTATGTGCAGCAACAACTGTCCACAACACTGAAAACAGTTTTTATTGTTCAAATCCTGTTCTTTCCACCTTTTTTAATTTAATATTTCCTGAATTTTTTTTAAGGCTTGTTTTAATTTACCCAATTCAATATAGTTTTAAGAGATTACTCTTTTTTATCTTTTCAGAAATTTTCAAGACCTCACTGTGTTTAAAATACATTAAACTACAATGATTGGACAACGATTGAGCACTTTAAGGCTGCTAAACAGGCACTCCTGTCGGCCTTTTAAACACAATGTGTTTTACTTCAAGCCATATTATTATTCTTCAGAAGTAGAATATCAACCAATTAAAAAAGTTCTTGTTGCAAATAGAGGTATGAAGTTATTAATATATTGGAATTTACATTATATATCAAGAACAGTAAATTGAAAAATATATATATTTATTGGTTCGCTGTGCTGGGAGCCTTACCTCCAGCAACCCCAAAGGCCTGTCACGGCCTATAGTGCATATCTTTAACTTTATATATATTTCATATATATTATTAAATATATATATTTCAGTTAATTGTTCTTGATCTTCACAAAATTGTTTTCACATTATTTCTTTGCTAGTCTGTTACTTTAATGCCTTCATTAAGCTATTTTTCAGTAAATTACTGATTTCTATCTTTGATTTTCACCCTGTAAGATTTGAATATTAGGCAATTCCAATTATTTATTTATATATTGTTACTCAACTTTCATTAAGCTTCTGATTGGTAAATAGTTTCATCTAAATGCTGATTTGTTTTCACTAATTATCAGCGAGTTATTTATCAGTTACTTTTTTGATCCCGAATTTAATTTACAAAATGTTGTAATTTTCTTCAGTTTTTATAAGGTTTTGTCTACTTTTTTGAAGGAAAATTTTTTTATTATTATTTCTATTATATTCCTAATAACTTTTGAATCATTGGACTTCTTAAATCATATTTACTTACACACAATTCTTATAACGGCAAATTTTGAAGTAATACATTATTTCTTTCTCAAGTCAGCAATCTTTAAAATAAAATATCCACTACAAAATAGTTTGTTTTATATTAAAGATATTATTGGCTTGAGAAAGAAGCAACGTATTCATTCGGAAATTTGCCCATGTAAGAATTATGTGAAGTAAATATGATTTAATGACTTTTGTTAATGCATTTTTAAACAATTTTTAAACAAGTTCAAGCCACTGAATGTCTTCTTGTATCCGTTATTATAATGAAAGCCCTGCAGTTTGTATCAACAATAATTTGTTATAAAAAAAAAATCATCAAAAGATTTTAGGAAGACGGTTTTATTTAATTTTTATATTTTGAAAAAAAAAAAAAAAAAAAAAAAGATGATAATATGATACTATTTTATCCTCATAAGAAGTAAACTGAAATTTTTTGGGAAGTTCTTGTATGTAATCATATCTGTAGTGTTCTTCACACACAGATTTTATGCTTCATTGTCACATGATGTAGTGATCCAGTTTCTATTCGCTGAACTACTGTATTAATTTCAAGTTGGAAATATTTTTCAGACTCTCCAATCAGAAGGTTAACTTTCACCTAGTATATCAGCTGTATCCTTTATCTTCCCAGGGTGTGAAATGGAGAGATTATATATTTAATTCTATGCTCTAAATAAATGTGATTATAGATCTAGTTTTTTTTTTTTTTAATCTTTTCCCTGAATGCTTTAACGTTTTCAAATCTGGTCAATTACTTGACGGGTTTTTTTGTCATTTTGTTTTCTTTAAAGACATGCTAAAGTTTCCTATTGATCAGATGGTCTGTGCCTATAGTAGTTTTCAAAAAAGAACGGTTTGCCATATATGGTCATTATGAAGTGATCGATTTTGTCTCGAACAAATACCACCAGTCATGACGTCATCAACTTGACCTCAGAGCAATCAGTCCAAGATGGCATCGTTTTGTGATCGCATAAGCTTGACCAAGAAAGAACAAACTTTGCATAGCAAGCAAGGGGAATAGTGTGGAATGTTGTTAATGATTTCAATTTTAATTATGTATTTGTTACTGTAGAAAATACAAAAACCTGAATGCTTTTGTAATGTTTATAAGATTCAGTTAAGGATTTTATCAATAGATGGTGCTGTTACGTCCTGGAAACTTCAAGCTATAAGGAAATTACATCATCAAAAGCTCTTCTTTCATGAACTGAACTGTAAGTTTATTTAATCTCTCCAGTGGCGGCTCTTAGCTAAAATTAGTGGGAGTGCTGCCCCAGAAAATTTTTAGCCTTTGTTTTAAATTTGTGTAAACGAAACAAACATGTATAAAAAGAACCACCAGCACGCCAGGATCTGCAGTGTGGAAAAGACAGTGCTCTCTCCCCCTTACAGCCTTTCGTGTAGCTTCCTAGCATGTCAGGATCGGCCCTGTGGAAAAGACAGTGATCTCTCCCCCTTGCAGCCTCGCGTGTAGCTTCCTAGCATATCAGGATCGACACTGTGGAAAAGACAGTGATCTCTTCCCCTTGCAGCCTCGTGTGTAGCTTCCAATGTGCGCATGCGCACAACAGTCAAACGCCACACCGCTGTAACTGTGAAGCTTCACAGTTCCGTACAAAGATTTTTGTATCTTTTTCATAAACTAAGGGATGGTTACTGACATTAAGCTTAAGGATTATATATTGTACAAGTATAAAGAATGAATTAAAGAAAAAAGGACTCATTATATTAAATGTCATCGATAATATCAAATGGAAATAGGGGGTGCTGCAGTTCCACAGCGAGCCGTCACTGAATCTCTCAGGCTTTTAAAAAGCTATACTTACTGATAGACACTCAGCCAATTACATGATGGATTAAGTCTTATCAAGTGTTTAGACTGATGGCTTACAAGCTATCAAGACTAGCAGGAGATTAGATGATCAATCTGTGTAGAGAAGAAATAATTAGTATTAGGGGCGAATCCTCAGCCTCTCACTTGAAATCGAACACTAACATTATCTATCTATAGTTTATAAATAGTTATGATTGGCTTGTTCTGTCTTAAACCTTATGTTGGTCTCTTTGAAGATTAGTCCAATATAGTTTCCTTCATTAACTTCAAAACACTTGCCAGGCTATCATGTATATATCTGGGGATACTCAAAGTGGGACGTATGGTACTCCACCCCAGGGGACCACAAGAGATCTTAGGGGAGCTACAGGGAAAAAATGGGAGCCAAGGAAAAAAATAACATTATTCTGATATTATTATTTAACCCGAAGTCATTCTTTTATTTTCGTAATTCGCATATGTTTGAATGATGCACTTTCTGCTATCATAAGGGCCGTAAATTAAGTCAAATCCCCTTAAAAATTCGCCTCTTTCATCAACTTTGTGAAGATAATGGTGAAGAATTTGAATGGCTATTATTGCATACTGAAGTACTGTGGTTATCAAAGGGAAATTGCCTACCCAGGTTGGCTTTACTTTGAAGAATTTTTCAGGGAGAATGTGGTTGAAGAAGAGAAAGTTGCTGCAAAATCTGATATATTTTATTTACCAGATATATTTGATAAATTAAATTCGCTTAATAAGCAATTACAATGAAGAAATGCAAATCTGTTTTCATCCAAGGATTCAATCATTACATTTTTTGGCAAACTTAGGGCGTCGGGAATTTATTCAATTTCCCTCATTGGCTTCTATTACCAACGATTTGCAGAACGCAGATCTCCAAGTGTATATTGACCATTTGAAAAATATATATGATAAAATGAACATAAAGTTTTGTGATATATTCGAAATGGAAGTCCCAGAATGGGTTGTGGATCCATTTGATGTTAATATAGATACTGCAGCTGTAGAACTGCAAGAATGTCTTGTCGATATGCAGAGCGATTCAACTCTTCAAGTACGATGCAAGGAGGACCGATCAAATTTTTGGATTAGTGGGAAAATAAAAGAAAATTTTCCTCTCCTTTGGAAGAAGGTAATTTTTTGTTTCATTACTTTTCCAAGTTTCTATTTACTGGAATCTGGTGTTAGGACTGTCAACCATTTTAATTTCTAAAACCCGAAACTGGTTAGGTATTGAGAATAGGGGAGACCTTCAATTATGTGTAACAAATTTACAGCCAAACATAAAGAAAATTGCTCTCGTCAACTTAAAGACTTGAAAGTACAAACACTCCTTGCGAAAGATTTTTTTTCGAAAGCAGATGCAACTGTAAGCCAAAGCCAAGACAGCCTGTCCAGTAGTTACTTATATTTGGGCAAACCAAAGAACGACCGTGGCCACCAGATGTCGCAATAGTAGAATTTGAATCGATTGTATATGTCAGTGTTTATGGCGGGAAAGTGCTTGGCTTCTGATTGGCGATTGTGAATAGTTTCTCTATACAAACTTCAGTCCTGGAATGATTAAGAGATCATTGTTGTAGTTCAAGGTCAGAGTCATTCTTTCGCTAGGAGGACTTTAGAAAAATTTTGTTTCTTGGTTCAATCTCGCATTTGACTAAGTTAGATTTAAAAATTAATATAAGAGGTTTTTTTTATTAAAGATAGATCATAAGAATACTACAAGTATTCCTTGTACATAAATTTAGTTATTTTTATGTAAATAAATTTAATTATGGTTCATAAATCGTATGTAGCAAAATGTAAGATTTACATTATAATTAGCTCTAGTTATATGATTCTTATTGTGCTGTTAATTGCGTTGTAAAATAAAAGTGTTTCCAATTTAGTTCTTTTGAATATAAATTTTTTACATAATTGTAATACAGTAGCAGATCATGCTTGTATGGGGCCCCTGGCTGAAAATTTTGTCCGGGGCCCTTGCATCAAGCTGATTTCTGTTTACCAGTAAAAATGGATCGTATTCTAGTCAGATATATGTAATTGGTACATCATATAAAGTATTAATAAAATTGGAGAACTCAAAGAAAAATTGTGTTTTTAAATGGCGTATTTCACACTTAATAAAAGCAGTGACTGTATACAGCGACCGAGTGTGACGATCAAGTGCAGTCGAGCACATACATAAATTTCGAATGTGACGTAAATAATGCATACCCATGCTAATTCTTCATTAACTTTTTAATTGTAGTATTTCTTTAATTACATAAATTGTGCCCCCCCCCTGGCTACAGCATCAGCCCACCTCCCCCCCCCCCCTTTAATCCGCAACTGGTAAGAGATATTGCCTGTTTGTTCCTATTGCTTAATAGAATGAATACTTGCAGTTCAGCTTAAGATTCTTCTCTCCCTCATTTGCAGAAGCTAGATTTCAGTCTACAACGATCCCTTAAAAACTGTTCAAAGCTGTGTAAAATGGATTGCATCGTAATCCAGTGTAACTTCTGTGTATTAAGTATCACCTGTAGGTAATTTGATGTTTTCAGATAATCTTAGAGTAACCTAGTTATTCTTAGATTAATATATTACAATGAGTAGAAACCTTTAATAGCTACATTCAATAATGTAAAATAATGATTTGAAAATTGATATTTTTCAATTTAAATAAAGTTTTACTTCTGTTTGTTCTACTCGGCTCAGGTCATGTTGCAGACACAACAATCAACAGAAAATCTATCAGCTCCCAACAGTACTAGAAAAATCTCTTCTTTATTCCAAGTTACAGAGGACAAGGCAAGCGCACTATAGATGACATACAAATGAGTGGCAGAATTTGATTTTAGACTACAAAAAAATTGTATTGCTATCTTTAATAACAATCTTGGGATAAGATGATGAGAAAATATAAGTAGCTAAAAAAGAAAAGCATAAACATTTTTCAAAAATATCCTAAAGCATCCACACTTGGATTAGAATTTGGATTTGTTTAACATTTTAAATTAACACTAGTGATTTTTGTTTCTTCAATCTGTATTACTAAGATCATTTGTTTCTCTGTTTGTCTGTCCGGTGCAATTGTTAATTATTAGTTTCCCTTGCTGAGAAAATCAGATTATAAAATTTCTTTTTTTTTTTTCGCCTTGCATGGGATTCAAACAGAGGATCTTCGTCCTCGCAGTCAGGAGTGCTCACCATTGATCTACTGCTACCCGATATCCAATCCTACTTTTATTCTATTTGTTTGCGTGCTATCAAATAATGAGTTCATTCAAAAAGGAATAAAATATCACTCTTTGCCATAACCGCTTGGAATCGATTCTTTTTGGATTATCTCATACT
>JAFIDM010004315.1:15495917-15510738 GCA_023159025.1 Thereuonema tuberculata | reverse complement strand
CTATCGGTAACAAATAGATATCGTCAAACACCAAACAAATAATAATAATAATAGAAACGTAAAACAGTAGGCCTACTAGATAATAAGGTTTATATGTTGAAGCTGTAATCAGTCATCTTCTTCTGTTTCTTCGAGGCTCGAGCTTTTTTTCGCGGCAATGTCCCGTATTTTACGGAGAAGTAGGTTTTGCGATCGATGACGAATAACAGAGTGACGGTTAATCGAGTTTCCACTGTATATAAAATTTGTAAAGCCTTTAGAATTATTCATGTTTCAAAGGAGAAAGTGTGATAAATACATTATTTTTCTTTTTAAATCCTATTGTATAAAATCTTGTTATAAATTTGATCAAGTTTTACCAGCTTTTCCGGCAGCATCCATTCCTAAGATAATATTGGGTAAATAGTTCAAAGAATCAAATACTCGGAAAATATCCATTCCACATTGTACAGCAAGCTCACAAAATCTGAAATAGAAAATAGAATTTGCTGAAAAATGCAAGGTTCAAAAGAAATTGAACACAAAAAAATACAATACTGACAAAAAAAAAAACCTGAAATTTTCAGTGAAGATATACATAAGAAATTTACAAATACTCAATTGTACTGAGTTTAAATTATGGTTAGTTCATCATTTATCAAAATGGAAAAAAAAATCATTTAGGAGACTAGAAATTCATGAAGATGAGAAACAAGGTGATGTTAAGATTAATGGAAGTTCAATTTGTAATACTTATAAAAAGTCACATATCGCATTTGATTTCAAAACTTTTCAAATCTATCCTTGAAACTGTAGAATGAATTAATCAATCTTGGATAGTCACTGTTTTGATGTTTTTATTAGTAGCCCCGAAAATTCATCCTCGAGATCAAGCAACATTAAGATTTATATGCACAGTCATGTTTGGCAATCACGCCATAATGCATTGTCCATTTTCACATGCTGTAGTGGAATAGGATTGTAATGAAAAGCTTTTATTCCAGCCTGGAAAAGTTTAGTCAACAAAGAGCTTTTTATTGGTGTTAGAACACACACAGCCAACCGTCAAGTTGCTTTGCATTTAGAATATTTACAATGAAAGTAACTGCTGAAAAGATATTGCCAAGCAACAATAAAACAGAATTTTGTACCAATGAACTTTTCAGCCAGACATTGTCTGAAACCAGGATGAAAAAGTTCATTACTGAATTACAAATATATAATTTCACATTTCAAGGATTTCTGAATCGGTTTATAACAATAACCTTGTAGAGCATTCTAGGACAACTTATTCCATGATTAGTTCCCTGCTCAGCTTAAAGATTTGAATTTCTTTCTCTCACTGTATCTTAAGTTTATTGGTCTAAAAGTGGTTTTCTAATATTTTTAATGCCTCTTGGTAACTTCATAATTTGTTTGTTTTTGGTTGGAGTGTTTGCAGTAACAATCACAAAGCAGAAGCTAAATAAAAATAATAACAAAAAAAAAAAAAAAAAACCCTAAACAATTCAGTGCAGAATTTGTCAGATTTTACCGATTTAGTAATAATTGTTAATTTTCAAGAGAATGCTTTTTCAATAAATAAATATCTGTTCCTAATAAATGTATTCAATTAATGTATTCATGCATAAAGAAACAAAGCAACTAACGAACAATTTATCTGACGATTAATTGAAGAATATTAATTGTTGTATAGAGAATCTATTCAATTTACAGAAATGCAAAATGGCTACATAAATATAAATACATTCCAATGCCACAACACATTGTTTTAAAAGAAAACCACTTAATTGAAAGTTTTAATTTCATCCGTGTTTGTTTTTTCGGTCTTCAATGCCTTTTCCTCTAAGATACCATATATTTCCGATTCTTAATTTTTTTTGTAAATCGAGGTTTTCATTAGATATTAAACATCGTATAAAAAATATGTAGGGTTAATTTAAACAACCAGCAACCAAAAAAGTAATGCAAATAATAAAAAAAAATATTAACAATTATTTTTCATTGAAGAATACTAACTTGTAAACTAGATTGTCTGGATAGTTAGTGTAACCTACTGCATTAGCACCTCTTAAAAGCATCTGAAATGGAATGTTAGGAATGGCTTTGCGTAATTCTTGCAATCTTTCCCAAGGGCATTCATTAAGGAAGCGCATAGCTACATCAAATGTTGCACCTAATAAAACGTAAATAAAATGATTTAGAATTATGTTTTGTTTTGACAAATTTAGAGTTTTGCAATCATACTACTTAGCATTTGTTACAGCTGTTTATTATACTATACAATCAACTCTACAGTGTTAATTATCACTAATCTGGCATTAATGGAATATAATTGCCCAGATTACAAATAAACACCTTTAACTAACTATAGATGTCTAGAATCTAGCTACAGTATTGCATAATAAATTAGAAAAAAAGAAAAAGAAACATTAAATGAAATTCATTTGAAATTGAACTAAATGCGTACAATTATAAGTTGTAAATACTGCAGCAGCAGACACAGCATTGTAATGATCCAGAAAAGTTGTGTAATGCTAGCCAAATTATACCAGATTAGTGATGGTGGACCTGTATTATTTAAGCATTTTATACATGTATAATTAAAAGCAAGAGCAAATAAGCATTCACACTCAGTTAGCTTTGCCAAAGAATTGCAATAAAAACATCAAAGTTTTTAATATCTGAATAATGCAAATTTAAGTACATCTCTCTGAAAACACAAGTGATTTAACATATACTAAGCAACTGATGCAAAAATTATTACGCATTTGATAAATGAAAATTATTACATATTTCTACAGCGATGAAATGCTATAAAATTATTGACAAGTTATTGTAAGATAACAGAATTTAATCATCTTCAATTACTTTAAAAAATAAAACATAATATTAATATTCTTCACGATAGGTCAATGAAAAACAAAAATATTATTAGAGATGGAAAATTAATTTCAGCCACTTCACCATCTAATATATTATAGAAGACCACTGATCCAAGATTTGGCAACTAATAGAGTTCATATCTGGTGAAAGAATAGACAAACAAGAGTTGTTATCTGCATAACAGCCAAATAAATGCAAACAGTGTTAGGTTGTGCGACTATAAATAACACAAAAGTAAAGGCTGAAAAACAGTTAAACAAAAAAAACTGCCAAGATCTGTGAGATACTAGATAGTCTATTACTCCATTAAAAAAGTACTTTTGCTGTTATAATATATATTTTTTTATCATGATGAAGTGAAGGAGTATATTGATTGATGATGATGGGGGATCAGTGAAAATTATAAAGAAGAGAGAAGATTTAATCCTACAGCAATGAAGCAATTTACTCTAATTCCATAACACATGGGCATAATGGATGTTTGTTGTCTGTTTTGAACTCTGAAACGCAGAATAATTAAGTAATTTAAATTGGATGGAGCAAAAGCTTACAGACTAAAATTGTTATTGTTAGTATTTTAAAATCAACTTAAAAAAAAGAAGCAAGCATTTGATACGAAAGAAAAGCAGTGAATCCAGTTACAATTATGCATTTAATTGTTAATTTTTATTGGAGAGATGCCAATCAGATGATTGCAAATGGTGTCCACTACATGATTAGGTATTATCAAGGGAACTAATTGGAGGTGAGAGGGGTAGATACCACATCAAAAGATAGTGTCTTTTATAATGTTGCAATTTTCTTCTCACATCATCACTAGGCGAGTATATGCCCGATCTGAGTCGTCAACCTGCTTAATTCAAATCAATACATTTTTTTAAGATGTTTATTGTGATATATTTAATAACTACATGTTCTCAAAAATGTCTATTTCAAGTTGGTATTTCTTTAAAAATGAGATCTACTTACCACCCCAGTTTTCTATGCTGAAAAGTTTGGGAAAGGCATAAGCGACAAATGGAGAAACCTTCATCAGATCGTAAGTGCGAACTCTGGTTGCAAGAAGCGATTGATGAGCATCTCGGAATGTTGTATCCATTAACATCAAACCTTTGTGTAGCTTGACAGCCTTTGCAAATCCTTCAGGACCTTCAGCCAAAAGAATATCTCTCATTCCTTTTGGGAAAACTGCTGGATCATCTAAAGAAAAAAACGTTCAATGAAACAAAAATTCATGCAAAATAATAAATAAATAAATAGAAATAAATGAAAATTTTTACTTCAACTTACCGGAAGACAGATCCGGTATATAAGGATCAATTTCTGCAGGTTTTAAACCTGTTGGAAGCATCGTGGCAGGTCCATTCACCATTATGTTCCCTACATAATTTAACAATTTTGAGCCCCTGTTTCTTGATGGTTGGAAGTGAAACAGCTCTGGATGCTCATCAATGAAGTTGGTATCAATGGTACCTTTAAGGAATTTCTGATTTTCTAAGACATTTAATAAGAATGGAATGTTCGTCTGAAAATAAATAAAAATTTGAAACATACAGTTCAATCTGTCATTAACACTAATGTTATACTACTGCTATTAATAAAGTTTCTATAACTACTGGGGGTAAATGCAAAAATAAAACTGAGTCTTTCAAGGAGTTCTGTGATCATAGCATTATTTGTATTCTATTCACTGTCAGTAGTCCCACACTGTTAAGGGTTGGAGGGGCAAGAGCAGCTAGGTGGGACTTCAAGGAAAACATACTGTAGCCGTTTTTCTGCATGGGACAGCCTGTCGAAGCTTTAGAAGAAGAGTGTCAATATCAGGTGAACATATGGGAGGACTGTAGCATGAACTCTTCTTGAATGGTGATGAAGCAAGTGCCACTAATGAATCCTGGTTCAAAAACTTCTGATTCTGGAGAAATTGGAAAGCAAGAAAATTGATGGCAGCTTTAATGAGCAGTACTGCACTTGGAGTACTGCTGGCTCATCTCACTTTCTCTGGATGCACACAGCAATCTATTCCCTATTGGGTCCAGTGTTCAACTGTTCTGGAAGGGTGTTTGTCCCCACCGTCGCTTCTGGTTAAGAGAAACTGCAATTTTACGATCTTGAGGAATAGCGTTCCTTTTGTTTGTTCCTATCAATAGAGGATCAGTAATGCAGCATAAAAGAGGGAAAATTGGAATAGATTTAAATGGCAAAAACAAAAGGATTCATTGCCTGGGTTCTTTTGTAGATTTTCCATGAAAGCTCTCTTGGACCACTCCTGAAGTTGTCAAATGGATAAACATTGTTTCCTCCATGGCAGTTTGAAGGGGAATAGTGGCTCAATCTGAGCCACAAACCCTACAGACACTGGGAATTGAGAAAGTAGAGTGGAAGTAAAGTAGGAAAGAAATTGAGGTGAGATGAAAAATCAAAAAAATTCAGTAAGCAATGAGCACATAATCCAAAAAAATATGAGAGATTTAAGGAAGCATAGCAATGGGATGAGAACAGTGTTTGGGACACCTCATCTCCCCCCCATTTAAATACAAGTGTGCTAGTACGAAAAGTGTCATAAAGGTCACAGAAATAGTGCAGAAGTCTGAAAGGTGAGACAAAAACCTAAGGGCTAATGAAGGGGGACAGGCAGGAATAGATCACTATGCAAGAAAAGACCCCAAACAGGGAATCAGCTCAAACACAAGAGAACTCTAGGTAGGGCACAAAACAAAGAGTGGTTTTAGATGTCCAAATTGGTTTCTTTGGTTTCCTCATTGCAACCTTCTTGGAGAGATGTATCATTTTAGATCAAAAACATGGTATTTGTAGATGATGAAAGGATCCTTTCTGTCCTTTAATAAGTAGGTGGTTTTGCCCAGAATTCACCTCACAGCGATAGGTCCCCAATAGGCAATTTGATTTTATTGAGAAATGTACTAAATTCATAATTCAGTTACTGTTTGTTTTCATTTTGTTTTTCTAAAGACTATATTTAGCAGGGTTACTTTTTTTAATTTGTTTTTCTAGTAAGTAAATTTTTAATCTTAAATTCCTATCGTTTCATTACTTTGCATCTTAAAATATCAGCATTTTTTTTTAAGAATAAAGGATTCAGAAGAACTAATGGGAACTTGAATAATTTAATAAAAATGTCAAGATAGTTTAGACTTAGGTTAACTTTGGTCATACTTTTTGCTTTCAGCTTCAACCAATGCTTTTATAATACAGTGGAACCTCGCTATTCGTACACAATCTGTTCCAGGAGGCAGTTCGAATGGCGATTTGTACGAATGGCGAATCATTTTTTCACATAAGATATAATGTAAATTGGATTAATCCGTTCAAGACCCACAGATGATTGCTTATATAAACCTTTGTAATAATATGTTAAGCCTAAAATACATACAAACTATGAAAACAATAAATATATAGGCCTCTATTATTATTTCTTTCTTTTTCAGTATAGACGATATGGTTGATTTCGCCATGCCATACCGAGTTGCCAGGTCAGAGACACGAGTTCCACTTTCAAACTTCACAACGAGTTCTTTTTTCAATTCAATTGTCGTGCTCACTGCTTTCCTTTTAGGCTTGGTTGAATCAGTAATCTTTTTTAGACCCATGGCTGCACTATTTTTAATAAAATAATAAAAAATAACAATAAAATATCACAAAGTTTCACGAAGCTTGCATGGATGATATGTAGCATACGGAAGCTAGCACGAGACTGAACTGAAGCGACCGCGTGGCGCGGCCAGTATCGAGGTCACGCTGTCCGAATTGCGAGCAAGCGTACGGAATGGCGAGTTCAATTTTACTTGAAAAAGTTGTACGAATAACGAGTTGTACGAATAGAGAGGCGGACGAATGGCGGGGTTCCACTGTATTCCATTTGGAATGTAAATCCATGCATGCAATGCCAACTTTGTCCATTCTAATTATCTTGATTTTTTTTGCTTTGGAAAGAGAACAAGAAACCAAACAACACAAACCAACTTTTACTATATAACAGACAGTAAGACTCATTTGATAACTTCAAAATAACAATGCTTTAAAGCAAGATTTAATTTTAAATAATTATGAGTAAATTAAATGCTGAACTTACTTTGACACCTCGGACTCTAAACTCACGTAGTGCTCTACTCATTTTGGTAGCAGCAGAATGCAGATCACTACTCTGAGCTATTACTTTAACTAAGAGAGAGTCATAGTAGGGTGATACATTGGCACCAGCAAAAGCAGATGCTCCGTCTAAACGGATGCCCATACCTTCACCACTTCGAAATACCTATGAAAGTAAGAAATATTTTTAGACATATTCAACCTTTGAATATCACAAATATTAATAGATAGTAATTATAAAATTAGATTTTAAGCTTAAAATACTTTGAGTAGAGATTAAAATATTAAAGTATTCTGAATAATTATCATCAATTTTAGTACGATCCATTTTACTGCATTACTTAATTTAAATGTAATTTAAGGAATGAATTCTTTTTTTATAATGATATTCTCATCAATAACAGAAATAATTTTTTCCATAAAAGTTGAAGCTTAAAATTTCCTCAGCATTTGACAGAAAGAAAAAAAGATGTAGTTATTAAAAGATCTTAATTTTCAAAATTCTTTCTTGAAAATGATCACAACTATCAATTCTGAACTATGGGTTCAGAAAAAAATAAAAAATAAAAAAATTGTAAGAAATTGTAAGATACCAGAAGTAAATTAAAATCAATGATCTTGGCCTAAACAATAATGTAGTCTTCACCGGGCAGATTTTTGGAAGATAAGCAATGACTGATAGGTATCAGTGAAACCATGGCTCTAACATTACATTTTTATATCAGATGTACAAATTTGCTTCCGCCGTTTGCCGATAGGTGGCGACAACGGTAAGTAGCGGTCGAAAGAAACAGATCACAGACATCAGGCAGTTAGCTTGAATCTCGGTCAACAGAACCCCATTCAAACATTAGTCGATTTGTGTCTGCATCATAAAGTTGTTCTCGATTGAAAATGTCAGTTTACGAGCCAAATTCTCGTCATTTGCGGGAGGTGTTACTGTTTTGTTTCAATATGAAGAAAACAGCGGCTGAGTCTCATCGAATGCTCTCCAGTACGTATGGTGAGGACGCTATTAGTGAAAGAACGTGTCGTGAGTGGATTCAACGCTTCAAGAACGGTGATTTTAACGTCGAAGACCGGCATAGTGGTCGAAGAGAGAAAGTTTTCGAAGATGCAGAATTGGAGACATTGCTGAGTGAAGACTCACATCAAACTCAAGAAGAATTGGCACGATCACTGGGAGTGACACAGCAAGCCATTTCAAAATGTCTCAAGGCCATGGGCATGATTCAGAAAGAAGGAACTTGGGTCCCGCTCAAAAAAACGGCGGAAGCAAAGTTGTACACCTTGTACAATAAAATTTTATTTTAATTTAGACTTTATATTTAAAGTCTTTAGATACTAAATTGTAATCATATTTCCATCTCTCTCTCACTCTGAGAGTAACCACTCTTTCATATTCCAGTTGAACTGGATGACAAGAAATTGCTCATTTAAGTTGTACCAAATTACAGTGATGTTATTATAGCCTGAGTGGATAAAGCTATTTTCTAGGAGAGTGCTTTTCAAAGCATGGTCGGTTGGCTTTCTGATGAATCTTGAACAAGAATATTATTCACATTTTCCATGAAATCTGGACACTATCCCTACAAAAGAGTAACCAGCTAAAACTCTATTTAGCTTTAAATTGGACAAAGAATTCCCAATATGGTCAAAAGCAGTACTATTCTACCAACTAGTTTTAATAAAATTGAAAGTATTCAACAATGTTACTGAAACAATGAAAATGAATCCAGTAGTTGAAGTGGTACTGATGCTTGTATATAGGCTGTCAGAAGTATGTTGTTGTTTTTTTTTTTCCCTGGTTAAAATCTCTTGAGATAGATGTTAGGGTCTTTCTTCACTCATTCTTCTGTGCCCAATGGGTATTAGATAGTCTTCTAAATTAAACCACCAACAAGTATCAACTGGCCATTCAACTTCCTCCGTATTTTTCTGCTTAAGTGTTGGAATACAAGGGCAAGGCCAAGACAAAGTTTTGATACTGTTTTTTTTACTTAAACATTAAACAAAATAAATTAAACAAAATAAAAAAAAAAAAAAAACATTTTTTTTTCTTAAACACAATTTTATAACACCAAGATGTTTCTGTTAAGAAATGTGAGTGGTTAAAGTAGACAAATATGGAATCTTGTATTTTGCCAAATTGGGCCATGACAAGAATAAAAAAACTGAGTAACACTGCTTTAGGATATTGCAACATTATGTAGACCACAAAACAAACTTAGATTTTAAATTTACAGGAATCCAAAAACGAGCCTTACTTCAATTCTTCCTACATCTGGTTGAAAATTTTTAGCAGGATCTTCCGTTGTTACTCTGCATTGAATAGCACAGCCTCTGACTTGAATTTTGTCTTGTTCCATATTCAGTTCTTTTAATGTCAGTCCTTCTGCTATACGGATTTGGGACTGAACTAAGTCAATTCTAATAGAGGAAACAAAAAAGGGAAATTAAGTCTCACTCAGGATTTTTACATAAGTTAAAATTAATTAATCGAAAGCTGGCATGATTCTGTACTTGTGCATGAATCTGAGATCATAACAGAATGTAATAAACAGGCAGGGGATTTATAGTAGTAATGGCTTTGAACAAGTTTATGAGGGAAATAGGAAAAATAGAGTAAAGTTGTAAAAGCATTTCCCATGGAAAAGCATTATGATAAATTGCTGAAAGATTTACTGAAATCCTAGCAAGCAAGCAATTGGCAGCCAGTAATAAAATTGTGGCTTATGATTAAAACTCTTATTGTGGAAGGAGAAACTAAACAATTCAGAAAGGCAGTGAAGCAAATGGGATGACAGCAGGAATGCAAATAGCTGTGGGGACGTGTTACAAAAGGTATTCAAACATGGCAGTTGTAACGCTCTTGCCAAGATTCATGAGCGTACACGTAAGGTAAGAGTTAAGAGATGTTAACGCAGTAGAATATCAATCTTAACGAAGCAGCTGGGCCCAATTTACCTCATCAAGGACTTAGAAATAAGGAAAAGAGTTTCGGAAGAGTAAGCTGTTGTTTGACTGTGAAGCCAGTAGGACTGGGGACTGTTTTGTAAACAGAGCCTTAGGGGCTAATGGCGGCTTGCAGTCTGGTCAGGTTGGACGGGTGATCTTGACAGGTGGCAGACGAGACCGGCGGGGGGCACCCACCACTTAACGCAGAGCTCTCCCTGAATGTTTATCAGTGCGAGGGTCAGAAACAAATTACCAAGTTGAAATGCATTGTAGTAAATGAGTTTACAGTTAATTAGTTCAGAAGACAAAAGAAATTTAATAAAGAATAATATATATATTTTCAGGTAGATGAGTATAATGAGAATTGATAATAAGAGTGAATACATTATGTATATACCTTACTCCGGGATTTTCAGACAAAGGGAGTAATATCAAAGAAAAGCACACGTAGATGTCCAAATATAAATTGCACTTGATGTTGCATTGTTCCTAAATGCCGGTATTGTTCAGAGTTCACCTGCAATCGGTAGTTTGTGGCAGCCCTCGGGGGCAGAGATGCGGGTCAGGTTTTAGTCTGTTACTCTTGGTTATTCGAAGAGCATTCCCATTGTCGCAGGTAGTCTAGTTGTGGTTGTTGTCACTTTCAACAACGCACTTTGCAGCAGCGCACCTCGCTATGCAGGCCCGAAGGTTCGCAGATCGCTCTACAGATGCAATGATAATCCTCAGGGCTGCAAACTATAGCTCAGTCCTGCCTTTCCAGCGGACCTCAATCAGTTCCTTTAAGGGATAGGCCAAGCTGCTTTCCTTGACAAAGAGTCTACCTTCCTTCGGTAGAAGACAGCATCTGGAGGGTGGCAAACGAAGCTGGCTGCCTGCCCTTCTGGGACGCTCACTTGCTCACACTGTATTATTTCACTATTATATATCCAAAACACCGTCCCCCTGGAGTCTAATGCAGAAGACGCCACCTTGTCTAGAAGACATCTGCCATCTTCCAGTCGAAGATGGAAGGGAACAAAAGGTAATAAAAGTAAAGATAAAGGAAAGGCAAGATGGATGCCAGATGGGGGAGTGAGCTCAAGGGAACACTACAAAACATCTGTAATACATCCGTTTCAAGAAGACAAAAAAGGCATGAAGGCAATGTTCGGAGAAATAAAGAAACAAGGAAATATTTCAAACGATTTTTCATACATAAAATGAAGAAAATAAAGGGGATAGGAAAGTGAGAAAAATGTAACAATCTCGGGCCGTTACACAGTTTACAACTTCAAATTTGAAATCTAAAGCTTAAACCTTACCACAGTGCAGGAGAGTTTGTGTTGGTGGATAGGGCTGGGAAAACAACACCCTAAGAGTGAAAGTTGCCATTAAGTAAAATTTATGTATGGAAAGCAATATACAGAAAATGTAAATATTTTCTCTCCAATGGAGATAAAGAAGAGCTTTTGCAGTAATTAAATTTTATTAAATTATTAACATGACAATAAAGATTATCAAATTTACTTAATGTTATGCTAAGTAACAAGGAACATCTTTATATTTTTTTGATTAGATTGTTTTTCTATTCCAAAAAAACAGAAGTTATGTAAAAGAGTTCTAGGGATGGAAAGTATTTAGTAATTCTGCAACATGAACTAGTATTGGACTTAAATTATAGTAACAATTAACAACTTAATTAGGAATGACAACAAAACATTTACAGCCATAGAAAAGTTTAAAATAAAATACTACCTTGGCTCAAAGTTACATTGATTTTTTAATAATTTTTCTGAAATGAAAAATTCATCACCAAAAATTAATATCATATACTCTATAATTCAGAATGATTAATTTGTTAGGGAGTGATGTAAACATTGCATTACATAATTTCTGGTCTCAATTTAATGTAATATAAAAATGTAATATTCACCCAGTAATTTCTTCTGTCACTGTATGTTCTACTTGTAATCGAGCATTGACTTCAATGAAATAGAAGTTCCCTTCTTCATCTAATAGAAATTCTACTGTTCCTGCATTTTGATATCCAACAAATTTAGCCAGTTGTACAGCTTTACTAGTGATGGCATTTTTCAACTAAATAAAAACATAATATTGAGACAACCACTAACTTCAAACATTATTCTGCAAGTTACAATTAAAAACTTTTTCAAGAAATTAATGAATACTACTTAATATAACATGCCTAATTCTTAAACACAAAATTCTTGATTAAAGAAACCTAAGTAATTAAATGTAAATGTTCTTATTTTAAATTTATATATGTTTCTTGCTTATAAATATCCATTCAAACATTCCAAACTTATTCCAAAATTACCAAAATAAAATCTGTAATTGAAATACTTATTAGCAAATATTTCCATAAATTCAACTTTAACATATGGAATAAATGCTAATCAAAAAACATAACATTTAAAAAAATATTGCACCCATTTCAAATCTTTTCTATTTATAGAAAATTAAAATTTCAACAAAAGAACAAAAAAATTATCTCTACTAGAGGGTGATGTGCATTTGTTTGCCTGATGGAGAACCAATCCTCTTCCTCTTTTTATGTTTTAGCCAATCTTTGACCAATCATAACTCCTTCAGCAAATATTTGATTGTACATTACATTTCTTTCCTTATGCCCGGGTCACACGAGCATATTTTTTTCAACATTGTTTTGCTACAGTGAAATCAGTGCTGGGTTCCCCCTTCCTTGCTTCCTTGCTTCCTCGTCCGTCTCGACGAAATTTGGTGAAACAGTGCATTTGATTGGCAGAGTGCTAGCCAATCAGAGTTGAGCTTAAAAGATTTTGGCGGTTTCTCGAAAGCTACGAAAAGACGGCAAATAATCTTTTTTTAGAGGCTAAAATCGTGTTTCGGCAACGCAATTTAGGTAGAATTTGAAATGACTTTTAGTAAGCTGTCAATCTGTTCGAAACTAATTGTAAATTGTATTCAAGCAGCTCTACTATTTGCGAAAGCGAACTGAATTTCGGCTGAAAACAGCGGGTATCCCACAAGCCTCTGCGGCCTTTCACACAGGTCAAGAAGAAATGAAATCTCTCTTTAAAAAGTTGACATCTGCACATTTTGACGCATAGAATTAATTTATTTCAGTAAAAATATTGTTTATTTTCGAAAAATAATCTCCTCACTGTGATATTTAATTCCTAATAGCCTTCGGATTCTCTCGATACGGTAGCCAAAATGGCGCTGGTCAGCTCCTTCGGGATCGTAGCTGGTCGGTTCTGATTGGAGCTCACTAATGAGCATCCCTGAAAACAGGGTTGTATTTAGAAACGTTCTGAAATTTTTTCAATGATTGAATCAGGGTTGAAAATGGTCAACAGAGGCAAATCACACGATCGTAGACCTGAAAGATAGGGCCAACGATTGAAAACAATGATGAAAAATAGGCTCGTGTGACCCGGGCATTACTTGGCATCTGTTCAGCTGAGGATGACCTTGCAGTATTCCGCAGGCCGAAATGTCCTGTCTTAAGGTAATATTTTTTATTATTTTTTTTTTCATTCTTTATTGCAATTTTAATTTTTTAGAAATAGAACAGATTTTAAATGTGAGTGATATTTTTTAGATGTTACTATGGTTTCTGATACATATTTAAAATCAACACAACTTAGTGCACTAAACAATAACTTAAAAAGGAAAATAATGTACCTTATCATTCAAATTAGGAGCTGGGGCTATTTCCACAATTTTTTGATGTCGTCTTTGGACAGAACAGTCTCTTTCATGTAAATGAATTACGTTACCAGCTTTATCACCTAAAAATATAAATCAACATTAGAAATATCTGTAAGTTACTTAAAATTAAAACAATTCATTAACAATGTGTTATTTTTTAAAACATAACATACATCTTATGTATTATACATATTTAACTATAAATTTTTGGAAGAACTGTCCTTTTTCCTTTTTCAGTATTTAAAATACAACATTAGACAAATTAACAACGAAAAATTACATGATACATATGCAAACGTTCTTTACAATCAAACTTTTATTGATGAAACTGCCCTATACCATATGTTATTATCATTCACCCTAATAATACTTTTAAACAAACTATACCTTAATAATACAATTCATTAAATTCTACCGTTACATGTTCAATCTAATATCCTTATGAACCAAATTCTCTGCCCATTGTTCAAGCCTTTCTTCTACTTCCTCATTTTTATTTATATTCTTTTCTTTCTTGTTCTTGGTGACTATAATTTTTGTTGTTCTAGTATTTTTCTGTTCTTAAAATCTTTACCTTCCTATCCATGACATGACCTCTCTTATGGCAATGTTCTGTTAATTCAGATAATTCAGTCAACTTCTTTAGATTATAACCTTATTCATGTATTCTCTCTTTCATTGTTCTTTTACTTTCCCCTACATAGAATTCTTTACAATTTTCACAATCAATTTTATAAATTACCTCCATTTTGTTTTTGGTATAATCTTTATTGGCCTTTTCATACAATATAATTTTGATCTCATCTTTGTATAAGCATATTTCCTACCGATCTCAATTAAATTCCTACTCTATCTATTCATGTAAAGTATGACTATTTTCATTCCTTCATCTTATTAATCAACATCTTTAATTTTCTTTCTATCATGTTCTTTTTTAATCCATTCTATAAAACTCCAGCTACACTCATTTAATTTCAAAATTTCTTTCATATTATTATATTCTCTTACAAATTCAAACAATGAGGAAGATTTTGTATCAATTTTCCTTATAAGGTTATCTACTCGGTTCCTTTTCATTCTACATGAATGGCCCAGATTGAAATTCAAAATGTGCTTGCTGTTAATACTTTTTCTATAAATGATATTGTTACCTGGTGATTTTCCCCTCATTGTTTTTCCCCCGTAAGTGGAC
>JAFIDM010004315.1:15460593-15473820 GCA_023159025.1 Thereuonema tuberculata | reverse complement strand
TGTGGGCTCATCAGCCAGACCCTCTCACCAGATGAAATGCTCAGATAGTACAAAAGTGAAACCGTCAGGCGCAAAGAAATTTCAATATAAAGAACAAAGACAGAACTCAACCTGGTTTTATATAAACACAATATTTAATGTGCCAGAAATTAATAGAAAAGAATAATGAAATGACACAGAAATGAAAAATATCTGAGCTGTCATCGGTGAGAGTTTGGGACGGCCGTTTTGTCATTTTATGGTCAGCCAAACCCACTCACTAGAATTTTTGGTTTCTTTTGAACCACTGATTTAAAGATGTACAACTTTCATTGGATTCATAATGATAAATTTATTACATACAGTTATTGCTACATTACATTTATTCTTAACCTTGGCAAAGGTTTTGCACTTCACATCTTTTTACCCCCACACTTCAATCAAAAACTTTCTTGTTCTGATCTGCCCTAAGAGCATGTCTTGTGAAGCTCTTTGTTATGCTCCTTTAGTTTCTATCACTTTGATTGTTGGCATATCAATAACACATCACCATAGTTACCTTTTGTTTTAATTTCAATTTTTTTAATTCTTTTGAACAAAATTAATTAATTCATAATTTACCCACAACAATTGTATAGACAATCACAGAGCCAAAGTCTCCAATTTGGAGTTTTATATGTATTATTTAGTGATCTTGAAATTAAAACTTGACTTAACAGCTACAGATTTGTTTATAAAATAAGTTCATTCGCTAATAAGTGATGTGATTTAAAATTGCACTAATATAAAATAATATTATATAACTGATAGTAACCTTTACTTATCATTATAAAGACTAAGAGACTAGAACATCACAACTCCTTAAAATATTAATTTTATTTATTTTTGGTTTTAATTTTGTTATTCTATTATACATTACATGGCTTGATTTTAAAAGTTATTTTCATATTACTAAATAATTCATTGATCTTTATTTCTTTTTGCAAAAGACTTTGAGATCAGCTTTTCAAATTATATATATCAAAAAGGATTTTACAGCTTTTTTAAGAGTATAGAAAGTTATTTAGACAAAGTATGTAAGTGGTTGAATCATCATTTTATAGCCAAACACATCAAGTTTGGCTTCTGTATTGCTGCAGTACCAAATGCCGTCTCAGTGAGTGCCAACGGCTTGCATATCAAAATGGTTACTTTCACAGGTGCGAAGCGTGCTTGCTATTTTTTTTTTTTGGTTTGAAGAAATTTGCAACAACGGTTCAACGGAAATTTCGCACTGAGTATGGTAAGGATCCTCCCAATAGACCTACAATTTATTCATGGCACAAGAATTTTGATGATACTGGCTGTTCTGTTCGCCATGACAAATCCCCGGGACACCAAGTTGTTACTGATGCTGTTGTTGAATGAGTGAAGTAAAGATTTGTCCATAGTCCTATAAAATGAACATGGCATGTATCTCATGAGGCTGGCATTCCACATTGATTAACGTTGGTGCAAAAAATTACTGATGCAGATAAGATGGCTCATCAAGAATCCTGTGCAGAAATGTTACATTGGATAGAGGAAGACGAAGCTTTACTGGACAATGTAATTTTTAGTAACGAGTCTACATTTCATATCGCTGATAATGTTACACACACAACTGCAGGATTTCGGGCCATGTGCAACTCTGGAACATGTTCATGAGAGCCCAATGCTGAATGTTTTTTGTGCCATTAGAAAGTTAAAGTATATGGCCCTTTCTTTTTCCAGGAGAAATTCTTGAACAGTTTCCTATATGTGGATATGCTCAAGAATTTCTTCATTCCACAGTTAGACGAAGATGATCAAGCATTCAGTTTCAGCAAGAAGGCTCACCACCTCACAGAAGTCAGGGATTTCCTCAATAGCCGTTTGTCATGTTGGTGGATAGGTCAAGCAGGGCCTTTAGCATGACCATCTCGTTTCAGACTTGACACCCTTACATTTTGTGAGGTTTCATTGAAGATCTAGTGTTTGTTTCATGCTTACCTGCCAATCTCACTGATCTCAAAATTTGAATCACTGACACAGTTGCAGAAGTGACACAGTTTCATCGAGTTTGGGAAGAAATTGACTTCAGATGGGATATCTGCCATATCACCAATGGCAGTCATATAGAACCACACTGACTGTATGAAGCAAAAGTTGATGAGTTTTGCTGTAAATGATGCTTCAATCATTTACATACTTTTTCTGAATAACTTTCTATACCGTTACAAAGATGAATTCCAAATTTGAGTAGAATTTAAATATGTTTAAATATACACGGTGTTCCATTTAAGATTGCAAAGTTGATGTCATTTCCAATTAAACCGGAGATGATATTTCATAAGGGAATACAGTATTTTCCAGATTATTTTATGTATCATTAGTATGCCAAATCCTATTACGCTACAAGGATACATAAAAAAAAAACCACATTTGAAGTGTACCACAATCCTATTATGTCTGGTATATATACCTTTGGCCATAATTAAAGAGAGGTGTTTAGAGCCCAATTACCAAAACCCTGTTGGGCCAAACTCCATCAAATTTGGTGTGAACACTATTTAGATTTCTAAAGAAAAAAAAATAGTTCAAAATTTCGCTACCAAGGGAAAAAAATGGTGCTGGAAATATCGAAATAGCAGATTGCAGTAAACTGACATCACAGATTGAAGGATATAAAAAAGATGAAGACGAACAGCATGTGTTAGGTACGACTGATATACTATGGCTGCATGATTTGATGTTAAACTTCTCTAAACTAAATTTGTATGATCGTGCTTTGCTGGTGAAACTTTATTACCAAAAAAACAACGTTGCACTTCGGGAATACCGGAGGTTGAAGAATTTAAGGAAAGGCCCAATGACAATCACAAATTTATGAAAAACGATTTTGCGATTTGAAAATACGAGATTGTTGTAAGGACAAAGGACGCGAACCGACATCAAATCAACAACTTGAAATGGTTGCAACTGCTGCACTGGAACCAAACAATGCACATGCGTCCAGCAGTACACTGGCTATTTTCAGGCAATTTGATATGCCGTATGCAACAGTGTGGTGAATTATGCGTAACTTCAGCAGTTTTTCCCATACAAGATCAGCCACACTCAACTACTTCGAGGAGATGCGGACGCTCTTCCGAACTTTTCTCTGATGTTCCCATCTAGAATGGAAGTCGAGGATGCATGGCCTTGAAACTTCCTATGGAGTGATGAGGCACATTTTCATCTTAATGGAATTTTAAACACACAAATTACAGCATTTGCACATTGGATAATCCTCATGTGTCTCAGCAGACTCCTTTGCACTCATCGAAAGTCACAGTGTAGTGTGACTTTACTTGTTTGTTCATCATCAGTCCATACTTTTTTTTTGTCCATACGGGGCCAAATGGTTCCGTGACTTGTGCCATCAATGTTGTGAGGTATCAATGAATGCTGCTTGATTTTGTTATTCCACAACTTCAACAGCATGGATGCCTCGGATCCAACATAGGGTCTAGGTGAGGTGGAGTATCCCCTCACCTAGACCCTTGGATTAGGTCTACAGTAGGTCTTACGGCAGCATTTCACAGAAGACAAAATACTTAGTCGAGCGTTTCCTAAGAGTTGGCCAATCCGTTCGCCTGATCTCACTCCCTGTGATATTTGGTTATGGAGGATATTTGAAAAGCTTGGTGAACCAAGGAGGCATGGATAACTTAATAAAGTTAAAGGACCGAATAACGCTGTATGAGTGTCAAATCACTGGAGATCTATTGCATTCTGGTGAAGGAAATGCAGTTCACAGAATTCAGTTATCAAGAAAGACATATTGAATCACATTTGTAAATGATGCCAAAAAAAATTACTGTTGATTGTAAACTTTATTTATTATGCCCAATTTTCTCTACACCTATAGTTTCCAGTACCTTTTTTTTCCTGGTGGTGAAATTGAGAAACTATTTTTTTTTCTTTAGATATCAAAACCCCATGGTCTAAATAATGTTCACATCAAATTTGGTGGAGTTTGGCCTAAAAGGTTTTTGGTAATTGGACTCTAAATATCTCCTCTTTAATTATGGCCATCCTGTATATATACTCTGTCTGGCCACTTTATTAGGTACATCTACCTAGTAGCGTGTTGGGCCTCCTTTAGCCCTCAAAACAGCCTGAATTCGTCGAGGCAGGGATTCCACAAGATGCTGAAAATGTTGTTGAGGTATTATGTACCATGCAGATATGTGTGTGCCACACAGTTCCTGAAGATTTGATGGAGGTGTAGGCCTGGAGCGAACAGCCCGTTCCAGCTCACCCTACAAATTTTCAATCGGGTTGAGATTTGATCACTACACTTTCCCATTATCGCTGTGGTTTGCTTTCTCCACTGATGATGGGAGGTCTGTACTGCTGTATTTACAGCCACAACTGTCTATGTGATTTGCAAATGAGTGGAACGCACCATTTGTGCGCACAGCAGGGGTATACCTAATAAAGTAGCCGGACAGTGTACATAAAATGATCTGTTTCATTAATATGAAATCATCATCCATGAAATCCGTAATAGCTAAAATATTTTTTTTTTTTTTTCTGTTAAAATATATTCTTTTAATAGTGAAAAATGTTATACAGCTCTGTCTGAATTTTTTCTCATTAACTCCTAATGAAAATTTAATTCGATTAATTTTTTTTCTAGTCTTAGATGAAGCAACAAGTTCAATCAGCATGGATCTTGAAGATTGTCTTTATACAGAGTGTCGAAAGTATAATATAACATTAATAAGTATCGGACATCATAACAGTCTTAAAAAACATCATTCCTCTTTATTATATTTTGATGGTGATGGCAGAGGTTGGTCCTTCAGACAGTTAGAAAATGATGATAGTGATTCAGAATTGGAAGATTTGATGTAATGTAATGAGACAGATATGAATAGGAAAAACTGAGTTTTATTAACTATTTTTTTTTTCCAATATACAAAATAACAGTAGTCACAATGTGGGTTTGTGGAAGAGAGTGTTCAATGTGCATAAATGAGTAATAATAATAATAATAAGGAATAAAAATGGTTTGCTAGTACATTATGACTGACAAATATTAGTCATGGTATACTGGGAAAATATATTTTTTGAGACTTTTTAAAATGATACTGCCTTCTCTCGAAATACCATAGTTCATTTTCGAATCTCCCTATTTATACAAACAGCTTTTTTTAAACTGTTTCACTAGGGAAGGTAATATAAAACTTTGCTACATCAAGTGCCAACAAAATATTTTAGTTAGTAACACTAATTTATTCCACTGCCTGATCAATTTACTATCAACTTTACAAAGAAGTGCAATTCTTTTTTTTTGCATCTAGTTCCTACATTCTGGTTATCATTTTCAGGAAATTAAGATAGACAGTGTCAAAATAAGTCCAAATTAAACAAAGACAGAATCTAGTTACAGTAGAACTTCATTTAGCCATCAGTGTGTTACAAAACTGAGATTATGACGGATAATTGAAAAGATGGATACTAAATATGTACATTAAAACATTATACTACATACAATAGACTGTCATCTAATTTGTTTACTTTATTACATAATACGTAATGTAATGAAATTTAATTATTATTTAATATACCAAAAAATCATAATACAGATATCTACATACACTGAGGGGCCATTTATTAGACACACCAAACTAATAACAAGTTGGTCCTCCTCTAGCTTTAATGACAGCCAACTTCTTTTAGGCGTAGATTCTACAAGGTATTGGCCCATGCTGACAGAAGAGCAGTCCTTAGTAGATTCACATTGGATGGTGGCGTTTGTAGACTTTAAATGGGTCTTTCCACCTTGTCCCACAAATGCTCGATAGGGTTGAGATCAGGTGACTTAGTCGGCCAATGAAGCAAGTACAAATCAGAGTCATGTTCATGTAACCAATCAGAGACAAATCAAGCCAATTCATGATGAAACCCTGTTTTGACAATTTGACATCACCATAAAGCAAATAGACTTCCTCATCCACACCATTTATAACAGGCAATATTTCTCCCACAACAACAAAATTTACCTTCAAACACACGGTCTATTCATGGGCCTTTTTATATCAGGACCCATTGCAGACCTCACACTTCACTACATTGAAAAACAAATGTTCTTTAACCACCGCCTACATATCAAGTTATACGGAAGATATGTCACTGATATCATCATCCTCACAACACAAAAGCATATCACACAAATACAAGACCATCTAAACTCCCTAGATCCCCATCTACAATTTGAACTGGAAACTCCTTCCAACAAACACATCAAATATCTCGATGTATCTATTACCTACAAAATAACTCCATACAAACTACTGTCTACAGAAACCCCACCTGCTCAAACAGGTTCATACAATATAACTCCCATACACCCCATACATACAAAATCAACATAATACGAGGATTGGGGCTTAAGGTCATGGCAACTATTTTTGATCTGCCAAACATTCGGCACCACTGCAATTTCAGAATATACATTTGAAAGCTTCTTGGATGTGCTTCTGATTGGCATCACTAATGTGGTCTGTGTCAATGTAGGAACGTCATGGAGGCAAGTAGAAAACACGTATTTGGAAATCATCGTTTCATAAGACAATGCAGTGTAGCCAAGAAGACAATGCAGTGTAGCCAGTGTTATAGTCATTAGGGATGGGATGTCTTGGAACACCCTCTGTATTCGCCAGACCTGAACTCCAAAACTCAATTTGATTTCAAAACTCAAGCTGCAGTTACGTAAGAAACGCTTGCGAACAAAGATGAAATCTGGATGGCATTTTGGTGAGAGGTCTAACACTTAATGACTCACATGTAGCCAATGGTATTCTCCGCCTTCCCAGACGCTGGCAACGTACGGTGAACAAAGTAATCTTGGAGATTACTTTGAGGGGTGTTAGCAAGATGTATTGAGTATTCCTGTGTTCCTTTTTCTTCCTTGGCTACAGTGCATTACCTTATGAAACCATGATTTCCAAATACATGTTTTCCACTTGCCCCCATGTCGTTCTACATTGACACAGACCACATTAGTGATGCCAATCAGAAGCACATCCAAGAAGCTTTCAAATGTATATTCTGAAATTGCAGTGGTGCCGCATGTTTGGCAGATAAAAAATAGTTGCCATGACTTACGCCCCAATCCTCGTAGATTTTCTAATATGCAGAGCAATCACAACATGATCCACTAAACCAGCCTTCCACACCTAATTAAAAACCATTTACACCATACTCAATCTCCATAACTACACCTCCCAGCTTTTTCACAGCCGCCTCATTATCCTCTCACACAAACTGAACAAAAAATCTAAAGATATTATCTCCAAGCCCCCTGTTAAATACATCCCCTTTCCCTACTATACACCTCTTAAACTTCATTAAAAAATTCCTCAACCAATACCAATATGTCCCTGTCTTCAAATCACCCAACGTAAACCTAACACAAACCAAGCAACTAAATAATTCCTCCAACACAGTATACTGCATCCCATGTAACCAATGCTCCTCTGGCTACGTGGGACAAGCACCCTACCCCTATCCACTTGCATTAAAGAACATAAACAAGCCTTCAAAAAGACAAGACCCCCATGTCGTACACCGTTATGTACTACAGAGAGACTGGACATCCCCCCAATTTCTCATCTGCTAAACCTCTTTCCCACCATAATAAACTATCCCACCGACTCCTAGCTGAATCATTCCATGTAATCCAGCTTAAGGCTTACAACCCCATCACCGGCGGGCAAAACGACCATCACTACTGCTAAACTTGTCTAATCCTCTCACTTCCCTCACTTTTGCCAAGCATTCCCACCTCGTGTCGTCTTAAATGTTGTTGTACTGACTTATATGTTTGTGCCATCCCTGATGAAGGAATACGCAGAGTATTCTGAAACTGTCGGTTTATTACCATTGTTTTTAATTCTCTCCTGAACATGTTAGCAAGTAAGTGCTTTTTATTTATTTTCACTTTCTCTTTATTTTAATACATGTATGTTAAGCCTCCTTGTTCCTTCATCCACAAGCTTTTTATGTCAATAGTTGCACTTATTGCTTGAAGTTTTTTGGCCCAACTGCCATTCTGTAAACATCTGCGATTCTATCGCATGAGAAAAGCCATGGATCTTCACAGTTTCTGAAATACTGAAACCTGCTCTTCTTGCCTCCATGATCATGCCTCATTCGAAGTCTTTTAAAATCTTTTGTCTTACCCATGTTCCAGTAAACTGTACTGATACACAGTTCTCTTGATACCGAGCATGCCTTTTATACACTCTTTGTTACTACGTCACCGTGCATCACTACTGGACCTGCCCAAGTTAGAGTGAGTGGTGTCTCTTAATAAAGTGGCCACTCAGTGTACATACCTATTACAGCGAAGTATGGAAGTGATGGCTAAAAGACAACGACAGTTAATAGATGATCAAAGTTCTACTGTATAATTTGAATAAGGTTAATAATTATACTGAATCCAATAACTGGTTAACATTTTGGAAATTAAATACATGATTTTTATTGTTTTAAATGATAATAATGATCATTTGTAATTTGAGCAAATTCAATCGGTGATTAACAATGAAATAAAAAAAAATGTCTACTATTATTATTGTCAGCTGTCTATTGTTAACTGACAGTTACTCTAATTGTAAATAGGGCTTTTATATATATATATATTTGTTTTTTGATATTGGCATTTTTAAAACAGTGATTAGTTTTTTTGATATTGGTGTTTCAAATCACAAATCACTGTCTGGCTTATCATAGGTTTAGTAATATAAGTTAATTTTTATTCTTATATTCTACGCTTCTTGAATTCTAAATTGCAAATGATTAATTGAAATCTTTGCTTTACGAAATTTGAAGACCACCAGCTTCAAGTTTTGTGTGTTGGATTATATATATATATAAGATTCTACATAAAATACTGTAAAATTACCTTTCATTTCTGTGATCTGAAAATGATATTTTGATCTCAAACTTAAGAAACTGCAACGATTGAAAGAGCCAATTTATTTCTTCATTTCAGGATTTGCCTTGAAAGCATTAAAATATTGTATTTTTAAGCTTAAAAGAGACATAAAATATATCTTTTGTTTTATTATCTTTGCATGTTATTTCTATGGTAAATTCCACTTTTTTCAAAACTCATTTAAATAGAAATACATCTCTAAATAATTTTAGATGAGTTCATTCAACTTTTTATTTATTTTTTTTAATGACAGAGAAGATGGTTGTGGGGATGCCACTGGATAATTGGAATCAGCAAGTTGGTTTGTTTTGTTTTTTTTTGGGGGGGGGGGTTAAATTTGACAAAGTCATGAGCAGGACCAGATTTAGAAGAGTGGCCTCCCTATTTTTGCCACCCCTGCATAAAAGTCTCCCATTTACGCTGTGAAAATACACACTGATATATACGATACTGGAGGACTTCCATTAGTTTTATGAACTTTAAACTGCTAATGCTTTTTATTTGCAGTATGACTTACAAGTAAAATGGAAAAAGAATAAATAAGTGCGGTAAATAGGAACCATCGCCATCCGGATGAGAGTGCTGCCCTAAGCAGCCAGCTAGGCCTAAATACAGATCATGAGGGAGGAGGAGGATAGAATTACAGGTTACAGGAAGGCACCAGAAAGTCAAATATCTTTCTGGTTTGATCTCTGCTGGTGACATCAAAACAAAAACAAAATTACTAATTCTCTTGAGTATTTTTCAAAATAAATTTTAATTCTTTCTGGTCGGAAAGGAAGATTTAAGATTTCTTGTAGAGTTTTGGCAAGTTCACTGCTAAGAAAAAAAGAATTCTTGCTTGATACCTGCTTCTGCTAGGACTACAGATAAAAATCTTCCCTTAATGTGTTGTGAGGCTGGTTATAGGAAATCTTTTTTCACCCATAGAATTGTAATATTCTGCAAATATACTACTTTTATACCAGTGTTAAAACTTTGCAATTAAAGAATCGCTCAGTGCAAACTTTTGATTTCAGTTTTTCTGAAGTATACTTATAGTTTTCAGATGTTATTGAAACTAGATTTTCCTAAAAGCAGCTTTTGAATTGATATTTTCACCTTATCTAGAAAAGATTATCAACTAAGTTCCATTAATATTGTCTTGTTTAAAATTGAATCAACTCATTCTTGAACATTCAAAGAGACTTTATTCAAATAATTTTGACTTTTTGCGCAGAAGTATGACTGAATTTTTACCATGACATTTGCTTTAGTATAAATAACCCATTTAGCAGTTGAAAATAAAGTACATGATATGAATTTATGAATATTTTAGTTAATTTTATCAACTTTTGAAAGCAGTTTTTTTTTTAATTTTATTTTCATAACCTTCAAGATTCCTGATGAGAGACTTCTTTATCCCCTACTCTTTTTTTTTTTTTTTTTTAATTTTGTTTCCTAATCTGTTTCCCTGTTTTTGAATTTTAACTTCTATCTAATCAAAGCAACACACTTCACTTTATATTTATATATATTGTGACGTAACGAATCCGTAGAACTTCCTCTGTGGGCACCAGTCAAGATTGCAGCCTTGACAAAATTTTTATTCCGGGAAGGATTTACGTTGTTGAAATTCTATCCGTTTCACTAGCTCAGTATCTCGTGGCGCAGGGGTTAGCACAAACGTAAGCAGGGTTATCCAATAACGCACACACAACTACTTAGAACAATTAATACATTTACAGTAAAACCTCGTTAAGTCGTCAGTCAAGGGACCAAACATTTTTGACGACTTAGGCAGAGTGGGAATTTTTGAAGAAAAAAAACAAGAAAAAAACAAATACAGTATTTTCATGAATTGCTGTAGGATTTGGTGAGAAAAACTAAGATTTTCAGAAATCAATTCATGCAAATGAATGAGTGGAAAATAAAAAAAACACTTCTTATAGTTACCACATTTTAATCGTTTTAAAAGAAAGGCAATGTTTGTCTTTGAAACGTTCCAGCCAACAATTGCTGCCACTGAAATCTTCAATGTTCAACTCCTTAGCAATTTCCAAGGCTTTTTCTTTGAGAATCACGGCAGAAATCGACACATTTTGAGATCTGACATGTTTTAGCCATCGAACTAAAACCTCCTCAATCTTGTCAAACTTCGATTTCCTCATTCTCTTTCTTTTGTCTTTGCAGTCAGCTTCTTCAATTACTTGTTTCGATGATAGAATATCATTTAATGTAGTCCTGGGAATATGATGTTCTTTGGTAAAAGCTGTTCTCGAAACATTTGATTTTTCAAAAAGTGCAATTAAGTCTTTTGTTCCTGTAAAAGGTAACGAGGTAAGTTTTCGTTTCCCTTGCATGTTAAAAACGTAATCGAACCACGAAATTGAAAGAGAAAAAATAGCCCTTATAGCTGGGCTTACTCGCTATTAAATGAAGTCACACTCAGGAGCGGTCAAGAAAAATGTCTACACGCGACAGAGTCACAGCGAGAAGTGTGCTTTGAATGATTAGCAGCGAGATTCCAAGAACCCAAATCCTCCGAAGGGGTAGGAAAGGAATGAAGTGACAGGCATGGTCGAAAATTCCCCATAAAGGCTTGGCTTTCTTAAAGTTAAGGGGTGGGGCTGAAAAGACAACACGGTGGCATGCAAAATGGAGAAGAAGGATTCTTTTGGCCATTTTTGAGGGTGACGAGTGATCCGGAGTAGAATTAAATTTGGTGACGGGTAAAGGAGGGTTATTTTACATTATTGTGTATGAGACCTTGTCGGGACCAAAGGAAAACGACAACTTATTCGGGTGACGACTTGAGATTTTACTGTATTAACAACTTATCATTTCTGATGAGACCTTGGTCGAATACATGGCAGTTGAAGCTTCCTGTGGCTGCATATTTGTAAATTGTACACTCTTACAAATAATGGATTTAAAAATTATCTACTCCTGGCTTGGAATTTAAGAACAACAAATAATGAAATGTAAATTAACTATTACTATTTTAACTGAATTTATCTAAAATCTATTCGACTAGCTAGTCATTACTATAAACTTTGTGTGGTTAATCTGACAATCTAATAAATTTCACACCAAATTATCTAACACCTGCAATGAGTCACTCAGTTAACTTAAACTTCCCTAAAACTGCTTGTTAACGCTTGTCATTGAATCACGTGGTCAATTGTAGAATGTCTCTTGCACTGCATTTACGTCTAAATTTATGGGAGATTCATTTTTAGTTCACAAACAATCGTCGCACTAAAGTTCACTTTAATTAACGATTTAAGTAAGCTAAAATAGTTTGCTGCTTGTTATTTGTCCTGGCAAGCTAAAAAGTGTAATTAATACTGCTGTTGATTGAAGATCTGGCTGTGCGTATTGAGCGTCGCTAAGGCTATCCATGGTGCCTTGTTCGCAGTTAACATAAACTAAATCTTAATATAGACTAGCTCTTGCTATGCATATCTGCATTAAAGTGTGTCCGTTGAAGTGTTGGGGTGCAACTCATGTCTCCATCATCAAACAGCTTTATTTCACATTGTCTTCCCGCCTGTTCGGGTGCAAAAAGGCTCATGTGATCAAAACTGAGTTCATCAATCAAATGATGAAATGCCCTAATTTAAAATTCCTACGTTTCACTGAAAATATGCAAACTTGTATAGCAGATCGGATGGAAATTAATTAAAAAGTAAGAAAGATAATTTTTTTTTTTTCACTCACAAAAGCTTTAATAAAGCTTTAAAAATAAAGGAATAATTAATTACTTGAAATTAAAATCTTGCTGTTTTCTCAGTAATATTGCACTATATTTTGTTTTACTACAATAATTAATAATATTTAAACCTCTAAATAAGCGTTTTGTCATATAACAGTTTATCCTCATGCAGGTGGCTACTTCAAGCAGGATAATGCACCAGTGCATAAAGCCCGCATCACTACGGAATGGTTTGAGGAACATGACGATAACTTTTCCTTGCTGCAGTGACCCACTCAGTCCCTGGATCTCAGCTCGATTGAAAATTTGTGGGATGAGCTGAAACGGGCTGTTCGCTCCAGGCCTACACCTCCATCAAATCTTCAGGAACTGCGTTTTGCACTCATGTCTGCATGGTACACAATATCTCATCAACATTTTCAGCATCTTGTGGAATCCAGCCTCGGAGGATTTAGGCTATTTTGAGGGCTAAAGGAGGCCAACATGCTACTAGGTAGGTGTACCTAATAAAGTGGCTGGATAGTATATATATATATATATATATATATATATATATATA
>JAFIDM010004315.1:15418357-15434377 GCA_023159025.1 Thereuonema tuberculata | reverse complement strand
TTTTTTTTTTGCCCTAGGCATGTATCTTATGTAAAAATCTAATGTTTGTAATTTATTACTACATTTTAACAATTACTGTTTTTTTTTTTATTATTTAAAGATATCTAATTCAAAAGTTTTAAAGTCTTAGCGCAGTGAATGCTTCGAGAAAAATGGAAGAATTACAATAAGCCTTTAAGTCGGCTCATTAAGGCCTCCAGTGGACTTTTAATCTATGTTGTCTAAAACTCAAAGATACTGTACTAGTGTCTAGAAATACATATCGAATATTTGGCATGAAACAGGATCAAACTGTCCCGTCCCCTTGGAAATAACATTTTTAGTAAGATTTCATTGGTTTCCGATGCTTGCAGTCCAGAGGTAAACTATCTAGTTGTTAGTACGGTCTGCATAAAAACAGTAACTGAAATATCACAGGATTTCTTTACAATCTCCAGTATTTTTGTTGCCAGTTAACAAATACTTGATAAATTTAAAAGAAAACAAAAGAAAATCAAAGTGCAATCCTTCGAAGCCAAGGGTGACGTTTTCAATTTCATTAATTGTAATGTAGAAACTTAAAATAAACTATTAATTACAGATTTACAGACACTCCAGTTTAAGTTGGCTGGGAAGAAGGGATTACTTCTTATTGTTGCAAATGATTGATACACACATTAGTATTCTGTTGAATTAGGAAGCTAAAGACAAAGCAGGAAAATGTTTTTCAATATCTAGACGAGGGCATAAATTGGTATGAAGTAGAAAATACAAATTTGATCAAAGAAATTTTAAATAATATCGGTAGCAGAGTTATCAGTCATTTCGAGATTTTACTTTCAATTTTTACAAAAAAAAATAAATAAAATAAACAATAACCAAGTAGGTTATCCTTATTTTTTTGTTAGCAAACAATTCCTATCTTAAATAATTCCAGGCCAACACACAAAACTAAATTTAAAAATTATTCAAAATACTAAAATATTACAAAAGTTTTTGTTCTGCCCTACAGAACTTTGACAAGTAAATGAATACACAGAAACACGAGGTTAAGTAGCCAAACGATGAGGTGATTCTCCACGGTCATGTTATTATAATTGAAGTGTTCCCTGTATTTTAAGACAAGACATTCTTTCACCTATTTCTAATACTTTCATAGCTTCCCTCCATCACGATATTGGCTCTTCCAGATTCCAGTCACATGACCATGGAGAAGCACTTCATTATTTGGCTACCTCATGTTTCTTTGTATTCATTTACTTGTAAAAGTTCTGCAAGGCAGAATGAAAACTTTTGTAATATTTAAGTATTTTAAACAATTTTTAAACTAGTTTTGTGTGTTGACCTGGAATTATTTAATTAAATGATGTTACACACATTAATTTATGTCAATAAATCCCTATCTTCTGTAAGATTTCAGTTATATCACTTTAATTCATTATTGAATAATTTTTAAAGTGTATGCTATTCTTTTATAAAATTTAATTCCTGGCGAGAAGATAATGCCTATATAGCCGAATTTATTTTTTCCCCCTTTTCGATGAATTATGTTTTAACAGAATGCTAAATACTTAATAAAAATAACTTGTTTAGGGTAGTTCAGTTGAAGTAATTTTTAACTTGTGATTGAGAACTAATCAAAGTGTGGAAGAGAAACTCTTTAAGGCAATGGTAAGGTTCCACGATCACTGCACAGCACTGAATTTGGAATGCCTCAATTGCATAGGAGAAAATATCTTTGCGATACTAATATTAATAATTAGAAAAAACCAGAAACCAAAGTTTCATTAAACCAGCCCTCTTTACCTGAAAAATTCAAGCAAAGAATAGCTACAAAATTAAAAATGATACGAAGAGAAACTTTTAAAGTGCCTACATTAAAACTAACATTTTTCCCCAATTAAGTTCTGCTAATCTTGTAACTCATCCATGTATTTACAGACTTGCTTAATTTCATTTACGATACTAGCAGTTGCCTTCTACCTATTTTTTCAGAAAGCAAAAATAAAAAAATTACAATATTTTATTTGTTTACATTGTAAAATTGGACATAGTTTAAACAATTGAGATTGCACTTCCTCTTAAGCAATTATGTTAAGAAAAAAAATATATATATAGTTTTATAATGTTTTTTTTTTTTTTACTTTGTTTTTGAATTTTAAATTAAAAAATAAAATAAAAAATAATCAATGATTAGCAACTTAAATACTTAAATAAAGGATAGAGTTTTGAGAAAAAGATCCTTATAAAAAGTGGAAAACAAAAGAATACGAGAATTTCTAGTGTAAGTGTGAATATAGTTGTACAATTTTTTAATTTACAAATTTTTATATAAACCAATAGTGTGAAGTTTTGTTAAATTTTCCATTTCAAAATCTAATCTTTTATATTGGTGTGCAGAAGCGTAACTAGAGAATTTTTCTGGGGGCCAGGCAGTTTGTGTTCGAAATGCAAAGTAGATAGGAAATCCCATTTTCTTGCATGTATGCATTAAAGAATGTAGCTTGAAAATAATAGTTTTGAAAATAAAGCATACAATGCCAATAAGTTAAAAAATATTTTATTTAATTTATTTTTATATTTAATAAAATTACACTAATATGTATTTTTCCCGGCTGGGGGGAGGGGGGGCAGCATAGCCATTCCATCATGAATATTTACATATTAATAGGTGTAACTTTAATGGGTCATTTAGCAGTTGTGTCTCAAAATTACTTTGAAAAGACCCACTAAATGCCACAGATGAAGTTATAAGTTATTGTTATACTAATGTAGATTATTAAGATTAGTTTGTGAAACTGGAAATTGTAACAATCATGCTTATATAAAGCCTACAAGATTTATCATTCTTATATGTTATTAATTTCTAAATTGCAATGGACTAAATTCTGTAAGAAACTCATATGTCCAGATCTTGATATTGAAACAACTATTAGATGTAGAGAAATTTAACCAGAAGGAATGAGCAGGATAATGTGCTCTTATAAGAAATAAGGAACAAATAAGATATCGAGGGTCAACAGAAAAAAATAAATATTAAAAAAAAAAAAAAAAATAACTGACTAAAAAGTTAATGAAAGCAATACAACTGTTTAAACTATCGATTCATGAATAAACATTAAATTTGATGTTTTATAAAAAAATTTCTAATCCTTTTTCTCTGAAATATTTTAATGAACGTTCACCATGTATTTTTCTTTCAAAATAGAAGGAAAAAAATGAAGTTTTTTTTATTTCTCAATAATGAATTAACTTTAAAAAAAAATATTAACAGAAAATTTCTGCCAACGACACGTTCATTCCTCCCTCCCCAAACCGTTTCCTTCAATACAATTATTAACCGATGTAAAGTGAAAAGTTTAGTTCGATTATTAATTATAGGAATGATCAAAATATTTATGCATTTAAAAGTAGTCTAGCAAATATTAAGCCTTATCAGGTACAAGTCAGATTACCTAATCATTTTCTATTCAGGTAAATGATGAAAATGGAGGAAAGGTGGGGGTAAGAAATAACAGAAAATAACCTCCGACACAAACAAAATTCTTTGCAACTATTACTACTGTGTGGAAACTGTACACTATTTTTTCAAACATCACAGATTTAAATTCGGCAATCTGCAAGTAGTAACAGTAGAAAACTTTTTAATTGCTTTTAAAGTTCTTGCAGCAGCTGAGGTTTTTAAGGGATGATTTCAAGTAGTGAACTTCCGAGTTTGATCGCAGCAGCAGCAGCAAATTATGAATAGAAAGAAAGTCTACAATCGGGTTTTCCTAAAAACAGTAGAAAATGGAAAAAACATCTGCTATGTATATTTGGTTTTACAGAATTAAGGTGTTGTATTGATTTTTCTTTTACTCTTAGACTAGTGTATATACAAAAATATTTCTGGGAAAGAAAAAAAAAATATGGAAAATAAAACAAATTGTTACAGCGGACAATATACAATTCAATAAGTTTTAGTCATTTAAAAAACAGTTTAACTTGAATTTAATTTTTTTTTTTTGTTTTTATCCCTTTTTCCCCAAAAATCTGAAAAGTTCTGTTTCTTTTAAGTCAATAACGTTCTGGTCCTGCAAAACAAAAACCAGACAATTGATTAGCGGGCCTCAAGGTTACTCAATTGGATACTTCCTTTTCCAAATGTGGGTAAAGTGAAATCATTCTCGATTCCCTATAAACAGCTTCTACATTTCTTCTTTGACTTGTGTTAAACAATTTTTTAAAAGTTGGACTTGAGCCTGATGGGGGGGAAAAAAAAAAATGTTTAGTAAATTAACAGCAATGAAATGTTTACATCAATGATACTCTTAATCAGAATTAGCATCAAGTGAATACAGTGAATTCTAAAAGCAAATCAAAACTTCAAAAACTATAAAATAACAAAATCAGAAAACAAGGTCAGCACAAGAATAAATAAAATTTCCCATTCAGATTCAATTATCGGAGGAGATTGGGAACGGCCGTTTCGTCTTGCATGGGACTCATCAGCCCGGACCGCCCTCCCCGATAAAGAACCCAGAAAGGTAAGAACATAACTGAAGGCCCCCCCGTGATGAGTCCCATGCAGGATGAAACGGCCATTCCCAATTCCCTTCGATAATTGAATCTGAAAGGCAATTTTATTTATTCTTGTGCTGCCCTTGTTTTCTGATTTTGTTTTTAATTAAAATTCACAGCATGTTAAATTTATTATTTACTAAAAAAAATATTTCATGGAATACAAATATTTGAACTTAACTAGTTTGTAACTTTTTTTATTTGTTTATAAAAATTAAAAATTCCCTGAAGTCAGTTTTTTTGGATTAACCTACATATGCTTTATCTCGACACTTCACTTAACATTTTGCCCTTAAGTAATGCATGGCTTCAACTGTTTGACTTCCATAAATTATGAAAGTTCACGATTTTAATGTTTAATTCACTTATATAATTAGATCATTAAGACTACAGGAACAAGAGATGTTTATTACGCATCATAATGTAAAACCAACCAAACAATCATTTTTCTGAACTGCAAATCAAAACTTCTTTGATCCAAAAACTGAACCACTTTTCCGTACAGACTACGGATCGACTGGAGGAGCCTGGGTTCAATTCCCGGCATGGTAGAGGATTTTGTTTTTTCAGCAGTTTCTCCTTCAGAGGGACCCCAAGGTTCACCCAACCCTCTATCAAATAAGGTACTGGATTTCTTACTCCGGAGGGGTAAAGGAATGCTGGCATAGGGTTGACGATTCAACCTCAACTAGCCCCATTGATCAAGAATCACTCAACTCCTGTGTCCTCCAAGGGCCTGTATTGTCTGTAGTGGAAAAAGTTTTACTTTTAATTAAAATAAATATTTCCTGTTAACGTTTTATTATAACGTGATTAAGGAATTTCAAACACTATAAATTATTTCATACAATATACTTTAATGACCTGAGCTCCTATTGAACTGGACTGCGAACAGAACCACTTCAGAAATTTTAGTGTCTGCACAAACTGAATCAGTCCAAAATCTTGGATAGTTTGTAGTTCTGATTTTCCTTTAGCGTTGTTCTTATTCATTTAGTCTCTAAATAAGTTTAAATTTAAAAGCAGCACGATTTTGAATTAATAAATGAAATTATCTAATCGGTTATGGTAAACGTTAATGTCATGTCAGTTACTTTAGGCTAAGCTATCTAAACTAATGTCTTGATTTTATAAGTTTTTATTTTTTAGTAGTAGTTAATGAAATGCTGCCTTTGAATGCCTTTAAAAAAGGCACAGTGTTTCACAGAAACAAGTTTAATACTAAGGATTCCATTCCGCAAAATGCTAGAGATTTTTGAATTTTTATTGTATTTAAAAGAATACAGAGAATTAAGAAATCAAAGGAAGGCACAACACTATAAGAAAGGATTCGCACCCCGAGTTGTCATCGGGAAGAGACTGGGATGGACCATTTCGTCCTTATTAGGACTCATCAGCCAGCCAAACTCCACCGAATGACAGACATAGAAGGTGCGAGGGGTTAGCTTTCCCGGGACTTGCTCCCGAGAGTGGGAACTCCCTCCGAAGAAATCCTAACCAAAAATGGTCCATCCCAGTCTCTTCCCGATGACAACTCAGGGTGCGAATCCTTTCTTATAGCATTGTGCCTTCGTTTGCTTTCTTAATTCTTTGAATCATTGGGCACGTTAAATTTCCTTTCATTTTAAATATATAACTTTTGGGCTTTATTTAATGCCACATTTAAATTCCTTTTGCGCCTAGCAGATTGCAGGACAAGGAATTGTTGTTTTTTGTTTTTATTTAATTTTAGGTTAGGATTTCTTTGGGGGGAGGGGGGTTCCCGCTCTCGGGAGCGAGTCCCGGGAAAGCTAACCTCTCGCACCTTCTGGGTCTGTCATTCGGTGGAGTTTGACTGGCTGATGAGTCCTAATAAGGACGAAATGGTCCATCCCAGTCTCTTCCCGATGACAACTCAGGGTGCGAATCCTTTCTTATAGCGTTGTGCCTTCGTTTGCTTTCTTAATTCTTTGAATCATTGTGCACGTTAAATTTCTTTTCATTTTAAAAGAATACAGTTCCACACAAAAATTGCATCGATAATAGTTTAAATAGAGATCTGTAAAAATATGGCAAGCTGGATTTTATGGCTTCAGATCTTAAAATGAAATAAAGAGAAAAGGAAGGAAGAAAGGAAGTAGCAGCATAGTAACTTAATCTGCTTGAAATGCATTATTCATCTGAAGTTGAAAGTAACAGAAAAAATAAAGAAAGCATTAATATCAAAAAGAACATTTATCATTTGAGGCCGAGGACTTGTTGCCCAACATAATTTAAAATATTCAAACTATTAAGTCGTCCACTTAGGGCTACAATAATTGTTCATCGGTGATAGGAAATAAATGTAAATCAATATGAATCCAAAATATATCAAAGGAGGAGTGGTTCTTAGTAAGAGAAGACAAGATTGATTGGGATTCCAGAAAAGTGGCTTTTTTTTTTTTTTTGTGCGTGCTTGTGCCGATATAGTGCTTTACGAGATTATTTGGAACAGTTATTTACTATTCAATTTCTTGCCTGAAACTGTTTCATTAATAGAAAATGGAACAGTTTAAAGAAAAAAAAAAGGCCCATACTAAGGAGTACTTCTTTTACAATAGAACATTGAAAACAGTTGCAAATAAAAAAAAAAAAAAAAAAAAAGTATAAAAAATTTCCTTACTTTGGCATGCTTTAATTGAAGTTCAGCAAGATCTACAAGGTTTTTGCGGAATGCTGCAACTCTTCTTGTTTTAAAGTCCGTTAATTCTGAAAAAAAAATTAAAAAATAAATGTTAAAATTTTAAAGACAAACTTCCCCACATAAACCCCCCCCCCCCCCCCCCCCACACACACACCCAAGAACAAAATCCTAAAAAAATAAAAATAAAATATTTGGGGATATATATAAATCCATCCAACAAATAATTCTTGTGAAAAACTTTTACTCCATGACAACGATATTTCTAATAGTTTCTTCAACCATTCTTCTTCAGGTTACAAAATAAAGATAAAAGAGGAAAAAATAAACCTTCCTCTTATTACAAATTATAAATAAACAATGAATTCCATCAAATTCTTATAAACAACATTAATGTATGATAATAGCATGACATATCACAACATATTATTGAGGGAAGATTGAATAATTTCAAATAAATATACTCATTATTGATAAGAAATATTAATACTTTATGTTGCTTATTTCTCATTTGAAATATTAATACTTTACATGTTAGCCTCTTATTTAATCTTTATTTCTGTAACCTGAAGAATGGTTGAAGAAACTATTCGAAATATTGTTGTCATGGAATAAAAGTTTTTCACAAAGAATTATTTGTTTGATGGATTTATATATATGTTTTGGGATATTTTAATACTGGTAAAATTGCAATGGTATATTTAAAATAAGAACTTCACTTCCGCCTTAATCCAATTATGAGAAAGTTCAGTAATTAATAAAACGATATAAACTTTTTTTTTTTTATTTTGCTATATATTTATACAGGCGATTCAAAATTCCCTGTACAAACTTTAAAAAGTACAGTAGACTTCTGATTATCCGCGGAGTTGGGTGGCGCAGCAATCGCGGATAAGCGAATTCCGCGGATAATCCGAAATAGGACGAAAATCAATACAAAAATGCTTTTAACATGTTTTATTTATATTAAAGTGGCAGTACATGCATTATAAACAATTACTTTATTTTAATTTACTTTAATTTCTTACTTTTTAACAAAACAAAAAAAAATTGGTTAATTTTCTTTTTCGTGTCGAACCACGAAAACCCTTACTTGGACGTCGCTAAATCTGCCCGTTTTATTGTTTATTTTTTTGTTAATTCCGTAATTTATTGTACAGTAAAAGAAAATGGTAATCGGAGAGGTCTGCGGATAATCTGGAGTTTACTGTCAAAATACAAAAACAATTCGTATTCTTAGTGGAATGCCATCCGAATGTGCTAGAGGGCACTGTTTGATAGCTCATTTGTTGGGCAGTGTGAGCCATCATCATTTGAAACGTTGACTTTGTACTAATAGCTTGTATCGCTTCACTAATGCTGAGGGGGTGGATATGCACCTAGCCTAGGGGGCAGCGAACGGAAACAGACGAGCCACTATATGACTGTAGGATGAATAGTTTCCAACAGACTTGTGCCCAATCATCAAACATTTGCACCAGAGATTGTGGGAAACTGGAGCATTCAGAGAATCAAGTGTACACCTCACTGTCATATTGTAAACATAGGGATAATAAACATGTTCCTACCTTACTTGTTACCTTTTATTTCTGAATCTTAAGTGTGTACCTTTTCTAGCACATTCAGGTAGCATTTGGAGACATACATTCCACTATGAATGTTTTTGTCTCCCCCTTCCCTCTTACTTTTAAAGTTTGTACAGGGAATTTTGAATCGCCCTTTGTACCAGAAAAAACTGATAAAAATTTGCAAGCAAAAATGTCCAGATTTCAAAAGAAATTCCATTCTCCTGGATATAATTTACATTTTTTCATAAAATTGCAAAAGGGCCCATTATTCTGATTTAAAATCGCAGTAAAATTTATTCGCATTTATTTAGAAATTCTGATTAGAGAACTGATTCAGAGTATTATGTTTAAGCAGTAATTCCCAAAATGATTTAAGGATTCTAGGATGTAAAACATAAGGGACTGTATCTGAAGGGTTCCTCCAGCTTTCTTAAAGACTGGAATTGGGAACTAGGAAAATATTAGAGGAAAAAAATAGAGATTAAAAATAAAAAGTTACCTTCTTTGGCTTTATCTGATATTAATTCAAATCTATCACAAGCCTGTTGCTGTGCAAGTTCAGCCTAGATTAGAAATGCAAGGAAATACATTAAGAAAATCATTTTATATAAACAGAAGTTTAAAAGGGGGGGGGGGGGGGAATCAAATACTTAAATACAAATTATTTTTTTTAATAGAAAGCAATAACTGTCGCCCCAAATCCTGTGAACACAGTGTATCTTAACTTCAATAATTTCCAGCTCACTGCTTGTTAAATATTTTCATAGTTACTTAATCCTCCAATACACGATTAATATTCATGAAGGAAACAGTTGCAGTGGTAAGAAATTGTTAAGACTTCACCAAAGAAATAAGTATATAAGCCACATAATTATGATACAGGGAACACAAATTCACATAACATTACTATACTTTCACAGAAAGTAGTTTTTTCTGCTTCTTCAGGCATAATTCCTACGAAGCAATTAGAACAAATCTAGACGTACATTAGCTGAATGAGTTACAGAACGTATTAGCTCATTTAGAAATAGACATCCTGAAATATCTGTTTGGACAAACCATTGTGTAACACTTGGACATAATGCAGATCCATTAGTAACAGTCCTATATAATAATATATTTCACACAAGACTATTTAAAATTGAAGCTTGTGTTATCAATAGTTTTGATTGGTTTAATAAACAAAAATAAGTCCATTTTTGTTAGAAAAATTCAAAAAGCATTGTAAAAAATAATAAAGATTTTCAATGATTGTAAACATTGCCTATATTTGTTTGTTTAAATTAACCTATGTTTGTTCTAATTGCTTTGTACGAATTATGCCTGAAGCAGAAAAAGCCACTTTGTGAAATATAGTAATGTTTGGTGAAGAATTTGCGTTCCTTGTGTTTCCTGTATCATAAATAAGTAGTGTTAATCTTGGGTCATTATAAATTACTTTAAACGATGAGAGACAATTCAATAGTTAGATCTTAGCGATTTTTTTTCTTTTAATTTGATTATTCCGTTTATCTGTATCGTTTTTCCATCAATTTTACTGATATCTAATAAAAATATGCACAACTATAAAGAGAAAAAAAAAAAAAGAAAAAGTTGTTGTAAAACTAAAAAATAGAGCGAACAAATTTAAAAAGCAAATCCAACTTAACACATTATTTGGAAAAATACAAAACAAAACAGTTAATAAAAAAAAAAAAAAAAAATTCTACCCCCTTCCCTCTCCTTGGGGTGCTGAAAACCACTGTCGGCACAATCTCCAAGATCTGGTCAATCTAATGCTGCTATCACCAACATCTGTCCTAAAATGAACACAGGACGCCCACAGCAATAAACAAAAGAGGATCTTCCAATTCCACATCTCATCAATTCTGTTTTGCAAACCATTCAAGAGGGGAAAAAAACTGCATACAAAACAGATGGACCAATTTGCTTTTTGTATTTTTCTAAGGCTATTAAATTGAAGAAAAGGCTCAAAATAATTCTAATTAATGTTAAAAATATATATTTTTTTCCTCCTCCCAAGATTAGAAAAATAAGATTAGGCTGAAATGAAACCAGCCTTTTATCAAATCAGAAATCGTTCATGAGCTTATAATACAACCCCTTTCGTCCCACCCCCAAGGAAACAAAAAAAGAGGGAGTAAGGAGGATTACGACTTAATATAAGTCATTTAAGACACTTCTTAAATCTAAAAAAAAAAAGTAATTAATGATAATTTTATTTTTGGCTGATGTCTAACTTCCTTTTCCCTATGCACTGTAGGTCATTCCATCTGAAATCACCCAGATTTGAATATATTGGTTGCATGACCATTTCAAAAAATTTTGATTATTTTTTTTTTTTTTTTTACTGACTTTTTCCCTTTTATAAGATGGCGTAAAACCAGGTAAAAAAAAAAAAAAAAATTCCCTTGTTGTTCCTCTATGGCGGCCATTTTTTTCAATAAGCCCGACGCTCGATTTCGGAGAAATCAGGTGAACGATAACTCCAAATATCTCTTAAACTAAAAGAGATAGATATAATTCAAAAGCCAATTTACAGGTGGTGAAATGATGTGTCTTTTCTTTCCAATAACTTCGTAGCTATCTTTTACAGGAAAGCTGAAATTAAGGTCTGAAATTTGGGCTTCAAATTTGCGAAAAAATGCAATTTTCGGATTTAAATTATAGTAAGGGGAAAAGTGTAAGACTTCAAACTTTTATCTCAAGTTGGCCTGTGCCAAGAGTGTTTTACCGCCAAAACATCATCCCTTAGAATTTTACCTTTCTCTTGTAACGAATCTTGTAAAGAAATCTGCACAAAACTAAATTTTTCCAAAACAACGCAAACCAAAGAAACAAACCCGAAACACGAGAAAACTATCGCAACAGTCGCGGAACAGCCTGCGACTTTGTCCCGAGACACATGTTCCGCGACTTTGTCCCTTGGTGTGTACTAGGCTTAAGACTGGACAATCCCCAGGTGGGAATCTGAGGTTGAAATGCGCATTTTCTCCTTGACTTCTTGCAAAAAACGTATAAATGAAATTTGCGATTTCAGGAAAACGTATAAATGAAATTATTTAACGTTAATATGCAACGTTAATTTTGCCGGGACCATAAGTAAATGGCATAAATTAGAAACCTATAAATGGTGCTCCACTGTTTTAACAGTTTTGTTTTTTAATTTGTGTTTCTAAAATTTCATTCACTGTTCCTAAGCTGTGAAAAGAACGTATTTTTTTTTCTGGTGAAAACTGCAATATTTTGCATTCTTATCATCATCACGAATTAAATAGTGTTCACTTAACTTTTATTTCGAAATAACTTCCAAAATACATCACTGAAATTCTGTTCTCACAGAATGTCTTCCTATATCTTTCCATATACAGGAAGTTTCATTTATTTGCTTTGCAAAAAATGAACAAAGTAAACAACACAAAACTCAGGATGATTTACTTTGTCTTTCAAGTGCCCCAGTATTTTAATAAGTATTCAGTCACAAAATGCAATTCGTAGAAAACAATTAGTTTACAGAATAGAAAAAAAAAAAAAGTTTCTTTACATTCAATATGTTTTTGAAAACCAATTCTAAAAACTAACTTAATAGCTATTTTCTCACAATTTAACAACTTAAATTAACAACAAATACAGCAAAATAAAAACAAAAAAATTAAGTATTAAGTTATTGATAAGTGTGCATCTACAACTAAGATAAAAATAAAAGACATGCATTTGAAATTCACACTACAAAAATCAGGCAGACATTGATTAAAAACACAGCCAATAAATGGCAAAAAAAAAAAAAAAAAAAGGACTGGGTTGTTCTTGAATTAAATCTATTTACTTTTAGCCAAGACAATACAAAAAAAAAAAAAAAATAATAAGAGAGGAGTGGGAGGTAAAATTGTTTTTATAAAAAAAATGTTAATCGAAAAGCTTTAACACAATAAAGTAGTTAGCTTTACAGACTAAAAAAAAGTGCACATCAACATGCAGATTAAAAAAAGTAAAAAAAAAGGCAGCTTTAATTTCACAATCCTAATGAATTAATAAGGCTACTTACTTCAGCAACATCCAGCGCCTTTAGGTTGCAAGGAAGGGGAGGAGAAAAAAAAAATAAAAAAAAATCCTTATAAATATGGGGTTCCAAAAATTTTAATGTTTTCCGTATAAATTTTGGGGAACAAAAAAAAAAAAAAACAACTAATAAGTAGCCTTACCGATACAAATAAAACTTAAGAAAAAAAACTAACTGCAAAACATGAACAAGAGCTATAAGAAAACTGCTTTAATCTTTTAATTTCTAAAAAAAAAAAAAAAAAAAAAAATCCTTAAATTTACGATTAACAATTTGGCAGTTTACCCTACCACAAAAAAAAGAACTTAATACTAAAATAATTTACATCGTTTGATCTTTCATTGATCGCATATGTTTTTCCCCAAACATTTCATACTTAAAAATTGGACTTTGTATATGTTGACAAGAAAAACTTCTTGAAATTTGGGGCTTAGAAACAGATTGCAACCTTAATAATAAAATTATGTTGAGTTCGCTGCTACTGATATAGTGTTCTGTAAGTGTAAAGGGAATAATACACAAACCCCAAGTCAATCACATACAGTACAGCAATACACGATTCAAGACAAACAATATGGCTGCTGAACATTAAACTCACAAGTTCAGAAAATATCACTAATAAATTAACTACAGATATCTAAACAAATGAAATTCGGTAGTAACAGCTTATTTGGATTCAGTTTCGTTACAATAAACAGATAAACCACCACCAACAAACATTTTACAATCGATTTTCTTGTTCAAAAAATCACTAATTGCAAACATCAATTTCCTTAAAAGCTCTTCTATTTACAAAAATTGCAGTTACGTTTGGAAATTGCCCAGCTTCCAAATTCCAAACACGGTAACCTATGCATAATCAAAAATACTTGGATATCTATTTATTCATAAAGTAGGCTTATGGTTCCAATATTTTAATTAAGCAGAATTCTGTAGGCTCTACAAAGAAGGTTTCGATTTCGAATGAAAAAGCGTTTTTGGTTTCAAGTGTCATTCGCATTCTTATAATACTTTTTGGAGATTATGAAGTTAATTTAGTTGTACAATGTAAATATTTGTTAATTAAAAAAAAAAAAAAAAACCAAAAAAACCTCACTGTAGCGTTGGATTACTTTGACAATGTTCACCATGCCTTTTGTCTTCACGTTGACATGTGCGCGTTTTCCGCCATTATTCAATTTTTTTTTTCACGTACTTCCGCGAGTCCTTTCCCCGTACCCCAGGTTGGGAACCGCTGGTGTAGATCGTTGGTACCGCAACTGGTTTTACTTAGTTAATAATGAATTTGTTTGAATGTTAAGTCTATGGAAACTTTTTTTTTGCTCCTAACTTTTAGGCTAAGAACGCACTTGCATATCCACGAAGTCCCTTGCCCTCTCCCCTCTTGCCTTCTTCCCCTTTTATTGCTGCCCTCAAGGAATGTAATAATTGTTCCTATTGTCATGACCCCTTCTTGAAGAGGAAAAAATATAGATTTCAACTGTATATGTGCGTGGATGAAAGACCCTGGGCGAATTGAGGGTTGTTTAACAAACCCTTCCTTGCGGAGGGGAGACTTCGTTTATGAGTTCGTGGATAAATATAACCATATGCGTTCTTAGCCTTAAAACCGTACGTTTGCGGTCAAGGTTAACTTGTTATACATAACCTTGACCAATATAAATGTCACTCCCAGCTACACACACCGACACTGTGGGATTGGTCATTGGCGGGCAGGAAACAAGAAACTATCACCAAATATTGGGTTTTCCAACAAGAGGGGGAAGAAAAAAAAAAAAGGTCCAAAATCTTTTTCTTTTTCTGCAATGGATGAGGTTCAACGCTCACTACCTCAATCGGTAAATGTTTACTAATTTGAGACTATCTATATTCGAAAAGATCTCCTATGGGATCGTGCGTAAAGACCTCCCATAGAAAAGCAAATTGAATTCCCATCGACTCCTAACAATGCAGTCATCTATTTTAAATTTGCGCGTGCTTTGATTAAAATTAACTAGATTTCGACGAGTCAAATACGTCAGGTTTTTCTTTAGCAAAACAGAAAATCTGAAGTCAGCTTTGAATTTAGCAAATACAAATAAAATTATTTTGAGGAAATAAGGAAAATAAATTTTTCTAATAATAATAAAATAAAAAAACAAAAAAAAAAAACCCCGCAATATTTTAAGCAAACTAGGCTTTAAATTCTTTCTGAAGTTTTTTTTTTTTTTTTTTTTAGGAAAAAGGATAATATGGAAAGATGTTTTATTTCCAAGTTTTATTAAAAGGATTGTAACTTTTAGAAATTTGGACAAAAATTTACAGAAATGTGCAGAAAACAGCAGTCATCGGCCTTTTTTACAGAAACTAAAATGCCTAAATATTTTATTATTATTATTATTATTATTTCAAACTTTCTTAAAAGGTGTTCCTCAAAATAAGTCAAAAATGTTGAATTCTTATGTAATTTCACTTACGAGCGGGAAATAGAAAGACAACAGATTGAAAGGGAAAATTTTCTTTTTTTTTTTTTTTTTTTTGCATTACTTTTGTTTTACTGGCTTAGATACTGAAAAGTAACTTCAGGAACATGATTCCCGCCTTCGTCGTTCATACAGATTTATCGCGACTAAGAAATTCTGGTAAAATAAATAAGAATGTACCACTAGTAGCCAAAGGTGAGAATCGTCATGTTTACATTTTATTTTTTATTTTTAATGATTACTTACACACCCTATCGTTATTCATTTTCATTTACGATAATTGAAAAGCGAATTGTAATTTCGTTAATTACACAACATCTTCAATTTTTATTAAAAAAAAACATATATAAGGGAGTGGCTTAATTGAAGAGTTGTTGTGATTGTGCGCGCGCGCAGGTTTCCAATTAATATGCAAATTTATAGAAATGAAAAAACAAAATTAATACCCAATTAGTTGAGTCGTTCCATCTCCCTTCAAGGTTAGTTTAGCAACAGAATTCGTACTTCCAATACTGCAGCTTATGGTCCACTGTAATAGCGGTCTTCGGGGAGGGGACAGAAGAATATTCTGATAAATGAATAGTACCTATCCTACGAAATCTTTAATCTAGCGATATTTGTTAAATACACAATGTTAATACCATACAGCAAATAGGACTACATTCCAGTTTTTCTCACCCAAACATTTCGCTGCGGTCTTGTCTTGTAATTTCCTTTCTAAACATTCTCTCT
>JAFIDM010004315.1:15373374-15412574 GCA_023159025.1 Thereuonema tuberculata | reverse complement strand
CCAATGCAATAACTCTTGGCAAGCACGTAATTACCTCTCCTTAATCTCTGCAGTTAGCAATGGAGAACTCTATCTGTACATCAACTCTTTGTGCACAATATGCTTTACAGAGCCAAACCTCATCAAGAATAGAAATTCACTATTTCCTGCAGAGCAATATGACAATTCTCCTAAATCTACTTGTCTACCTACTGGCAACAATTGATCACAGATTGCATTAGCTGTGTTTGTGAAGGTCTACAAACTTTTTGCCCCAAAACAGTCTGGCTCAGGCTTAAGAAACACCTTCTTTGAAATCTAAAGATGTGGTACAAATTTTCGAACCAAGCTTTTCTAATTTTTGGAGTGCCACGTGATTTAAAAATTCCATCACATGTAAGTTTTTATTTTACTTTTTAATCACTTGTGATTATTTTACTTTTACAATATTTTTTACTGAATAAAATAAAAGTATTGAGACAATAAAAAAAGCCTAAAAAAGTCATTTCTGCTTAGAATATAAGGTTGCCATAATAAAAAAATTATTAAGAGCCACGAAGTGAATAAAATGCAACCAAAATTAGTGCACGTACTCTTTGGAAAATCAGGTTTCGATTTATATACACACAAAGTTTTGGCACTATTCAGTTATATGAATACAAACTTTGTATTCATATAAGTTAGATATAGTTCTGTATGTTTTTAGAACTGCATTCTCTGAATGACCTTTGCATAATTTTGCATAATCTCAACTGTTTTAGTAAAAAAAAATTGTCACCAGGGGACATTTGGTGCTAGAATAGGGTGACCAGATTTTTACATTGGCAAAGCGGGACACCATTGACGGGGGGGGGGGGAAGACCGGAAAGGAAAAAAAAAACGTAATCTCTAGTTTGACAACCAAAAAAAAAGAATCTCCAGGTTCAACAACCAAAAAAAAAAAGGAATCCCCAGGTTCAACAACCAAAAAAAAAAAAAAAAAAAAAAGAATCTCCAGGTTCAACAACCAAAAAAAAAGGAATTCATTAACCACAAAAAAAATCGGGACATTTTTAAAACGCCGCGGGACGCGGGACAAATTGTTAAAAATCGGGACTGACCCGCCAAAATCGGGACGTCTGGTCACCCTATGCTAGAAGTGCGTGAAATTTGCAAGTCTCATTGTTGATACGGATGAGTTGGTGGATATAAGGAAGACTGAAATTGATTAATCTCATTCACTTTACCTGAATTTCTGCTGCTAGTCAAGTTTTACTATCAATAACATGGTAACACTAATGTCACACTTGTAGAATGTAAGGTGGTGGTTATAGCATAGGAAAAAAGGTCTAATAACAATAAAAAAAAAAAAAAATTGGAAAAATGTTTTAAGATTTGAAAATAGTGGATTTTTAGCAGTGAGGCCAGGATGGGAACAAACCGATTATTCATTAACAAGTTGAAGTTGTATCTGTTGCAAAACACGGACTGAATAATGCACAAGTCCCGTAGTGCTCTGACAATAGCAAAGCAACTGGATATGCCATTCTCAACTGTGGAAAATCCTGCATCAAATTGCTGAAGATTCCCCATACTCAAGCTTTGCTTTGTGATGTGGAAACTGCCCTGACATTCCTTGCCTCGAATGTGAAAGTGGCTTTGAAAGATCTTGTGGAGTGATAAGACATTTTTATCCCAACGGTAGTATGAAACCAAACAACTGTCGTATTTTGATTGTGAATAAGCCTCATGTTTTCCGTCAGACCCCTTTACACTCACTGAAGTCATATTTAATGAATTATGGTACAATTTCACTGCATCATTTATCTATACTTTTTCAAAGAAATTCATCCAACAGGAGCAGTGACTTGTACAGTCTCTTCTATTAGATATTGAGAGATGCTGTTCAAATTCACTGTTCAAGAGCAGCAGTGAAGATGCATCAACTATATTCATGCAGGATGGAGTACCACTCATACGGGATTGCCAGTACAGCAAGTAATAAGACAATTCACAGAAAACAGTTTAGTCATGCATTTTCCACAGCATGGCCACCTTGTTTGATTTCAACCCTTGTGATTTGATTGTGGGGTCTTCTTAAAAGCTTGGTGAAAATTTCCTGATTTAGCAACCTTGAAACAGAATGCAGAACAATAGGTTTTGTGCATTCCGTTGTACAAAATATTCACAGAATGCAGTTTTTAGAACATTTTTGATTTATTGAACCTCATCTAACTTATATAAAAACAAAACTTGATTTGTAGTCTCTTCTAGCTATTACTCTTTCAATAATCTCAAATCAAGCACTTCTAGTGCCAAATTTACCCTGGTGGCAAAATTTTGTACTAATTCTTTATATAAATCTAAACCTTGTGTTCCTGTTGTACTTACAAGTTTGGTTGAATTTCGCTCACTATTTTTCACTACTTTGCTCTGAACACCTAAATATGACCCCACGTTGTATAACAGTGTACATGGTTCAAAGTGATATCTGGCTAAAACTTTGGGTTAAAAGTTCAGAATATGTTACCGATTGATGTTGAACTGTTCCCAAGATGGCAGTTAAGGAACAGTCTGCAGGACATAGTACCTTCAAAATGTTTCCCATAGAAACATCCTGGAGTGCAAGTTTCCTTAATTACCTACAGCTAATCGGCACAAATGCTTCGCTTTGCACCAATAACTTGAACTCATAAGTTAACTATTTTTTCCCCCTCGCGGGGAAGTGGTAACAAGGCAGCATGCAATGTATCCCTTGTATGGGGGTATCGTATTCTGAATTTTAACCAGTTTTTATACCTCTGCTCAATCTTAGTTTTAGTGGATTATTACCTACATCAGTAATACATTGCCACATCTTCAAACACTACTGCTGCTCTGGAAATTCAGGCAGGACAATACTTTTGAATGATACATTCCCCACAATCATGAAGTAAAAATAAAAGGAATCTTCCAGTCATTTTACTATACAAGTGTCTTCTCAACGGGAAAAATGACAACATGGGATTAATATAACAAATTCTAACTATTTATTTTTTGTTCCACCACTCCTTTTAAGGTTTGAAGTCATGAATTTGCTTTAAATTTCAAAATTCACAGAACTTATTTAAAAGGACATTTTAGGTGAAGGAAGTAGGGTAAACTAGGTAATCATTGGCCACTGTTAACATTTTAAGTGAAATTAGTATTTGTGAGAAATGATTCCAAATTTCATCAACAAATGGCATTACATACCTTCGTAGGCTATTTAATAGGCTACTCAGATTTAACACTAGATGCAAATGGCTGCTTTCTTAAAAGTCTGTCAACTTTCTAATAATTTCAAATTATTTTTATTAAGGATAGGCAATCTTCTGCACGATTTAAATAGTTATAGGTTTTTAAAATCACTAAATCTTACTGAAATGTCGTCTACTGTTCATTAAATCTTGGACAGTGGTTTTAAATTGCCATATTAGTTTTATAAATTGGCCATATTAATTTTATAAATTGGCCAGCAACTGCATTAGCACTGAATGAGATTTACAGTGATTGGCCGGTGTGGCCAAATTCTAATTTTTCTGTGAATACATTACATCTTAAATAAAAATAGGCTACTTAAAATTAATTATACCGAGATGAAAATAGGAAAAGAAAAGCTAATTATATAGCAGAAAGAAAATACGCAAGGGAAGAAAAGGAACTGGAAAAACAAAATACTGTGAAATCAAAAGCCATCCAAAAAATTTAAAATCCCTGAATCCATTAAAAATCCAACACCTGATCCATCAACAACATCAATAGCTATCGTATTATTGATGGGCCAGAAGTTGGAAACATAGGAAGAAACCACAACTTAAAACAAAAGCTATCAATTCTTAAATGTGCCAAGTGGAACGAAATTGTAAAATCGTACTCAAAATCTCCATGATAGCATATATTGTATTTGGAATATTCCAAAACACCCTCAAAAATTCCAAATATTTCGTTTTTTTTTTTTTTTTTTGTCACAACTGCTTTCATTTATAAAAGATATTTCAGATGAGTTTTCTTTGTGCATTAATCAGAAAATTCTTCTAAAGGTAACACTCTCTATGGTATCACAATACAATCATGTAAATTCCTTGGTTATGAATCTACAAAATTTTAATATTCCAGTTCTTCAATTTCAATCATTTATTTGCATTAATCTTTCACAAATGTCCAATTACAATATGGAACAGTTCCAGTCTTTTCAAAGATGTTTATTTTAAAGGTTAAAATAAAATATGAACATTTGTTTATTCTGATTTTTATTAGTACCGATTCAATCACAAACATATGAAAGTACAGAGACTGCAGTGCCATATATTTTGGGATACAGGAACGACCCTCAAGGAGAGATTACGAGAGCACATCCGAGCATTAAGCAGTAGTGCAAATATCTAAGCAAATATCTGATTTTTTATTAAATGCTCACAACCCAGACCCATTGGTCGAAGTCCTTTTTCAAATTAAAGACAAAGATCAGACTGATTGTTAATAATAAATGTTTCTACAGTTTTAACTATTAACTATATTAATAAGGCAAAAGGATTACAAATAAACAATTATTCATTGAAGTATTATGTAATAAGGCAAAATTTACAGACTGTTTATATATCTTATGTACTACAGTCTAACACAGGAAGGCAGTCACTTCCGGCGTTGGGACTGGGAACTTAAAAAAATAGGGGTGAAAGGGTATCAGGTAAATGGGGAGTGGGAAGAAAGGATTACAAGTGTGTTTGCAATAAGAACACTGCATCATTATTGGGTGTAAGCAGCTGATTTCAGAAGAGCTAAAATCAATTTCACAGTAATCTATATTACTAAAATCGTTTATTTCTGTCTGTTTGTCTGTCTGGCGCAATTTCCTGTGAGAATGGAAAATAGAAATAATTTTTACAATGAAACGTCCGCAACAGGAATCAAACCTACAACCTTCTGATCCGAAGTCAAACATCTTATCCATTAGGCCAAGGTGACTACTACTCACTTTATATTGTTTTTTGACTTGTGTCGTTCCCGTTCCCCCAATCAATAATTGATGAATTCAACCTTTTTGTTTTTGAATCTCAAGATTTTTTTATTTATTTTCGATCCGTCTATTTTTAATTCGAAAATGACAATTAGAACTATAATTGTCGAAATGTTGGAATATTTTAAATATAATAATATTCTTACTTAACTAAACTCTATGGGGATATTGAAAAACAAGCACGTGTACACGGGAGATGTTTAAATATAAAAAAAAAAAAAAAGTCAAGAAAGAAAGAAGCACTATTTCTATTAGGTAGAATACTGAAAAATCATTATTTGTAACTTAAAAACCAATACTATTTGTAACTCAAAAACCACTGAAAAGTATATCTCTATTACTAAAAGCTTTTATTTCTGTCTGGTCAGTTGTTGTAATTTGTGAAAATAGAAATAATTTCAATAAGTTCGCTAAAGGAATCGAACATGCAACCTTCTGCTCCGAAGTTAGATGTCTTAGCCATTAGACAAGGACTACATTCTAATCTCAATAAAAAATAAAATATATCATAGATATACAATTCACACGCTGGTTCTAAAAGCAGTTGTGGATTGACAGAATATAAACATCAAAAATTAAATTTAAAAAAAAAATTAAAAAATTTTAGTTTTAGTTTACTTGAAGTAATTTGTGTGTTTTTTTTAATAAATAAAAAGTTGTTTTCCGTTACATATGCGGAAGCTTCCGGAGCGAAGCGACGGGTAGCCGACTAGTTTACTATAATATTTGATTTATTTGGTTAATTAATAAAAATATTTCTTAAGGAATCAAATTTAAAAGAAAATCTTTTTACATTTTCTTCGGATAGTATTTCGAAATACTTCTTCGTTTATTTTTGAGAATTCCAAATGAACTTCATAACTCTGTTTCTAGTTATATCACATTTTTTTTTTTTTTAATCTTATTTTAATTTTTTTACCAACTATTAAATTTTTAATAAAATAAAACTAGGTTTTATGCTATCTAAGATTTTTTTTTTTTAATTTTCTTTTTATTTTATATTTCTAAAAATGTATATGAATTTTATTGTCCATGGAAAGTTCCACCCCCACTGAGCTTAATTCCTTTCTCCCCAGCCCACTCACCAGTTACCTTTTCACCTCTATTTTTTCAAGTTCCCAGTCCCAAAGCCTGAAGGGACTGCCTTCCAGAGAGTTAGACGGACTATACCATTTAGTTTTGCATTGTTAGGAAGTTTAAAATTTATGCATTAATAGTTTTACATTTTCAAAGACAGCCTGAAGTTCAAAATTATTTGAACGAAAAACTGTATAAGAAGAAATGAAGATTAATATCGTTTTTAGGTTAAGTTTAAAATACATTTAAAAAAAGTGAGCAAATTATTAATCTTTACTTAAATTATCAAATACCAATCTTTAAGAGGCCGATCACTATCTAGTTTACCCTATACCATTGTTCAAATGAAAATGTACATTTATACAATGTGGTTCAGATTTAAAAATAACTTAGCAGAAATTTGAAGCCTTTCTACTCTGCATAGTAGATTTAGTAAAATTAAATTTAGTAAAATTTTGATTTTTTTTTTTTCAAATCTTTCCTACTTAGAAGTTAGAAAAAAACAACATTTCTGATTATTTATTTTTTTTAATTTTATATTTTCTACCAATAGTGTCACAGAAATCATCCACTTCAATTTTGTACAACTGCAGACTCTGCTGCCACATTTTAGTGAATTCATTAAATTGTTAAAAACTTCAAAACTTGAAATACATACATGTTTCCCCCTTTTCTTTAGCAAATGCTTCCATATTACTTCAAAGCAGTAGCATAACTAGGGTGAGACAAATAGGACTGGTTCCCTGAATAACCAAATTTGAGATTTGAAAGGGGGGGGGGGGACACTATGCTCGAAAAATATGAAAAAAAAAAAATTGATCTTGTTAAAATGTTTCAATGGACAAGACGCCTTTCTGATTTTCTGACACTTGATCGACATTGAACGTGAGGAACCAAATTTTGATGGCATTGTTGATCTCCTAAACTTTTAAAAATCCATTTTCAAGATAAAGTTCCAAATCATTTTTTCTTCTTCTAAAAATCGGCAACAATTTTTTATATACCAGGTTATTCGGAATATAATGGTCGATTTGGAAGGTGTAGCTTGAAAAAAAAAAATACAGCATGCAACATTGTTTAATTAGAATTAGAATCCTGAAGCAGCTACTACAACTATGCCAGCGATCGACAAGTGATTCATTGTCAGCCCGGAAGAAATCAGACTCCCGGGAAGAAGGTCCAGGCAAGCCAATTGTTGCAAACCTCTCAGTTTTTGAAGATCTTATCCTTAAGTAGTTGTTCAGATACATGAAAATTGTGATAATCAGTTGGTGCTAGGTCAGGGAGTACGGTGGATGTGATAGAGGTTCCATATCTCAGTTCATGTACTTTCTTGTTGTGTCACTGTCGACATGTCTGGTTTTTTCTGATGCTCTGTTCGTTCATGTGAGACCCATGTATCTAACTTCATTTTACCAATTTTGGTGGAGACTGTCAGACATGGTCAACACTGACACAGTACTCTTTGGCAAGTTCTGACAGTTTCTTCACAGATGCCTTCAGAGCATAGTTATCCAGGACAGAGCATAGTTATCCCCCTAGTCTTGTAGGTTCGTGTCTCAGAAGGGAATTTCTCAAATCACCGATGAACAGTATGTTTAGATGTAAAAAAGTTTTACGTGTCGGAATAATCTATTGATAAAAGTCTACTTAATCGACACAAATCAATTCTAAAATAGAATAAATAATATAAAACTGCATGACGTTTCAAAACCTCATCCTTATGGTTTTTTTCTCAAATGCTCAATGCTAAAAAGATTAAAAATGAAGACCCCCTATAACCCCTAAAATGTAATTTACAACCTTAATTAGTTGATCGTCAAAGTAAGAATAAAAGTGAATTCCGGAAGTTCCGAGATTTGATAAACCCCTGGTGTAAAATTTATGAAAGTAATTTAAAGCGCTTCAGCTTTTTGTGTTATCGGATTTTTTTTTTTTTTTTTTTTTAATTAATATTACATCACATCCCATATTCTTTATTTTAATTTTCAGATTGCCTTTGAGTAAAATTCCAAACTAACCAAAAAAAAGTGTCCCTTGGGTATTATTTATACATATGTAAAATTTCAAGATTGATTCCACTAATTAGAAAACGGAAAATAAAAATAAAAAAAAAAAACTTTGAACAATATGAATTTAGGAAATAACTTGACTTCACCAAATAACATTACAAAGGAATTTTTTTTATTTTAATACCCTTTTCGTCAAGCCAAAAATTAAAAATAGAAATGCCAAAAACTGAAAACATAATACATGATAAATAGGACATAGCATTAATGAGAAATACAAACAACCATAAAAGGAAAATAAAAATTAATAATTGACATTATTACAATAATATAATTGCATATTAAAATTTAATACAAAGTTGTGTATTACTTAAATTTGCCTTTGTAATATATTATTTGGTGAAGTTATTTAATAGGTGACAAGGTCTTTATAATACTAATTCATTACTTTTTTTTTGCTTTTTTCAATTGGCTGGATGGTGGGTTAACAATAAAACCATAAGAGGTTCACAAAGACTCGGGACTGCTATCTTAATTTATTTTTTTTTCTTCAAAAAGCCAAAACTGCAGGTCCATTAGTACTGTAATTACTGATTGTTATTTTAGGCTTCAAAAAGAAAAGACGTGTAATCTTTTCGAAAATTTGCTTTTTTTCATATTAAATATAGTTTTACATTTTAATTTTGGTGTGATGTTAGAATTACTGTAACTGTTAAGTATGGATCCAAAACTTAGTGCCTGACCAAAGCTGTTGCAGAAATTCTGGGAGTTAAGGAAAGGATAGAAAGTGCAAAAAAGCTAATAAACCACAAGTTCAGATTGCTTTATTATAGAAAAGTCTCCTTGCTTTCGTTAAAATTCTTTTGTAAGAGTTCCATTATCTTCCCAAAATAAATTAAGTCAACAATTAAATTTGGGCGATTATTTTTTTTAAAAAAATTTGTTGATTCTATTTCAATTTAATAAAAAATTTAAAAATTATTTTACAAGTTTCTTTTCGCTAAAAAAATTGGCATTTTTTTTTTTTGGGGGGGAAGATTAAAATTAAGAATTTAGTAAAACTTTATACTTGAATTATTGTAAACGAAAAGAGATTTAACGTGTCTGAAAATTTAAAGAAATGGCAAACGAAGGCACAACACTAAGAGAAAGAATTCGCACCCTGAGCTGTCACCAGGAAGAGACTTTTTCTTAGCTTTGTGCCTTTGTTTGCCATTTCTTAAAATTTTCAGGCACGTTAAATCTCTTTTCGTTTTTAAATGCACGGCTTAGTTCTTTTTTAAATGCTTTTATTAAATGTTTTTTGTGTTTAGTGGATTGCAGGACAAGGAATATTTGTATTTTGTATTTTTGGTTAGGATTTCTTCGGCGGGAGTTCCCGCTCTTGGGAGCGAGACCGGTGGAGTTTGGCTGGATGACAAGTCCTAAAAAGGATGAAACGCTCCATCTCAGTCTCTTCCTGGTAGTGACAACTCGGGGTGCGAATCCTAACTTGTAACGTCGTGCCTTTGCTTGTTTACTCATTTCTTTGAATCATCAGGCCCGTTAAATTTCTTTTCATTTTAAACACATGCCTTTATTAAATTCCTTTTGCAGATTGCAGGACAAGGAATATTTGTATTTTGTTTAATTTTTGGTTAGGATTTCTTTGGGGAAAGGTCCCGTAACTCGGGATACTAACCTCTCGCACCTTCTGTCATCGGTGGAGTTTGGATGGCTGACGAGTCCTAAAAAGGACGAAACAGTCCGTCCCAGTTTCTTTTCTTAATTCTCTGACAACAATTGTAATTAAGGCAAACCCAGTGCAACTAAATATCCTGGTTTCTGATAAGGACAGAGAAAGACGTAATACTCATTTCTTATAATGAAAAATATTTAGAATTCAAGTAACTTTGGCTAAATATCAGACAAGATGCCTAAACAAAGCAGCAATCTCATTCAAGAACGAGTAATGAATAAATAGATTACGTGATTCTAAAATTACAAAAATTGCTGATGAAGAAAATTTCGTTAATGACGGTTCAGATCATAAAAACATTTTAGGAAATCTGATTAAAAAAGATTATGTACTAGAATCATTCAATAATATTTCACTTTCTTTCAATTTTTAACCAAATTAAATAAGAGGAATTAACTGAAATATCAATCGTCATTTGTCAAGTTATTTTATAAAAAAACCCAAATACATTCAAAGTGGTTTCAAACAAAATATCAAAACCAAAGTTTTATATTCAAAAAGTAATAAATAAAACTCTGTACTTACAGCATGAACATCTTTATTTTTTGTTCTAGCTCGCTCAAGGTTCCTATTTGCATTTTCATAATTGGCTAAACACCGTAACCTCCTATATAATAAATCCTATAAAGAAAATAAATAGTTTAATAGTGTGAAACTCTTATTCATTTTCTATTCCCGATTGGATCTGTCTGAAAAGCTAACAAGGAACTTTGCAAGATTCTACAGGATATTTTACATTTCTAAACTTATAAATTTAGGCAGGTACCATGCAAACTTTTTAGTTCAAAACATTTGTCTGTACAAGTTTTCAAATTTTCATTGGAAGATTTATGAGGGCAGAGAATGTGATCACTATACTGTAATTATTTGATTCTTTATAATTTACATAAATCCAGTGACTTTTGATAAAGTAAAAAAAAACTGTCGACTTATATCAAACTTCTGCCTTGCTACATTTTTGGCATTGATAAAAATACATTTCAAAATACTACTAAATGTGGACGATAAGTAACATGTGAATGAATAAGTAATAAAAGTAATCATAAGAAATGCACATATTTAAAGGATTCACCGAGCTATTTGGGGGAATTTTATACCCTAAGACAAATTTCCAAAAATTGCTCAGTGAATTCTTTAAATGGCTTCATTTTTATGCTTACTTTTATTGTTATATATGTACCATGCATATGAAATTTTGTCCTTATGAATACTTACTTGCATTTACAAGCAATTAACATTCTGATAGTCATGTGACTGCAAGTTTGAACAAAATACAATAGTTAGTGTGGAACAACATGCTCCCATCTTCTTTTGGGGGGGGTGGGGGGATTTAGCACTCATTCTGATGCAAATGCTGATAAACTATTAATGTTGCTTTATAGATTCCATTAAAGTGGGTAATTTCTAAGCCTTTTCGATTCAATCAGAAAATGCTAAACTTGTTTAGTTCTAAAATATAACCATCTCCACATACAGCCCATCCTCGATCCATTTTTACTGAGTATGGTACCACGACCTGAAGACAACTAACAATTTCCAATTGCTGTAGCAAGTAATTAATCTTTCAACTGATATCCAATAGTTTACCTTCCCAATATTCTCTCCAATGCTTCCAGAAAAGAAAAGAAAAAAATACATGATTAACCCTACAGTAAAAAAGAAAAGGAATTTAACGTGCTGTAAGAATCAGTGAATAAAGAAAAGGAAATTCAGCACTTGCATAAAAAGGAAATTTCAGATTTAAAATATGAAATCTACTCTTACAGGTATAAAATTTCTAGAATGAATATAAAAAAGAAAATTCAAAAAAGAAGACTTAAGGATGGTTGTTTGGCTATTTGATGTTAATGGTTAAAATGCACCAAGAATGGTAAAAAAAAAATATGGAAAAAAAACAAAATAGATAAAAATTATACATAAGATAAAATCAAGAAAAATCCTTTTATTGAGCACCATACATACAAAAGACCACTAAAACAAGAAAATAACAAGCATATTAGAGCTAGAAGCAAGACCAAGTTCTGTGTAGGAGAAAGACTTTAATATGGATGATCTGGATATCCTTTCCTTCTTTCCACAGAGGACAAGATCAAGAGTTGGCAGAATGATCTTAACAGGTGTCTTGCAGACAAGTTCAAAAGCTCCCTACACTTGAGCAGGTTGTCTTGCCACAAACTGCAGATCCATAACTATAATGTTGGCAGTTAAAGCAGCATAATGGTATAAAGGCCCCACTTTACAATGAAAATATCTTGCTTTAATGCTTATTGGTAGTGTCGATCAGTCAAAGGTAAAGTTGACTGTACAAGTAGGAATCTTCTGATTATCATGATTATGTGATCTGGCTGCAACAAAAAGCCATCCCTGCAACAAAAAGCCCTCAAGAAGTTCTATGTCACTCACACCCATCTAAATAAAGCTTCATGGATGTCTCCTCTACTTAAGTTCAAAGTTTTGTGATTAGTTGCAGATAGTGGAAAATCTGCCAGTCTTCAAATTCAGTAGCTGTTCAATGGTGCTAATAAAAAAGATCAATAAATTCAGATCACAGATTGTAAAGAGGAAACTGTACCCAGAAGTGCCTTGGAAAAGAGAAATGGAGATAGTTTTGATGTCTTTTCAGTGTGTAGAAAATGTAAGAAATCCCAGGCTATGTGATTGACCCTAGCCAAAACCTAAAACCTACTAGCAGGTGACCAGCTGATTGATCTCAGGACGCTACCCCAAGATTTCCCGTTCACCAGAAGCAGGAACTGAAGCATCATGCATTGCAAACACAAGGGTGGACATTTAGGACCCAGGGAAGCTCTCTTATGGAAAAAGGAACCCTTTGTGGATGGTCCCCTTACCATATACAGGAACCCAGAGGGGAAATGACGTAAGGAACCAATGTGTTTCCGCAGAAACACTACAGTAGCAATAGCTTTACAAATACTGTGAATTATATAATGGAAGATGTAATACATCAAGTTAAGGCATTCAATTTTACCATTACCATTGGTTTGGCCAAGGAAATTGAGCACAAAAATATACAGGTAAAAACCTTTACAGAAACTATCAGTCAATATGTACAAATACACGTAGGCTAAATTGGAAATGGCAATATTTGGGGGGCAAAAGAATCATTTGAACTGGACTGTCAACCTGGATAAAAAAGGGGCACAAAAATGCATTTTTGCTTTATTTTATTCATATTTCTATAGTTTTTCGACAGCCTATGTCTCATCTTGTCTACTTAAAGGCTCTGAATATAAGATGCCCAAACATTTTTAGGAATTTAAAAAAAAAAAAAAAATCAGAGCAGCCTTTGTGCTTTTATTAATAGCATATGTTGCCTAAATGAGTGCTAATAAAAGAATGAACCAGTTGTCCCAGAACCACTGGGACTACTAATAAGAGCTGATGGAATGTCTGAAACCTATTAAGTTTTATCATTTTATTTATAATAATATTTGGATAGATTCTTTTAATAATTATTCTGAGGATAGGTGCAAAATTATTTTTTAAAAACCATTCAGAAACCACTATTCCATACATCAATCTTAATCTTTTAACTTTCTCTAAATGAATATCCCAATATTAAACCCATTTAATATCTTTAAAACATGTAGCCTGCAAATCTTTTTTCTTTCATGTCTATAGATGTACTTCTTAAATAACAATATCAATTGGTCATTTTCAAATGGACTAAAAAGCTTGCAAAGTCAGGTAAAATTTTAAGAATTCTCGTTTGCTTGCTCAAGCTTACCTTTGCGGCACTGGTATCTCTTAAATAATATCGTAAAGTATCTGATAATTTGAGATCCTCATCTGATGCCACTCGTCCTTCAATTTTCTGGAGAAAAAAAATAGTAAAGGATTAGTGTCAAAAGATATTCCCCAAAATAAACTCAAGGATTTAAATATATATTTTTAATAAAAAAAACCCTTTTCACTAACTTACTTAAATTCCAAAGTTACAATGTAATTAAAATACACATCACAAGGAAAAGAAGTGTTTAACAATCTTTGGGGGAAAAAAAAAAAAAAACTCAAAAATAGTATTGAGTTTTTCCCAAATACACGAACAGTTTTGAAGTAGCAATAATTCAATGCAGTTCGTTCAGTAAAGAACTACTGTCATTCAATGGCCAAAAGGAAATAGCCGTTAATGAAGGTGCTGCATTTTCACAGCATGTTTATAGAAACACTATAGTAAGATATTAAGGAAAGCTGCTAATCCTCATATTGTGTGTCTTTACACACAAAACTGTCATGGATACTAGTTAGTAATAAAACATTTAATTTTATGAAACTTAAAGAGAAAAACACCAATTTAACCTTATAAGTTTTCAAAATGAAAAACCAATGAAATGAATTGTGTGTAATTTCTGAAACTACAACTTAAATACAGTGGAGCACCGTTTATACTTTTCTCAAGGGACTGAGGAAAAAAAAAACAAATGAAAAAACGTATAACGGAATTCACAAAATTCACATTGAAAAAGGCTTGTAATTCGGCAAGCCGAAACATATGTAATCTTTTAGTCATAAAGTTAGTCTCTAAATCTTGTATGTTTGGCCATTTAATAATTGGAATTCACAAAAGTTACGAACAATTTCATAATAACCAACAATAAAAAGTCAGAGATAAATTAAAATATTACATGAAAATGAAATACAAGAAATATGTAATACAAAACTTTTTATTCCGGATTTAATGTGCACCTAGTACTACAATTCATATTCATTCAGCATTTACAAAATATTTTATTATTGTAGGTTGTAGGGCTTTTTTGGAATGCACAGAAAAAAGTTCATTGTGCACAGTAAAAAGTGCCATCTTAACTTTGTCATTTAAATCACTGCTAATGAGGTATTCTTGCATGGTGTTAAAAAACCCCAAAGCTCATTGACAACTTGGCTGAGGTTTTTCAGTGCAATTTTGTAAGACTGCGTGCCTTTTCTAAGACTGGACAATCAGCAGATGGGAATCTGAGGTTGAAATGTGCATTTTCTCTCTTCTTGAGTTCTTTAAAAAACGAATAAATGAAATTTGTGATTTCAGGAAAACATATAAATGAAATTATTTAACGTTAATTTGCATTGGGTTTTGCCGGGACCATTCAAAAAAACGTATAAATGATAAAAACGTATAAACGAGAAACGTACAAACGGTGCTCCACTGTATATTCGATACTGTATTAAAACAGTCATCTCTATTTCATTAACCAATATAAGGTTATCTTCAATTTATAGGTCTCACACTACAACATTCAGCAAACAAAGAACAGCAAAACATACTGGATCATCACATCCAACAAGTCATGTGAATGCCATTATTGATGGAGATCTATATAGATTAAAAGCTTAGTTACTATTCTCAAATACTTTTGTTTTTATTTAAGTGTCTTACTTACCCGGACTTTTCCAAATGTTTCTGCTACTTTATTAAAAAATCTGGAAGAAAAAAAAAATACATTTTTAGGTTGGGAACCCCAAGAGCAATTCAACAGGAAAAAATTAGTTCAAGCAAATAAAATTTAAGATAAAAATTTATCTCAATTTGCACAGCAAGATTTCTGATCAGTGAACAATATTCCAATTCTACTGAGAGGACTTTCTCTAAACTCACAATGGCAGTCTAAACAGAAATGTAAGATGAATACATAGATGAAAATATTTTAGAAACTGTATTAGTTAATCTACAGTGTGTTCCAGAAATATTTAAAGCTACTACCCATGAAACTTTAATGGGTAAGTGGTAAAATTTTTAAAGTAATCCCATTTCCAACATGCAAGATCCAAATGTGGCCTGAAAATTTTTAGCCTAAAGAGAACATCAAATACATTCATTGAGTAGAATCTAGAAACATTCAACTTCACGTTACAATAGCTGAAAAGTTTTATAACAGAACTTTATCAACCATCTATATTTAATATTCTAATCCGTCAATGTCGGGAAAGGCGACACCTGCACAAATACTGTCTTAAAACACATGTAATGAGATTTTAAATAGAGAAGGATCAAGGTCACAATGACTAAACTACGGACAAATTCTTTAGATCAGAAATTTCCTAAATTTAAAAACAAAAATAAAAATCAATTTATTATTTATACCACTTTATTTTATTTGACAGAACTTTTAGTTTCAAAGAACTACATAGCAATTCTGAATCCATATCATTAAGACAATATCTTCTTTGGAAAAATGCTCTGGGATAATAAACAGACTAGATGCTGAGAGTAAAGCAATAAACCATTTCAGAAAAATGAAATTAGTGGCATAGATGTTTGAGAAAATCTACAAACAAATGCTCATTAAACACAGAAAAATGAAAATACATTTTCTGTTTTGAAAAATTCAGTAACTGTACATTCATACCATATTCTTTGTCAATTGCAACAGGAAATTAAGATAAATGTAATGAGAAAGAAGCACAGCTATAGAATTGTATCTTTAATAACATGAAATAAAAATCACTAAAAAGTTAAAGTAAATAAATTCATTGATAAAACATTTAAAACTTACTTTTCTAAATCAGTACAATCTGTAGTAGCCAACTGTACTAATCCAGAGGATATTTTAATGTAACTATCTGCTACATCTGTAATATAAAGTGAATTCCACATTAATTTTTTGTATAATTAATTTTATTTGAAAAGTAAATTTTAAGGAAATATATCACATCCCTTCTCCAACCTTACAAATAAATTACTAACAAATCCAACTATTCTGAGGAAAGAACAAAAAGACTATGCTTGCAGTCATCACCTAGTCCTTTGTAATTTCTATGGCTTATCAATGCTGATTCTATTGGGTTGGCAAAAAGTTCGTTCGGCTTTTAAGTAAAAATAAGACATTTTTTATTGTCACCAATAATTTTATTTAGCAATGTCTTCAATGGTTTGTTCCTCTACCTTCTGTCATCTTTCAGGCAACTTTGTAATTCCATCTTCCCACAACTTTTTATCTTTTTGAGCAAAGAACTATTCCAGGTGCCTATGGAGTCTTCCAGAGAATTGAATTTTTTTTCCATTAAGAAAATTTTGTAAAGACGGAAATAAATGGAAATCGGAAGGTGCAATGTCTGGTAAATACAGCAGATGAATCAAACTTCACAGCCAAGCTGTAAGTTTTTTTGCCTGGTCATCAAAGAAAAATGCAGTCTTGCATGCTTATTATCTTCCATCTTCAATAATAAATTGGGCACACAAAATTCACCAATTTGATCAGTTTTTGTTTTAAGACTGATAAGACAGATGTCACAATACAATCTAATAAATTGGCATCGAATGACATTAAGGACACTTAAGCAGTAATAGAACCAACTTGAGTAAAAAAACAAGAACGAATTTTTTGGCCAACCCAATATAATACAAAACATTATCTTCATATGTTAAAAATAAAATAAAAATGTAAACCTAAAGGCAGTAGACTAAGAAAGTGATAAGATCCTAGGGTAAAGCATAGTAGATATGAATGGGTTTCTTACAAGTTGCAGGAATCCATGATTATTTATCACCAATATCTTATTTAACAAGACTTGTCACTGACAAAAATCAACAGAACAGTATGAAGAGATTCCAAGATAAATAATCAAAAACTTAAAAGATCAATTACTAAACAAAACATTTACAAGACTATGTAGATTAGCTGAGTTTTTATTTCAATGTAAGTTTGAAAAAAAACTTTCATTATCTCTTATTTTCAAAACTGACAACGGAGATCTTACACCGTTTTATACCATTTCTCAATCTTTCCTCCCTGAAAGCTCCAATCTGAAGCAAAACAAATCTATCGGGCAGTTTATCTATGACAACAGCATTGAGGGGATAATGGAATACCAATATATATAGTACAATTGAAAATGGTTGCTGCAATTGTATCAGACAAAACAGGCAATTAAGAATTAAAAAGTAGGAGATGGCAAAGCCCTCACAATTGATCTGAAGATTTGTTTTGGAAGTATAAGTTGTTCAATAAATTCAAAGTTTGAAATGTCTGGAAGTCACAAAACTTTCCACTGTAATTTGTAGTGGCAATAACTCAAATTTAAAAAAAAAAAATAATCACAAGATGTTAACAATAACTTTGAAACAAAAGGACAGAACAGAGGACTTGTGTGAAGAACAAATAAATCTAGTTATAAAAATTTTCTATTTTTGATCCAGCTGTTAAAAAGTTATACAGTCATCTCTAATAATAGAGCTGCAATTACATGACTGAAATATCTACAAGCTGTTTTCCAAGTTTGCAAGAAGTCAAATCATCTACCTAATTTAATAAACTCAAATTATTACTTATTTTAATGCATTGTTTTACCTCCAAGGTGATCTATTTCTTCTATAATGATTATAAAGGTGAAGCTTAAACATCTATTCTTAAACTTTGTGTACTTGATATCTGTACATATTACAAGGTTTTTGTGGGTTTTTTTTTTTTTTTTTTTTTTAACTTATTTCGTATATTGATTTCTTAGATAATGTCAATAATTATGCACCTTCATATATAATATATTTAGAACAGCTTCTAACCCTGGGACCTACACCTTCGATTCTGTAGGAGAGAACAAGGTTTTGTTCAATACCAGGTAATCAAATTAAAGAGGTGTTTAGACCTCTATAAGAAAAACAACTGGGCAAATGGCCACTAAATTTTGTACACATACTGTCCTGAGTATGCAGTTTCAATTTCAGAAGGAAAAAAAAAAAGAATTTCATAATTTTCGTATTGCCTAACTTATCTAACAAATATCGGCAAAAAAAAGTTAACATGTAATAACTGTATTGCAATCACATGTGGAATCACACATGAAAAACACATCTCCATGTGTCCGCCATCACCTTGCTCTACAAATTGCATTCATTGCACAATACCCTCAACAACAGAATGCAACTTCCATACATTCAGTTGTGTCACATATTGCAAAATTGTTTTTAACACAGCTAAGTTCAGAACTTTGCCTTGATAAACAAGGCTCTTTAAATCACCCCCGCAGCAAAAAAAAAAAAAATCACATGGGTTCAGATCTGATAGGGGCGGCCATGCCACGGGAAATGATCTGCTAATAACTTTGTTGTCCGAAAATGTTTACCATAGTAAGGCTTTCACAGGTATGACTAAAGTTATGTGAGGAGATGCACCATCTTGAATAAAGATTGTGGCATCAACACAATTCCTCTGTTGAAGTGATGGAACTACAAAGCTCCAGAGTATATTGGCATATTCTGGAGCCATTCATAGAACATGTCACTGGGCCCTAATGCCATGTGTTCTTTAACCCTCACTTACACAGCTTATGTGGCAGAACAATTTTACACGGATGGTGCACTGAGTGCGCCACCTCGTTTTTTAGCAATCAATGTTAAACAAACTGTTATTCGTCAAACTTTTTCCTTCTAAATGTTATTGTTTGGATTCAGTAATAATTAAATAAGCATATGCATCCATAAAAAATTTATTACAAAAACACTTGAAATTTTTTTAAACTGAAAAATGAGTTTTTGTTTTCTAAAAAGATATCTCGCATGAAACTACATAAATAATGTTCAAAATTTTTTCTGTAGGTGTAATAAAGATCTAAAGGATACGTAAAGTAGTCAAACATTTAAAAAAAATGTTTTTAACAGTTTTTGTTTTATAGATATTTTTTATGAAAAATTCACCCTCACCTTGCTCTGTAGCATTTTGTTCTTCCGAAGTAACTTCTTCCCCCATATCAGGCCCATAATCACATTCTCAATCAGAATCATGGTCACTAGGCTAGGATAGGAGGCGGACCAGCCCTCTCCTTTGTTGCTAAGTGATTTTGTTTTTACATGCCATGCCGTGCATTTGAGGGTTAAAATAGTAAGAACCAATGATGAAGGATGTCATGAAGCCACACCAAACTGTTACCTTTGGTAAATGCAATGGAATTTGATGAATGTGTGGATTACTGTCAGACCAAATATGGCAGTTATGAATGTTTACAATACCATTCAAATGGAAATTAGCCTCATTATTCCACAGCATTCACCAAGGCCATGCATCATCCACCAGCATCTGAGCAACAATTGTCAAGGCAAATGCTTTCCACATATCAATCACCAGAAACGAATTGTTGACACTGATATTTTATAGGGGTAAAACCTCAAGACATTTAGCAGAACTCTCCACACTGTTGTCTATGGCATGTCCAGTTCCTGTGATATTGCACATGCACCACAGCTATCATGTGCATTTGCTCTACTGCAGTTGTACCTTCGTTTGTTCTCTGCCATCCATTTGGCCTACAACCTCGTCCGGGTTTTACAGCAAAAGTTCCAGTTTCTCTTCAAAACAAAAATCATTTTCTGCAGATTAGTAATCATCAGTGGGCCTCTATTAAACTTTTTAACTATCAAGCTGCCTTAAGAGCAGCAGAAGCATTGCCGTTTCATTATTAGAAGGGTTTAACAAGTAACGCTCGATCCGTTAAGCTGAGCTTTACGACTCTGTTAGTCGTGGATTTGTGAAAAATGCTTTGCAATTCCTTTTGTAGGTGGAGGTTGTTCAATTACGTTGCAATATGTGCTATAAGAGAAGTGCCATAATTCACCTTTAGAGGCCAAAATTTGAACTATATTGTTTTTCTTCAGAAATTGAAACCGCATACTCGGGACAGCAAGAGTATGAAATTTGGTTGCAATTCGCCCAGTAGTTTTTCCTAGAGAGGTCTAAACATCTTTATTTTGGATCACCTGGTATTAAGATACTGTCCACAAAAGCAATTTTAGAGTCATAATTGACTTTCTTCTAGTTCTCTTATCTGTTTTGGTGTACTTTTAGGAGTAGAAGATAACATTTTTCTTCCTATCAGGTATTTTTACCTTTCAAATTTGACTGAGCAACTACTTTTGGGCTGCACAGTACATACGGCAATGATATCTTCATTGCTTACCATACATAAATTCTAGAATCTTTCCAGGCAAGGTAAATTATTCATTTACCTTTGTTTACAAGGATAAGAAGTCGTAGAATGTTAGACTACTACTAGTGTTTTCAAAAAAGAAAACTCTGTAGTCTTGCAATTCTGATATTCTTAAATTTTCAATAAAACATCTTTAAGGGATTTAAAATCTTTCAAGAAATTGTCAAAATTTTAGTAGAGATGTTATAATTTTTAATACAAATTATTCAAGACACTATCAATCTTTGTTGCTGCATTTCTAACATGTAGTTCTTTATGCTGGCAAGTCCAAAGATCTCCGATTTCAAAGATGCTTCAACACTGTCACTCAAATTTTCTTTATCAAGTCTAGAAATTAACTATTTTTTAATGCTTGAGAACCTTCAAGCAGTCTACATCTACAGTGCTCGCGCTTAAAGTTGAAACTCTTAGAATGCAAAGCAGATTATAGATTGTCGTCTCCTGGCCGCTCGCTAACATTGAAATAGAAGAGGTCGCTTCTCTTCTATTTCAAGGTTAGCGAACAGCCAGGAAAGGACAATCTATAATCTGCTTTGCATTCTGGGAGTTTCAACTTTAAGCGCGAGCACTGTAAGGCTCTCTTCTCCCCAAACACAAATTATGTTGACTGTTACGTTACTGTTATTCGAATCATGTCAACATACAAATCTGGCAGAGGCTTCTGACACCCCTTCCCCACCTCCACCCAGGTATTTTCACTGTACTAACTCCATTTTATACACAACTTCTAAGACAAGGAAATCTAAATGTAGCTCTCGGAATGACTAGTCACTATATGTAGTCCAGAAAAATTACTTTCTCACTTGAAATTAACTGTTCATTAACATAACTTATATTTTGTGAAAGATATATGTAGTTTTAGACTATAGATGTTAATTATAAAAAAGTTAAATATATTATGCGAGAAATAATTTCCGGCATCACAATTTCCAAAAACAGATCAGTGAACTCTTAGTCTTGTGCATTTTTTTATTTATTTCTCGTGTAACTGTTTCCAGGCATGTTAAATTTTTGCATTAAAAATATTCTCTTATCGAGTTTTTTTTTTTTTTTTTTTGTATATCTTAAATTTGCTAAAAAATTAAAAAAGTATAGTTTTAAAAACTTAAAAAGCATGTAAACCCCAGAGTCAGGGGGTAAGCAATCATGTGAAAAGGTATTTTGTAAAAATCACTTCTATTACTCTTACTTTAAATGCTAAAAAGAATTTTGCCATTTGATAAAGGGTTGAGTGAACCTTAGGACATGGCTGGCCTAGAAACAGCCTAGAATAAAACCTCTTATCTACTTGAGTTACGAATCTCTAGCAACAGTTATCTCTAGAATTCCTATATATTTTTAATACTTACTTTTCCGGCATCTTGTCATTTGATCAGCCTTAAAAGTAGCATCTTTGATATGAGTAAAGTATTCTATTAAGAAATTTTTTTCATGTTCAAAAAAATCATTTACATCCTGAAAAGAAAAGCAAATAAAAATAAATATATAAATGGAGTTACTCAAAAAATAACGCTAATTTAATAATGTAGTTTTTAAATGTTTTAAAAGCAAAGGAAAAAATTATAAGGTTAGCCAATTTTCATTGAAGATGTATGCATAAAAAGTTTAATGAAATTACATAATATTCTTTATTATATTCTGATATTATTGTATTAAAGAATTATAAAAATCAGGCTTCCAAAAACTGAAATTTAACCAGTTATAATTCTAGCTTATTAAAACTAATAAGCTGGAATTAAACTGGTTAAATTTCAGTTTTTGGAAGCCTGATTTTTTTATAATTCTTTAATGTTATTCTTAATATAGAATAACAAATTTCTTAGTAAGTGATAGTTTTATAAGCTAATATTTACTCTGGATTAATTAATATCAAAGATTTAAACTTGGAATAGCTACCATACAAAACAAAAACACAATATTTACAATCAAAAGTGAAAAGAAATTTACTCTATTAAGAAACTTTTATCATGTTCAAAAAAAATCTTTACATCAGAAAAGAAAGCAAAGGAAATAAAGAATATATAAAAGGAGTTACTCAAAAATTAGACTAATAATGCAAAGCAAACTTATATGCATTGGTTATAATAATAATGTAGTTTATAATTTTTTTCCTTTCCTATGTAAAATTTAGAAGTTAAAATTCATTGCATTTTTTTTTTTTAATGCATTCTCTTATGCATAAACTAAAATTGCAAGTACAATGTCTTCAGTTGAAATGCAAAGTATCCGTGTGTGGTCGAAAACAAAAAAAAAAGTAGAATCTACGATCGGTGTTTCGGCAATAATACACATTTATTTACAAGCTTTCACACAGGATCAATACCAAAAAGGGGGCAAAGTAATAAAAGGCCCAAAAGCCAGATTTCCAAGCAACGGGTCATGCGAGATCGGAGGTCCCTCTTCAGTCTGCCATTCGGAGAGGGAGACAATGGCATCAAGTCTTGCCCTCTTCAAGTCAGTCAGTCACAGTGAAGTTTAACTGACAAATCCGGAAAGGTTTTCAACTTTGCATCAATATAGCTTCCTCAGTACTTACTAGCAAAAGTTAAATCTATTCCATTCCTTGCTGATAAAAAGTAGACAGAACCCAAAGTAGTAATTTCGATGACATATCAAAGTCTCCTTATAAGTTGTTGTTGTTTTTGTTTTTTTTAACTAATTAACTGTTTTTATTAAGTTTCTTTTTTTTATTATTTTTATTTTAATTTGTGACAAATTCTTGCACTTATGATTCATGCAGACAAGTTCTGAACCCTTTATCAGATGGAAATATATCTTAGCTGCTGGAATTTTTTCAATACAAGAAATTCTGCAAAGGGAAAAAATTACTACATATACTATTACTGTACTATTTTTTTTTTCTCCTTGCAAAATTATGTCCATTAACAGTTTATAAAATCAAAATTGCCATGGAACAATACCTTTCAAAGGACACACAGCTAAATGAGTAGAAGACTTTTTGTAGCAAGTTTTCCCTCTTTTTCTTTCTCATTTCATTTTGTATATTTTATTAGTAATCTTTAATAAAAATCAACATCACTTTTTTTTTTTTTTACCTGAGAAGATCTGTTGTTCTTACAAAAGGACGTTTTCTACAACAATTAAAATTACTCAACAGACAATCAGGTGATACTTCAAGGACATTCAATACATTTAGCAATTTCACAGCAATAGAAACTTGAATAATAAAAAAAATGCAATGAGGAAATAAACGGGAGAATCCAGGTCGGATGGATCAATTGGAAGAGAATGCCAGATTTAGTCTGAGATAAGGCATTCCGTTAGCTAAAAAGGAATGATATGCAAGTTGGGTGGCAAGACCATCATTGGTGTACAGGGCTAAGACTTGACAAATGCACAAATTGGCAAATGGGAGGATAGGTTAGAGATAAAAGAGATGAGGATGTTAAAATTAGCAGGGGATCGACAAGAATGGATAAGAGGAGAAATATTTTTAAACAGTACAATGAAGATGCAAAAGGATATCTTTAAAAGTAAGAGAATCGAGACTGAGATGGTTTGGACATGAAAGGCATCAGAATGCTGTAAATGTCTGCAGAGAGATGATTGAGGTCCAACCAGGAAGGAAAAAGTGGACAACGAGACAACCTTCAGGAGCTAGGTCTGGAAGAACAAGTGGAAACAGGAACGGAAGGAAGCTATCCGCAACAGCAACACAACGTGAGAAATGGTAGCAGCTGAAGATAATCAACTCATGATAAAGCATTATCCAAAGTGAATATATCCGCACTTTGTCATTCATTTTGCTCGCCTTCTGTAACACAAGAGCATTATTGAATCTTTGTACAATCAGGTATCCTAAAAAACTTCCTTTCCAGTACATCAAACAAAAAAAAACAAAAAATTATTTAGGTAGGAGGATAAGATCAGAGTATGAGCAAGAGCATAAAAAAAAATAGTATTTTTTATGCAAAACTCTTGCATGTATTTTTCTTACCCATTGACCAGAAAGACTTGTCTCCCAATGTCTGCACACAAAAATGGAAGATGAGAAAGCACCTTCCAGTGCCAACATAGAAAGCAGACTTGTTGCTTACATGAAACTACTGCTCAAGTAATTGTGGGCAGTTCCTATTGTTAAATTTGGAATGGACGACTACTGGAACTATATGAACTTCATTTTATAAATTTTACTCAGCACTATTCGGCACACTTAATACACAATAAAACAGCAGTGAAGTCACGTTGCTATGCAACCACAAGTTCTTACCCTAGTGGTAAGCTCTTCAACTATGTAGAGACGCTATATGCATTATAATAAAACACAATTTCAACAGTTCCTGCTAAGACAAATTAGCATGAGAGCATTCTTTAATCATTCAATTATTAAGAGAGTAGTTGCATTCCAATAAGAGAAAGTGGTTCATTTCAATCATAAACCCATCAGTCAAAAAAAAAAAAAAAACAATGAATATTAAATATAAGAATATCTCAAAATACTTACTTTTTGTGTACATGAAAGTAGCATATCATCTGCTGACTTATGGATAATTTTAAAAAGGCCTTCAATCCTCTCTTTCCTATTTTTACCTCTAACACACAGCTATAAGAGAAAAAAAAACAAAAAAACAAAAAAACATCAATTTATACACTTTCAAACTTTTCATTTCATAAACATTTTATGTCTATCATTTTACTGTTACCTTATTACAATTACTAAAATATACCACCTTACAATTTACAGTAATTATCATTTCTGAAATCAATATTTGCTTCACAGAAGCAAAGAACACCTATGAAAAGTTCCTGAGAAAATTCAAGAATAAGTCTTTAAGCCTAACAGTAAGCCTTGATGGCATTTTGTTGATGAAAGGTGATGTTCTGTTGCACAAACAAATTTTTAGTGGAAATCTTTAGACAACTATGATTTTCAAGCTGAGCTGATCAGTTTTTTTTTATAAAAGACCAACATGGAATTACATAACCACAGATACATGGATAAGCCAATTGTTCTAATGCTTTAAGATTTTTACTAGCCTAAGAAATTGTTTCTAAATGTAGATTATTTTCATGAAATTCTTATTAAGGGATTCTCGGCCACTTACACAATATTGCAGGCAAAGTAAAACCAGAAAAGATAATGATGCAAGGAACATTATCACTTGTTGCTCTATTAATAAGATATGCTTAGCTGCAAACTAAAATATAACTGATCTAGAAAAGGAAAAGAGGACAGGCTACAATATCAGTCAGAAGATCCACTTATGGATTAATCAATGCTATAATCGGAGCAAGCAGTTCACTAGGTTTTCAAAGATCTCAGGGTAGCTACCGAGAATAAAAAATTAAAAGACTCAAAAAATTTACTGAAACAAACGATGGACTCTAAGAGCAGCTTACTCAAAGCTTATCTAAATATTTACTGAACTAAATCTAAAAAGCAGGAAACCCATTCCTTCAATCTAACAAAGGTTTTTAGTCTCTATTCCATTTCTATTCCAATAGGGTAATTTCTTATTTACTTTTTGAAATTCAAATTATTCAGAATGGAGCAAATCCTATCAATTTAATTTGTGTTTTAATCATAAAATAAAAAATCCATTCTTCAATATGTTTTGTAAGCATAATGAATGTAAAAATTATTATTGTCCTCAAAATGAAAGATGACCGGCGGAAGATTGAACTGCGCAGCCCTTCCGGTAGCTGATCAATTATGTTTTCCTGTCACAATGGACGCCCATCTGTTTTCACTGTTGATAACGCCAAATTAAAACTTCTCGACTATTTACCATTATTTCAATACCAGTTGCTAACAATAAGTATTTATATAAATAAATAAATATATATTATTTATAAATACAATGCTCTTTTGCAAAGTAACAAGCCTTTACCGTAATGGCGACGTCCAGTGATAAACTCATACGGAAGTGCCTGACCAGAGTAATCGACGATACATGCGCAGATCTCACAAAAAAAGGGCGGCCATCATTCACTGGGAGCACAATATCCAAGTAGACTTCTTCTCAAAAGTATACAAAGGGTCCTACTAATACAGCAGGTCGGTTTCAAAATCTCACCAAAAAGAGAATATATAGAAAGAAACAAAAGCCTAATGACATGATTAAAACTATTTTGAATTTTAGGTACACAGTAGATCTAGACCTAGAAAATTGTAAAAATTTGGAAAATTGGCAGAATAACGAGATGCAGAATGCAAAAAAAAGAAATCTGTAAGCAGACTGAACCAATGACAATGAAAAGGCAACCAATGCTCTTTTTAAACTCAGATTCTAAGTGTGCCGTGCCAATGCACACTGAAAAAATACACAACCTAAATATAATTAAAAACTGCTAAAAAATGAAGAGTTTATAGACTTTAGCCCACATAAAGAGTAGACTAAGGCCTTTCATGTGCTGCTGAGAATTCCCAAAATGATACATTCAAGGCCTCATTGTCTTACCTTCATTAGGTGGATTCAAATCCAGAAATGTTCAAGTAGATGCACCCTCAGCAAATAATTCCACTGCTTAAAAAATGTCAAAAAACTGAGTACTATGGCACTGAGATGATTACCCAATTTATAATCAACAAATGTAAGCTCTTTATTGAAGCATTATCACGATTAATGACATAATATTTATTACTTTAGTCCAGCAATTCTCAAAGGGCATGCCACAAGAAAAAAAAAACTGCAGTAAGTATTTTATTAAAACATGAAAATAAGAGGAAATGTAAAATAGCTATTAAATATTTTAAAACATTACTTATTAAACACGAGGAATAAATAAATTGTAAGTAACAAACAAACTGGAATGGCTAAAATTAATGAGTCAATAATTGAATCATTTTTATAATTTAATAAAAAATATGGACTTTGTTTACTTTTGCACAATTGTTCAATACGGGGTAAAATCGCAGACAAAACACCATAATTCTTGATCAAGAGAAAGAAGCTGTTTGCTGACTTGTGCACGTTCAAGTTTCACTAGTATTTCTAAGATTCTATTACAGTAAAGCAACCCAAAAGTTTGGAGTACCATGTGATAGTAGGAACAATGTTTAGGACATAAGTCAGATTTTTCCAGATATATATATATATAGGCATCATGAAGCAAAAAAGTTTCAGAAGCACTGCATTAGTCTGATCTTAGTTCTACTGCAATGTTAGCCACAGAAGCCTCGGCAAACAATTTTAAACAGAGGATAAAAATCTGTTACAGATTGAGTCATATGAAATAAAACCTGACAATCTCCACTTTGCCTAATGCTGGGAGAATTAAGAAAAACTAATTGGAGATATTTCATAGTTTTTGTACCAAACATGACAAACTGCTTATTTCTATAGGAGATAGCCGACTTGGAATGAATGTTTTAAATACAGCATTGCAAACCATCGACAGAAAAGATCTACATTATTAGTTCAAATTTGACCATTTAGGGAGATTGCCGGGTTGGATTTTATATGACTCAATTCTAATCAGAAAAACTTTACCAAAACTAAATTTTTGAGTAAGTCTTAAAAATAAATTTCTACTTACATCTTGGTCATATTCTAAAAATACTCTGAAATTATGATCATGTCTAAATATGGGATGGGCTGCAAGCCTGCACAAAAACACTTCATGCATGGCAACAGTTTTCTTGAAAGTGGCTAAGTACTCCCTGAAAGGCAAAAACAAGTATTTTTAAATAAGGAACATACAAATTTAAAATAGCCGATATAATACAAGTCATCCAATAAGCAATTAAAAAAAAAATTTTTTTTTTTAGTCATAAATTTAAAAATCTATACATACATAAATGGCATACATAAATTTAAAAATGCAAGTACAGCAGAGCCCCGATTATCCGCAGAATTGGGTGGCAAGGGCTTCACGGATAACGAAAATCACGGATAACCAGAAAAAAAAAGACTAAAAACGAGATGTAAACATGAAAAAAAATATTTCACCATTAAAAACTACGTTTTATTGTATAAAAAACAATATGTAAAATTTTTAAAATATGTACAGTACAGCAGAAAGCTTTCTGCAGAGTAAGAGCCTGCCACTCATCCACAAATTCCGAGAAGGCTTATAGGATTACGATGCACAATAAACCTGTCAGTAATTTTCGACCTTTGCACTTTAGGGCCTATTGTATTTTCCCTATTGTTGGCTTGGATTAAAATTGTTTTTTTTTTTTTGAGATTCGTAATAAAAAAAATGTTCGTGGCTCTCACGGATAAACTGCACCGCGGATCAACCGCTCGCGGATAATCAGGGCTCTAATGTATGTCATTCTAGCCAAGCAGAGTTCATAATTAACCCTGTCAAAAATTGCTTTTCTTACTTTAGTTTGTGCACTCAACACTTACTCTCACATTCCATCGCTACCAAGTACTCATGAAAAAATTGATTTGCAAAGGGCATGAACCCTTAGGCAAAGTTAAAGTGAATCTTTAAATTCTGGAAACTCGTGTATTCAATTTGTGCATTTACCACTTTAAAACCCTAACTGTGTAAATGACAGTTGAGGCTTTTATATTTTCCGCCTTTGCATTTGGCTTATCCTTTTATTAAATGCCTTTGTGCCCAGTGCTCAGCATGCCTGTACTTATCACAGCGATTTTTCTATTGTTGCTTGCTTTCTGCCGGGTCCCACTTCCGAGAGTGGGAGAAGGAACCATAGGTATTCACACGTTCTGAGCTTGATCATCGAACCTAGATCTGGCTGTTGAGTCCTAATAAGGACGAAACAGCTGTCCCAGATTGCTGTCGATGATGGCTCAATGTGTGAAAGCAAACAAATTTACGAATTTGTGCATTCCCTTGTTTTTTCCGTTTTCATATTACATTTACTGCATGTTAAACCTTCTTACTTTTATATTTGTGTAATGCAGACACAAGTGTAAAATGCAAGTTTTACAAATGCAATTTACGTAATTTAAAAATCACAAAATTGTCAACTCAATTTGCTTCAACAATGGAGGAGAGTGAAAGATAGTTGATTGTTTACAAGAAGAGAAAGGTGATAACTCACAAACAGTGTAGATCTATTAGAAATCATAAAATGAAACTTAAAAAAACTGACAAAAAGTATTATTGAAATACTGTCCCTACTGCCATCTTACCACCTTAACTGGTCCGTCACAATTATAAAAGCAAACTAGTAAATATATTAAAAGATTGGTAGTTATTGGATTGAATAAAAACAATTAATCCACATTCTTAAAGGAACTTATCAAAGAATTCTTATCAGAACAGGTATTACTTTAGATTAACAATATAAAACTCTCAAAAGTGGATTTTTGATCATTTTGTTTGTTTTTTTAATACTTACGCTTCCAGTTCTTGCTTCATTTTAGTGAATTCTTCCTTTGTCATCGTTCCTTCTCCCTCTCCTAACTTCTGCAACTTTTCTCTTGATGCATCAAAATCTGGTCGAGGAGGTGCAGGAGGAATCTACAAAAATTTATAGTGTATTACAGTTGAAATTCAATCTATATATTTTAAATTATTAGTTTTAAACTACTACATTTTTTTCTAAGTAGCTTCAAAAATGCCAAGCAAAACATTTGCTAAGCAATTTTTCAAGCTAAGCTTTGAATTCTTGGAATAAAATACAAGCAATCTTCTAATGGGTTAAAGTTAATGCGAGAATAAAATGCTTGCCTAAATTTATATGCACAAACGTATATTAAAAGTAAATATTTAAGTTAAAAATTAAAGTTCATTACACTGTAGGAATAGATTATTCCTGGCATTTGGAAAAGGGAACATTCTCGCAACATAATTTACTTTAATTTAAATAATTTTACTTAAAAATTTATTTTTATAAAAGTAGATAATTCAAATTTATCTTCACACATTTTAACTATTAATCTAAAGCACGAAATCGCAAATTGTTACACTAATTCCGTTACCATAAATTATTAAATTTAGGGTAAATTAGTTTTACAATACTAAAAACTTCTTTTAAATTAAATAAAACAAGAAATGAATTCAGCACAAATTTAACCAAATTGCCTTTCTGGTTCGATTGTTGGGAAGGAATCGGGAATGAAACGTTTAAAATTGTTTTCAAATTGTTTATTATGTTAATAATGCATGGATTGTGTAATGTATATGACACGGTACGTGCTATGTTTGTTATGATTCACAATTGTTTCCTTTAACTTTCATTCCAAAATATGAGAAAGAAGTGATATATTTCTTTTTCTTTTCTATTAGTCTACTTGATAAACTATTATTTTTTCGAAATATTGTGAAGAATAGTGGAAGAGACTGGTAAATAAAGTTTTTAGTATCAGGAAACAGTTTTATTTTCTCAAGATGAGTTAGTTTTTCAATAAATTAGGAATTTACTTTGGTCCTCCTCGCCTGGAAGTGCTCAAAAGATTTAAAATCATGACACATCTAGACGATGGTAACCAACGATAGTAACTGATAAAGGAATGAAGTGAATTTGTTAAAAATGATTAGTAGAAGAAAAAGGAGTATTTTTGCTTAATCGAAATTCATTAATGTTTTTATGGCAAGGAAGGGAAACTGTAAATTTTCATTGTTTCTAACATTGGATTAAAAAAAAAAAAAATAGAAATTTTGCCCAGTAAAATAAACACTATCAAAAACTTACAATGAAACCAGCATAATCTTCATTTTCTTCAAATCGATCATGAAGCCACACAAATTCTTCATGCTGTCTTACAACAGAGAACTCAGGCTTCTGAAATTCTGGTAAAGTGGTCTGCAAGAAAAGTCAATATGGTGATTTAAAAAGGAAAATCTGAAAAATTGGCAATACATTATTTGAATAATTTAAAAAAAAAAAAAAAAAAAAAGATGGGGGGTTCAAATAATTGGATGAAGGCTTTCGAAAAATAAAAGTTTCTGGAAAATTCTCCCACGAGATTGTTTATTCTTAATGAAATTCTGACTCTTAAATTGCCAGGTCCATCTTGATTTCTGATTTGAAATATAAAAGGTTCTAAAACCATAATATCCGAGTGGTAGGAGGATTGCAAGCAAAGTTACACTGTTCAATCAAATAAATGGAAAATTAACATGTAAATGCTTGCGTACTTAGTGAGATTCTCCTCTGGCTCTTAAGGATAGAATTTAACAACAACAAAAAATCGGGCATTTCTTAATTGTTTAATTTGCTGTTAATCTTAAAATAGGTTTTCAAATATTTTACTTAAGCACAACATAACAGCACTGTAGCATGTAAGAGAAACTGAATCCAATTTTCAGAATAAATGATAAAAGACATGTTTTTAAAAAAATTCTCAGAAATGAATTTCAGATTAACAACAGTGACAGCTCAAATATTGCTTCTTAGGGCTTGATTACCCCTTCCCATTTTGCAGAGATAAAAGCAGCAGATAGAAAATTCTTAAAACACATGGCATTATATATATAAGCATTCTGTAAGCACAAAATATATGCATCAACTGCCATTGTAGTTACTGCATTTATATATATATATATATACTGTCACTACAATGGCAATTTATGCATATATTTTGGCTTACAGTTACCTTACCATTAAAAAGATACATTACATAGTATCTAGGGAACAGATATGGAAAATCTCCGAGATCTCTCCAGAGGGCCCATCATCAAATCTACTATCAAGGTCCATAACCTGACCTGGTTATTATTGCCCAGACTATTTCTAAATAATTTCAAGAAATCTTCCATCTTTATTAAGTTAAAGGATATAATAAAAACAATACCTTTGTATGAACTGTAAACTTTACTTTATCTCTCTCGCTCAAAGCATCAGAAATATCAACTAGCAAAGATGAATCTGTCAGGTCAACTGTTTCTGATCTTCCAGGCTGTAATTTAAAAAAAAAAAAATGATTAAAACTTAAAGTTACTGAAGCATTTATTAGGGGTAAAAAAGGTCAAATAAAATTACATTTGTAGGAAACATTCTAAATTTTAAAATAAAGTATTTTAAAGTTTTAAATTTAGTACAAAGGTTTATCAAAATCCATGTAATTTTTTTTCTCACTAATTACCAATCCATTGCTAATGCAAGCATCTAAAGTACAGACATAGAACTAGATAAATAAAAAATATTATCATCTTTTATCTTAAATGAGAATCTTTAAAATACCAAAGATTCATTTCCAGAAGGGATGTACCAAAAACAATGATGTGCAGAATTATGTCACTTATAAACAAAAGAATGAACTTATTTGAATACTTCCATTAAGTCAGTTTTAACAGCAAATCTATATTTAAATGACAAAAATTTACTTCACAAATTAAAATTTATTATACAAAGGCAAATTTTTGAAGGCTTTATGGTAAAAATAAGTAAATTTTATGTTGTAAACAAGAATATGGCACCTCCAAAAATTAAAACAAAACAATAAATACACATTAAAAATAAAACAGAAAAATTCATGTGCAGGTCTTCACCAGCCTCAAATGAATTTTCTTAAGGCATTAAAAAACATAAGCCTAAAATTGTATAATCAACAGTGGTTGAGACCAAGTTGTTTACAAGATGACATCTCAGAAATTGCCTAAAGAAATTCATTTGAGGTTGGTGGAGATGGCACATGAATTTTCCCGTTTTATTTTAATTTTTGGAGGTGCCATATTCTTGTTTACAATTTATTCTATGACCTCTGTATTGAGACCTTACTATTTATAGATGACTACTCTCAGATGAACGCCAATAAATCCTGAAACTGACGTTCTGAGATGTCACCGTGTAAATAGCTTGATCTCAACCACTGTTAAATTTTACGTTATTTGGTAAAGTTAGTTAATTGATATGTATGTGACAAGGTCTTTATTAAATCTAAAATTTCTAAATAAAAAAAGGTGCACAACTGCTGCCAGACATAAATACGTAAACAATCAGAATATTGATTTCTGGGTTTCTCTGGGTAAGGATTGCTCTCGAACAAAGTTCTAATCAACATGGCTGCACATGCAAATGAAAACGTGAAGAAAGACTAATGGTTTACCACAGTCAAAAAGCACATCTCCAAGTGAAACAAATCCCTTCACAAAAACTAGAAACAAAGGTACATTCTTTACAAGCACAACGGGCTAACATGACAGGTTTAAAAAGAAAGGAAATTACATATTTATTGGAAATTAGTGATTCAATTTCCGATGAATGTCTATTTAGATCATGCAGAACTTCAAAGGAGAGAATGGTACTGAGTCATCCTCTTGTTAGTGAAAGACAAGCAAGCTAGTTCTTAGAACTAACTTGAAAATGAAGCTTTCTTCTTTTTTGTAAATCCAGATGTGAAGAATGTGACAACAGAAGAGCAGTCTGAGCATATAAGAATTTTTTTTATCAGTTTGCCAGTTGTTTTGGAAGTGACATGTCTTGATAGTTCTTTCAAGTAGTTTCTTAACAACTGAATCTTTGCAATCTTTCCGTGAATAGCCTACCTGTATCTCTCGTTAAAAACTAGGCTATCTAATGCAAAAAGAATTTTTCAAATCAGACTGGTAGTTCCTGAGATTAGCACGTTCAAACATACAAACTACTCTTCAGGCTTTATAATATTAGTATAGATAAATGCATCTAATTCGCAGTATATTAAATACAGCAAACATCGTAATCCATAAATGAATCAACATTCCAAATTGGCAATTTAATGCAGATCCTGTTCAAGCTAAAAATGCTTACAAAAGGCTTTTTATTTTTAACTAATGAACGAGAAGGCTTAACATGCATTGATGAAATAATGTAAAGAAACAAAAGCAGGTCAAAATGATCTTTCTTGGTAAAAGTGAAGTAGGTGTGTGTTATTCAATGATGGAACAGTGTTCCGAAACTTACATAGGATGGAAAAAGACAAATAGCAATGGTATAGGAAGGATTAACAGCAATGGCTAACATTTCACCCTCTGGTTAATGACTTAAAAGCCTATAATGCAGTAACCAGCAGACAAAGTATCCTTCCTTACTCCTAGTCCTTAAATCATTACCATGCATTTTGTGCTGACCCCTAAAGAGGCAACAAGCAGTGTCCCGAATCTGTTGGGTAATACTCGCTTACTTTAATTTTACTAAGAGTTTTAATCTTTATTCTTTACCTATTTATTTATTTTTTTTTCCTTAAGTAATTTGCAAAAGAATTGGTGCAGATCCTTTTCAAACGACTGATTTTATTTTTTTTTTTTTTTTGAACTGGTTCATTAATTTTAAGAAATTTAGAAGCTCTAGTTCTGTAAGACTAAAGCTGTAAAGATAATTTATATTACTAAAATCTTTTATTTCTCTGTGTCTGTCCGGCGCAATTGTTGTGATTTGTGAAAATAGAAATAATTTCTACAAGTTTGCTACGGGAATCGAACCTGCAACCTTCTGATCCGAAGTTAGACGTCTTATCCATTAGGCCACGGGGACTAACTTTCTAATCTCTATAAAAAATAAAAATATGTCGTAGACGCACTCACTGGTTCTAAAAGCAGTCGGGGGTTGGGAGAATCCACTTTGCACGGGTTGCTATTTTCTTAAAAGATCTCAAATGACAAGAGCTTTCACTGAAGCCACTTAACTATTTATTCTACTAGTAAGGCAATTATTAAAAGGAGGCCACAAAATAAGCTTAACAACTGCTATCAGTCATATTTCAGCCACCTCAAAACATCCATCAAAAATGTATAAGGAAAAAATCAAATTTAAAGATAATCTCTGCGTCAAAAATATGCATGCCAAATTTCAAGAAGATCTATATGCCTCAAAAGCAACTGATGGGAGGACTCAAAATTAAGAGAAAAATTAAGCAATTTGAAGACAAAAGAATGTATTTGAAGAAAGCAAACTTCCCCCTTAATTATAATATTGAAAGTCAATGGCAATATATTTTGGTAGTGTTTAGTCTGTAGTTAAATCATTATACTGAAGTTAGTAGGAATTATTTTATAAGAATCTTACTAAAGGTTCAGTAGAAAATTTTTGGGTTACCTCTGTCACAGATTGGATAGATGGGTGGGTGGGTGGATTCAAGACTTAAAATTGCTTTTTTATTCCTATAAATCCTTCTTTGATCTATGATACACATTGAAAGGAGCTATGAACATTAGAGCAAACCTGCAATATCCTGTGGTAACTACGTAGCATGCAGATATGAAATATTCTGAATGTGAAGTCAATTCATAATTGTGGTTAAAAAGTTAAATTAATTTTTTCATTTGTATGAATTAATCTTTTCATTTTCATAAAACTCGTTAAATACATTTAATGAATAAATAATAAATATTAATATATTTTTAAATGTCTGAACATGGGAAACAATAATAACTGAATATGTAGTAATAGCAATATGAGTGATTGATTGTTGCGATTTAGTTTAGTTGTTTAAGTATGTGTTTGTGTATAGCGATGTTGATGGTAAAGTTCTGCCAAAGGATATTGCATTGCCGAGTTCACAAAAGAAATTTTAATAAGAACAGTTAAATTCAACATGGACATTTATTGGAAATTACTTAAAGGTAAAGAAATATTTATGAAAGAGTAACAACCGATGTTTAGTATACCAACGCATATTAGAAATGGTTGCTTAGCAACACAATAACAAAGTGCTGTAATCAGGCAAATAGATATTGTGAATCTAATATAGATGAACTTTAATATATTAGAATAAACCATATGATAGTCATTAAGATTAATATGATCTTAATATCACTGATGATTAGTTTAAAGGCGCTGTTTATAAAAGCACAACTTTTCCTTACTATCATAATGAAGTAGGAGGGCACAATAATAATAATGATAATAAAAATATAATGGCTTTGCAAGGTTCTTTTTTGGAATTCTTCCATTTCCACCAAATATTCAGCAGATAATGGATCATAAAACTAGGAAATTTCTAGACTGTCTCCACAAAAGGTATAATACTCCATTTCTAAACATATGTCATGATTAATACTATGGTAGTGTTCTGGTATTTGTCATAAGATTTCTTTCAATTTCTAAGGAATCCAATCCGTTAGTAATGGGAAAGTAGTAAAGGGATCCGACGTTAACATTTTACTGAACATAACAGCAAAGAAGCAAAATCGTCAGAATTAATATGGAACCTTTCAAAACTAAAATAAGCAACAATAAATATACAATAAAAAGTAAATTAAGAAATTTACGTCGGCCTCAAATGAATTTCCTGATAGCGACAATGGGCTTGACCAAGTGTTTACTAAGTGACATCCCAGAACCAGCAGTTAACTGGTGACTAGTCCTAGCTGATTATCATTAAAAAGTGAAACAGCTGTTCTGGGATGTCACTTAGTCAACACTTGGACTCACCCATTGCTGTTGAAGCAAAAGCAAGTTTGCTGACCAGACAACTAGATTGTTATTTTTCAGTTTGGAACTGGTGTCACGAACGTCATTCGCACCTCGGAGCTTTCGCTTAACCCTTTTCTCTATTCTTTCCTTCCATTTCTTGCACTTATCCCTTTATTTCTCCACATATTTCCAACTTTTCCATATTCCTGCCTCCGTATCAAATCCCAATGTTGCTGAGATTTCCTTCCCTTGATCCCGTTGCCATGGTAACAATTATGCAATGCTTTTCTCTACTTCGGAAGTGATCCTAAAAAGCTTTTATGGACGTCACACAAAAGGCAACCAGGTAGTGAAGCATGTTTCTGATATTAAAAGCTCGATTCCAGCTCTCCCCCCTGTAAACTGTATCAGAACCCTGTTCTCCATATTGGGAAAACAAAGGAACGGGCACTGCTTAAACGCTGCCAACCTTTCTTGAACAGAGACGGTGGTGGGGGGCTAACACCTCACCAGCCCTTAAGCCACATCCGAACAAAGACAAAAAAAGGCAGAAGGACAGAGAAAGTGAATCAACCTGAGACCCTGTGCGATATTCATTTTTGAGCAATGACCTTTCCCTGATCAGAGGTCGAACCAATCCTTTGACTTGAGCGCCAAGATACTTGGTGCTGTCCTGCATGTCCACTGCACTTTTTATCCTCTGGAAAAGAAATCAAGTGCTGATCATACCAAGCATCTGCTTGCCTTCGTACCTCCCATCCTCCAGGGCTGGCAGACTATCACTGGGTCGGCTATGGCAGGAAAGAGTTCTCTGGCAGACATCACAGACAATCTCCTGCCACTTCAGCCCTACCTGTGCTTGACTGCAACCGGTGTTTGGAATCCGAGAAGATCTGTTCAACAATTATATTCTCTTTACTTGTACTCCTCCTATTCTCCACATTACTTTTAATAAAACTTTTCCTATCATACCACAAAGTCTGTCTCACAAGTCCTATAGAGATGGAGCAGGCCACGAATGTTTCCTCTCAGCTGAGCTAGTCTTCCATAGCACCTATCCTCTTCCCATTCCCAGCTCCCTCGTCTATCTCCCTATGCTTGGATCTTGAACATTTGAACAAGATTGCTAAAAAACTAGACTTCAATATTTATACAGGGTGTTTTTTTTAAAGGTGCCAACAAACATCTGTGGCAGGTAAATCAGTAAAAAATGCAAAAGTAGGGTATGAAATGAATCCTTTTTTTTTAAATCAATAATGAACATCATGGGGACTATTTGATGACACAGGAGGTCAACAATACGTTGTGTAATTGTTTTGTTTCTACAGCCAGCATCCACGTTCGGATACATTTGGAATGTCGCAAAGGTATCCGAGTCATGGGTTACAAGCTTTCAAATTTTGTTTAATGTGCTATTAAAAATCCAAAGCAAAAAAAAAACTGCTTTGCTTCATCTGTAGGTAGATGCATAACTGTTAGCACTACGGGTTTGTATTAGTTTAGTCTGAAATAGCAGACATTCATTTGATACATGGACTAGCTCATGAAAAGGACATGAAGCATGTCCGTTATATTAAGAACAATCACCATACAGCATTGATACCAGAGATCAATAATTCAGAAAAGGGCAAATTTCAGCCAGAGGCAAATGGTGGAAGGCCCCAGAAGTGTTATAACACTCGAGAAAATCAAATTCTTGATGCTGATCCAGAAATAAGTAGTGGGAAAGAGAATGAAGGGATTTCGCATACAATGGTTTGGAAGGTATTTCATTAGAAGCTACCATATCCCTATTGTCTTCAACACATCTAAGGATTAGTTACTATAGATTCTCCTTTAGGGCCGCAGTACTATCATTGGTTTCTTTATCATTGTGGATACTATTCACTTTATAATTTTATTTACTGATGAAGCTTCATTTTCCTATAATGGTTTTATAAATTTTCATGATTGGCATTTATTGGGCACAAGGAAACCCTCATGAAATCATCCAAAGAAAACCCCAATCGCAGTTTTTATAAGTGTGTGAGTCATTATGTATAAAGTTGGTCCTTACTTCTGGTCTCATAAAAAATTGACAAAAAGCAAGAAAAATTTAATAAAATAAAATATTGAAGTGATAAGTAAACTAATAAAATGTTGTGAAAGTTTAGTGCACAAAAAAAAAAAAAAAAAAAAAAACTATTTTAAGCAAGTGATATTTTTGTATTAAAAAAAAAAAAAAAA
>JAFIDM010004315.1:15329806-15364424 GCA_023159025.1 Thereuonema tuberculata | reverse complement strand
CACCTGATCTTCATCTGATTGATTTCGTCTGTTGGGGCCATGGTAAAAGAGCCACACCTGTCGATACAAAATGATGAACTGCGTCAACAAATTGTCGAAGCCTGCAACAGCATCTGTACTACATCTGGTATTTTTGAACAAGTGTGGCAGTCAATGTTCTGGCGATGTCACTTTAAACATCGCTAATGCACAACGCTCCAAATAGGCAGATGACAATAGCCCTTCTATGAATGATTATCTATCAGCCACAACACTAAAATGACTTGCGCAATATATGTGCAAGACCGGACACACACATTACTTAATGAAACTGTTTGTTTTCTTAGCTTCTATCTACCATATTCTTCTGTAACATTCCTTCCTCTGTTTGTTTCTACTCATGTTTGATACTTTTTTTTTCCCTTTCTTTTTTCACAATCTTTCTGTGATCTCAAACGACAAAAAAAAAATACAATGTACGTTAGTCAGTGGAGATTCTGTACCATTATGTAAAACTAACATCAATACCACTGTTAAACAGAGACTTACAGAGAGTGTCCTGATCGTAGCTTTGAGTTTACTTACTCTATAGCAATTAGATAGACTGAGGATATTAACTAATGCTGTTTCCATGTATCAAATGCCACCAAACTTAGCTTTAAGATCTGTCATGGTCTTAAGATCTTAACTATAATACTGCATGAAGAGAATAACTTTGGTTACATTGTTAGGATAAGAAATGGCATATGCATAGGTCCACTGTGGTCAGTGAAAAGATTACGAACTCAATTACTTTAAAATCAGTTGGGATCTGAAAAAGAAAAGTTTTAGAGGACTTGCATATTTTTCTAATACATAGATTTTTGATGGTGGAACATGTGAGGGAGGTCAGTAGACCATGTGGCATCAAGGGAGTAAATACGGGTGTTGAAAAGTACATATGATTTCTCCCATAAATACCCTCATTAAATAACTTTTGACATTACCAAATACAAGGGTCGATTCATAAGTCATGGCAACTATTTTTTATCTGCCAAACATGCTGTAACACTACAATTCTAGAATATATGTTTAAAAGCCTGTTTGATGTTCTTCTGATTGACACCACTGATGTGGTCTGGGACAGTGGAGAAACGTCATGGGAGCAAGTGGAAAATACATATTTGGAAATCATGTTTTAATAAGACAAAGCAGTGTAGCCAAGGAAGAAAAGGAACACAGGAATGCTCAATACACATTGCTAACACCCCAAAAGTAATCTCTTAAGATTGTCCACTATATGTTGCCAGCATTTGGGAAGGCGCAGAATACCATTAACTGCGTGTGGATCGTTAGAGTGAACCTCTCGCCGAAACGTCATCAAAATTTCATCTTTGTTCATAACTGCAGCTTGGACTCAGGTCTAGTGAATACGGAGGGTGATGAGGAAACCCTATCGACGTAACAAATCTTGTGCAGGAGCTGCCTTATATGTGACGTTTTCATGAAGAATGATGGCATTGGACAGCAATTCCAAACTCAGGCAATGGACTGTGAACAATCTTGGAGATTACTTTGGGGGTGTTAGCAATGTGTATTGAGAATTCCTGTGTTCGTTTTTTTTTTTTTTTTTTTACTACACTGCATTGCCTTATTAAACGATAATTTCCAAATACGTATTTTCCATTTTCCCCATGACATTTTTCCACTGACCCAGACCACATCAGTGGTGAGAATCAAAAGAACATCAAACAGGCTTTCAAACATATATTTTATAATTGCAGTGTTATTGCATGTTTGGCAGATAAAAAATAGTTGTCATGACTTATGAATCAACCCTCGTTCAACAAATGGACTTTTTCACTTATACTATAATTTTTCACTTATAGTATAAGTCAATATTTCATCCACCACAATAGCCTTTTCCAATCGCGTAGCCATCTCAGGTTGTGCGGTAGACATACACTTCTCGATACAGAAAAACAAATGATTTAACATTAATGCTTCACCAACCCCACATCCAATTGTACAGCAGGTCTGCTCACGAGATTATGATATGTACCAATATAAACTAACAACTAAACATTGTCAACAACAACATCAACCAAAACAGAAATACCTAACAACAATACTACAAACTTTTTAGATTTCTTCATCACATATGACAACACAAATCCACACCATAGCCTACCATAAACCTAATCATATGACAGAATCTTACTTTTTGATTCCAACACTCCTTTCCATATGTACATGTGGATTTTGCACATACAATACCATCACAGCTCTTCAGCAGAAAACTTAATAATCACTGATGTATAAAAGTATCCCCTGTTATTCACCTTCCGTATTTAATGATATGATTTTCTTGGCCCCTTCATATCCATCAATAAAATCAAATCACAATAAACAACCTAACACCGACCCTTTTAAACATAATTTGTTGGATCCCATGCAAAAGCAATGTCCTTCAGGATATATGCGACCTATTGGCAGATCTATATCCACCTGCCACAACAAGCACGAGAAGGCATTCCAAAATAAATAAAAAAAATTCTAGCCACTTCAATGCAGTCACACATTTCCAAGAAACAAGACCCCCATCTTGATTCCCCTCAGTCACATCCAAAGGATACTGCAGAACACTGCATATTGGCCAGACAATATAATGGGATTCAAAGCTTACAACTCCATTGCCAGTAGATCACATGCCCATCATTATATACAGCATTCATGTAAAAACACTGACTTCTGTGTTCATGTCATCCTTTTCTTTTTGTCTTCGTCAAAATCCACTGAAGATGGACTTCATTTAAAATTCCAAAACTGTCCCAACATACCTTTTATTTTATTCATTTAGTTTTGCCTTGCAAGTTAAGCTTAATTTATTGAAGTGATAATTTGGACTTTGGGTAGGCTATCAAAAAAACAAAAAACAAAACATCTACTATTAATATACAGAGTGATTCACGAAGATATGCAGAAACTTCAAGAGCTCATTCTACATGTAAAAGTGAAGAAAAAAAGTTATTTAACATAGGTCCGGAAATGCTTGGGTGTTGAGTTACGGCTAACGAAAGATTTCGCCCATAATGTAGTACCCTGGGTGAAACGAAGATTTGCTGGAAGTCTGGGAAGGTAAATTAAGAGGCGAAATCAGTGGTTTCTTATGGTTGTTGACCTGAAAAATCGAATGAAACATGTCGCAGAACTGTATCTCCCAGTGGTTTGAAGCTTATCCCACTTGGAACCTACAAAAAAATTGGCAACACAATAACAGCTGTTCAACAATAATGTGAATTGCATTGTTTTGATTTATTGTGAGAGCTAACAATTGAGGTGTAGTCCATGTGCGTATTCTTGTACTACATTATGGGCAAAATCTTTCGCTAGCCGTATCTCGCTACCGAAGCATTTCCAGATCTATGTTTATATAACTTTTTTTCTTTACTTTTACATGTAGAATGAGCCCCCGAAGTTTCTGCATATCTTCGTGAATCATCCTGTATTTCTACTAGTATATATGCCTGTCAACAATGATGAGATAACAATGCAACAGCTTTTATTTTAGATAGAATATTTGCCCATCATATAAATGGTGGATAGAAAATTAAAATGAATGCATTGCTAGGAACATAAATGAATTTGTTTATTGGAAGGCTTGATTATAAAGTCATAGGCTAAAAAAAAGAACATTGAAATCTTCTAAATTTTTTAATCTTTATGAGTAATTTCTTTTTTTTCTCTCTGGCTCTTCTCTCATTTTTAATTTTCTCTGGTGTTACACACATAGGGATACATACACAGAATTGCTATACACTTGTATTACACACACATTTGCGTTATACACAGAGGAATACAGATACAGAATTGGAAAACTATTTCAAAAAATTAAAAATGAATGCATTTTAGGAACATAAATGAATCTGTTTATTGGAAGGCTTGATTAAAAGTCACATGGGAGTGAAAATTTGAGCATCATTTAACAAATGACTTTGACCGTCGTTCTCTTTTTTTTTTTTTTTGATGAATACTTTGATGTTGTCTTTGTTTCGTGAATGCGACAATACAACATAAAACTGGCTATATGAAAGCACTGCAACTCAAAAAAACTTCCATGATTGCAAATGCAGGTGCACATAGATAGATCTGCCCTGTTGTACATGTGAGATTTATGGGGCAGCTCTCCTCCGTTAAACACAGGAAGGGGGGTTATGTTACACACACACAGACAGATCTGGAAAACTATACAAGAGATACAATTTAACAAATGAATATTTTTTAATAAATTTTACAAAGTTTATAGTTGAATATTGTCTTCTAATTTGCATATTAATAAGCAATATTTGATAAATGTCCAAGCATTGTATTTAATGAATTAGTTTTTTTCTTTCATAGTGTAAATCCACAAACTATATTGCTAAGTAAAATATTATTGAAAAAAAGTGTTAGAATATATACATCTTATATCACTTTAATTTAAATGCAGCATATCCTAATATACATTATATTATTTTCAGAAATTTTTCAAGTCGGAGCTGCATTACACTCTCATGTGCAAGAATATTTGGAAGGAAAGTCAGAAAGTGATATTGATTTTATTCCTAAAACTACAGGATATTGGAATTCATTGAAATCTGTTCTTCCTAACGTGACTAATCCACTTCTCATTGAAGCTAAAGTTCAACATCCTTATCTTCATTACCGTGGAGTGATTGACTGCATTGCTAAATACAAGTTAGTACAGTTTATTTTATCAAACTAATTCCTGAAACTTTAAATTGAAGCAGGCGGAACAACTGAACTCGAGTTCTTTTTGAACTTCGAGCTAGAGAGATTTTCCTGTCAGAATAAATAGAAACATTTTTCATTTACTTCACTTATAAAAAATTTATACATTAGAAGTTGCCTCTGAGTCGGATGCACCAAGATTACATTCTTTCTAGTTTTTTTTTTCATAAATTCTAAAATATTAAAGTGATCTGAAGCTGTTTCAAGATTGGTATCCTTCTTCAGCTAACCTTGCACCTAAGCAGTGAACCAGAACATCAAAATTGCAAACTGTCAAAAGTGAGAAGCTTCAGAGATTATTTTTTGTTTGGCCGCGCGGTTGGCGATGTCGTTAAGACACTAGCCTCTCACCTCTGAGTACCGAGGTTCGGTTCTCATGTGAGTTTCGTTGATGGTGGCGATCCGCGCTGGGCAGGTTTTCCCGGGGTTCTCCCGTTTCCCCTGCATTTCTCACACCATCCTTTCTCAGTCTTTCTCTCTGTCTGTCCTTATTTCCGTGGGATAGCACAATAGATCTTTGAGGTCGCGGTGCTTGGCTGTCAAGCCACCCACGCTCACCACATTACATTACATTACATTACATTATTTTTTGTTTTGTTTTGTTTTTATTTTCCCATCACAGAAATGGCGTGAATCCGAATAATTTATGCTGAAAACATTACAAGTTAACATATTTAATTTTATTTTTTCTTTTATATGGAAACTGTTTTAAGAATTACGATCTAAAATATTCTATTTGTTTTTTGTTTTTATCGAGAACTTCTACAAAACTCTTGCTTATTATTTCTAAAAAGCCTCATACGATTTCTTTCCCAGAGTACCCTTCAAATCATCGTTTCTTTTCTTCAATCAATCTTCTAATTAAAAAGAAATAATTAATATCATGGAGACATAAAGGGGTTCTTTAATGTAAGAATTCTGTTTACGAGGTCTCATTGGTACTCTTTACGAGTTTTTGTTATCAACTAAACAACATTTACAAAAACAAAAAAACAAAAAACCCACCACAAGACAGTGTGACAGTTTAGCATAAATCATGCACATAGTCCTAATACTTTTTTATTAATACTGGCCTTGCCCTTAATGGTGAGACTTAGAGAATTCTGAAACCATCAGGTTCTTCCACACTTGAACTTTTATTTTCGTAAGAGTATCTCTTTTATTAAGTTTTCTCCTTATTAATAACAATGGATGAGACCAAATTATTTACAAGTGACATCCTGGAACAACTGTTTCACACTCGTTGGCGATCATCAGCCAGGAGAAGTTTTTCTCATTATTAGAACTTTTCTTTTCTTTAAAACATTATAGAATGCATGGAAATTCCAAACATTATTTATTTAATAATCTAACTTAATTTTGAAATAGAAATCATGTTAAAGTCCAAACATTATTTATGTAAATACTGACACTTGATTTATAAGCTATGGAGAAATGTCATAAACTGCTGGTAACGAGCTGAAAGCTCTTTTATGTCAATTCATGTTGTGTCATTCGTTCTGAGTTTTATTTGTAATTTATGTGTAGCATCATAATTTTGGGAACAGTTGAAATTTAAATGTAAAGAAAACAAGATAGGGATAGCGATTAGTAAACCAATCACAATGCTTTGCAACAGCTTCTGTTACATAATTTATGTTGAATTATTGCTGTAATTTCCTTATTATTATAAATGTGATTGTTGCAAATGCAAAAGGCGCAATTGTTGATTGTTGTGCTTAATGATAATTTAATGATACTTGTCCACAGACAGACGAACAAACTGGGAATATAAGGCATCTGATACTTGTATCAGAAGCCTAAAAGGGAAGGATGTAAACCTTACAATTTTTTCTATATTTATATAATTTTTTTTATATTCTTGGTTGAAATTAGTTCCAGCTTATATATTTCCTGTTACAATTTCCCAAGAAAATGTGGTGAACTTTTTGAATATAAGTTTAATTAAACAGTTTTGGCTTTTCTGTTGACACCATTACAGGAATAAAGCAACAATACAAATATACAGAGTTTTCAATCTTACATGTTTGTCTTTGCTCTTTGTTGTTCAGAAATATTGTTTTATTCTTATATTCTCTTTTGTTATTACAAATGTGCATTAAACATTTACTTGCAATATTTCAGAAATAAAACAGTGCTTATTGAGTGGAAAACATCTGAAAAGCAAAAACCGTTGTTACGAAATACATTTGATAATCCACTCCAGTTGGCAGCTTATATTGGAGCAGTTAATTTCAGTAAAAAACTTCCAGTTCAGGTAATTTATTTTGATTTCAACTAATTACTATTACTGTGATATTGACTTTTCAAATTTAAAAATTCTTTTCATTAATGTTGTATAAAAATATCTTTAATAAAGCTTTCTCAAAAAAAAAAAAAAGTAACTGGGATTTTATTTTAGTACTAAACAAAATCTTCAATTCAACAACGAATAGTGGCAGTTTAATTTCTATAACAAGGATACCAAAAAAGATTGCACAGATGTAATTGTGGAAATGGCTGACCACTCAATCTCAACTTAAAAAAGATCAACCTTTGGGTTCAAACAAACAAATACGAACCAAAATTCAGAGGATGATCAATTTCTGACCTCTGAATTCAATGGTGATAGTCATTTTTCTGTAAACCTCTGTAGTTTTCATTAGATAAGCACAAGGGACACGCTGAAGCTTGAAGGATCTGATGAATTTTCTAGAGTTTTAAGTCTTAATTATCAGGAACATAAGGCTTAGAGTCCTTAGACATAAAATGTTCTGTATGAAGCTGTGGAACTTTTGCAATTACCCCCTTACATGCACACACAAAATCTTTTTTTATTGCCATCTTGTTTTTTCTACATCTACAGTGTGACGAGCACATGATTTAAAGTGTACTTACCATTAAAATATTGCTTGTTTATTCCAAATTCAGACTGATTAGCTATGCAGATGGTAATTTATTTACAAATTAACATTTCTTTTCCTTGTTTACAGATTGATTCTGGCCTTATTGTCGTTTGTTATCCCAGTGGTCAGGAGGCACACGCTCACTTGATGTCTCCTGAACAATGTCTGGAAGCCTGGAAACAATGGCTAACACGACTGCAGCAATACTGGCAGCAGAAAAACGCAATGGATGAGATGGAGGAAACTAAGAGTTCTCAAATCTTAACAGAAGAAACACTTGAATTTAGTGAAAGATCTGGATTCAATACAGCAATCTTTCATTAATAAATCATAAGCTGACTGACTTTGGACTCCAGATTTCTGTTTGTTTATTTCTTTTTCATCCGTAATGATTTTTAACCTATCTGAACCCCCATTGTATAAGACCTTAATGTGGAAATAAGAGTTGTTACCTCTTGACTCTTTGTTGTCTGTATTCAATCTTGATTTCACAGTTATTTTTATTAGCACTTTAACTGGGGTGATTCAAAAGCTCCTTTTATTTCTAAATCTTCCAATCAATTTTTTTTTTTTTGAAACTTAATTTTTGCTAGTCTTTAGTTACAAAGATTTGGAGTTCAGCAGTTTCTTCAAATCCTGACATTTACAAGTGGAAAATTTACTATTTAGTTTAACTACTTCTCAAATAGTGGAAGGGATAAAATTGAGAACGACTTAGAAGCTAATAGCACCTTTCATTTCGGTTTACTTCACTTTCATTAACAAAGCCTAATTTTTATAAATTTGTACCTGATTCACCTGTTACCATAGTACTAAAAAGCAATTCTTTAGTAATTATTTCTGGAGAAATATCAGTAGTTTAACACTCCATTTATCTCAGAAACCACAGATCTACAATCTTTTCTCAAGTTCAGCTATTTTAAAATCAGTAAATACCATTACTTTTGAGTTGTTGTTTTTTTTATTAATAATATTAATCCCATAGTTCTAATTATAAATTTAATGTTACAATATTATTGAATTATGATGTTCAAAAATTCTTCAATATGTATTTTCACAAAAGAATAAAAGCTTTTTTTTTTTTTTTTTTAATTTAACTTTAATTATTAATGTTTCTAAAGTTCGCCAAACCAAAGAACGACCGTGGCCACCAGATGTCGCAATGGTAGAATTTGAATCGATTGTATATGCCAGTGTTCATGGCGGGAAAGTTTATGGCTTCTGATTGGCGACTCTCAAGCGAGGCAAACCTTTGTCAATAGATTCTTTAAGTCCTGGAATGATTAAGGGATCATAGGTGCATTTCAAGGTCAAAGTCATTGTTTCGTTTGGCCGATAGTAGTGTATTAATTATTAACCATATTTCCCTGAGTGTTTCATATCCCATGGCATCTACTGAATTCCCTTTTTTTAGACACTCCTGTATTAAATAAATACAAATTTGAGTTGATGATTTTTAATTTATAAATTTGAAGTGCAGAAAAAATTATTAAAAATAAAAACCAAGGCTGCACAAGATTAAACTGTTGGGTGCGAGGGTAACTCCCACTTACATTCTTGCTTTTCTGGATTTATCATCGGTGAGGGTGGCTCGGGCTGATGAGTCCCAAAAAGAACGAAACGGCCATTCCAGATTTCATTCGATGGAACTCGAAAGGCGTTATTGTTTAATCATTTGCAGCCTTAGTTTTTATTTTTAATGATTATTAATTTAGTTGGATGACAAACACATCTGCATCATTTTTGGTAAGTATTTGAAAGAATAATTATATAGATGAAAAAAAATAAATCGGTGCATGGCCAGTTTATAAAAGAAATACTGCATTGTTTGAAACCTGATTTTTAAATTTGATAAGATAGGAGCGTTCTTCTTGAATACATTCCGTCTTACTTTAGCTGATAAAACGAAGAGATTTTGAAATAGTCCTGTTTTGGGATCCATTAAATAAATATTCAGATTTTGTAAAAATTTAGTTTTATTTCCCTTTTTTTTTTGTGTGCCAGGAATCAAGCGTTTAGATAAAGGGGACTGAGTGTGTACTCTAAATAAAATAAAGTATTTAGTCAATAATATATCTTTAATGATGTTTCTATTAAGAAGCGTTTGATGTGAAAAGCATTATTGACTTTCAATTTCCTTTTATAAGTAGTGATTTCAGGTTGATGTACCAAAGAAAAATTGCAGTGGCTTGTTTTCTTACTTTTGTTCAATTAAAAATATTTTATGATAGCCAATTTAGGTCATTGAGTGGAAGGAATAATCCCCTTTCCTATGAAGACTGAATGTTAAAAGAGTTCATTATTTTAGTTGGATGATGTTGAAATTCTTTATAAGAGAATCTTTCAAATCTTGCTTCTTCTTTTTCGTTAGAACTTACCTAAAAATTTATGTTGACCTAACAAAGATTTTTGAAAATAAATATACGGGACAATTTAATGTAGCAGACAAAATAATCAACATGAAAGAAGAGACTAAGCACTCTTAGAAAAGACATATACCGTATTGTCCGGCGTATAAGACGACCCCCAATTTTTCCAATTAAAATATAGAGTTTGGGATATACTCGCCGTATAAGACTACCACTCTTCCAACGTACAGTAAATAAAAATTAAAAAACATCAGATTTGATTTCAATGTGATTTTAGAATTTCACTAAAATCATAGTATTTCTTAACTGTAGCCTTGTTTATTCTGTCACCGCTCTATCTCTTTTTTCCGTACCTGGGCGTCCCGGACGCCTGCAGCTTGCTCCGCCCTTCACTTACCTTCCCGGTGAGGCGCCCTCTCACCTCGGAGGACCGCGTTAAGTCACTTCTTTCCACGAATCCTGGCGAGTGGATTTTCTTCTACCGTACTTGTACAGCAACGTCCTTGCTGTTTTCGTACGGTTGCGGCATACGGCAGTTTTTGAGCTCCCCCACCATATGCGGCGTCCGCAGATTCTCCAGTCCGACTTGGAAGTTTCAGCACCCGGCATATAAGATGACCCCCGACTTTTGAGAAGATATTCCTGGTTTAAAAAGCGAATTATACGCCGGACAATACAGTAATTACTTAAGAGATTGCAACATGTTATCGGAATCACTCTTGAATTCCTAATGGAATGTTGCAATTTCTTAATTAATTATATGTCATTTCTAAGTGTGCTTAGTCCCTTCTTTAATATTATGTTATCACACTTTCATCATGGAATTAAATAATCAACACTAAATTGAGGGTAATGGACACTCAAGCTTTAATATGAATCTTATAGCAGATGCTTGAATAAGATGATCTTGCGCATAGTAACTGATCGACCTAAAGACGAGCAACATATCTATTGTTGGAAACATATTCGTAACTGTATAATGCAGAAATTCTTGACAAATGATTCAATATTGTACTGCAATATTAATCCCTCAAGTGTTAATGGCTCAAGTGAAAATTTTTATTTCTTCACAGGTTCTCGTGTTCTCAATGAATGAAAATAAAACTAAGAAATGCGGATCTTGAAATTGCGTTAAAATACAGTTCAATTGTGCATCCCATATTAAATTTATTGGGACAATGAGATACAATCTCAAAAAATGGGATCCGTACAATTTGGGCCATCTGGTCACCTATATTAACCCGTGTGGAAGCATTTATGATGTTTGGCCCATTTTCCACTGTGAATAATGCTAAGCTGAGAACTATTAAATATTACAATCCCATTTTTTTTTTTTCCCTATTTTTGAATGATACATAAGTAAACAACTGCAGTAATCAGTCTCTAACTGTAGACTAGCTTTAAATGATAGACTCTCAATGAGACTTTTAGTTCCTCTTCCACATCTTGAAAAACTACTGATTTCACAAGAAATCATGCGAAAAACCACTACTCGCAATTAACATTAATAATTCTGGTCTCAAAGTAATTTAAACAATTAGGATATAAACATAAATTATAATATACAACAATGAATGGAGCAAAAGAGGATCACAACTTGTATTGGCTCCCATTGAAAATAGTTTGTGCGTTATTACCCATTTAAAGATAATGAAAGAGGCCTCCCACCCACCTTCCTCTCTAAACTCTTAATAACACAAAAATAAAGGGCAGAGGTCCTCCAAGGACAGTCGAAGATTTTGTTTTTTTCAATAGCAATGTTATGTGAACTATTAATTACTAACGTAATAAAAGGCATTTAATACATATTTATAATTTTCAGTGGAGTTATTATAATATACGAAGGATATTTGTAATTTTTTTTTTTTAACATTTCCTGAATTTGGTTCAAGAATGCTAATTACAAAGTTTGAAAATTCGTCTTACGGTAGGGACCAAAATATTTGTTTCAATTTATTTACTATTTCCACTTATATTAGTTATTCATACATCCATTAATTCCGCTCTTGGTGAACAAATAATTTCATTAATAACAATGGATGAGACCAAATTACTTACAAGTGACATCCTGGAACAGCTGTTTCACGCTCGTTGGCGATCACCAGCCAGGAGAAGTCACCAGTATATAACAAGGTCTCACTACTGAGGCTAGTATGAATGATACATCGGAAGTTCAGTGGTGCCTCAAAGGAATAATAATTTCATTGTTTGTGACTGCCTAGTCAAATACTGTCCTCCAAATGAAAGTTGGCCGGCGGAAGTTTGAACTGCGCAGCCCTTTCAGTAGCTGATCAATTATGTTTTCCTGTCACAATGGACGCCGTCGTCTGTTTTCACTGAGAAAGACATGTTGATAACGCCAAATTAAAACTTCTCTCGACTATTTAGCGTTATTTCAATACCAGTTGCTAACAATAAGTATATATATAAATAAATAAATATATATTATTTATAAATACAATGCTCTTTTGCAAAGTAACAAGCGATTACCGTAATGGCGGCGTCCTGTCATAAAATCAGATGGAAGTGCCTGACCAGACTAATCGATCATACATGCGCAGATCTCACAAAAACAGGGCGGCCATCTCTCATTTGGAGGACAATAAATACTTAAGAACAGTAACAGTCAGTCTAGTTTTGGTTTTTAATACTGGAAGACCATCACTGAATTGTAAACTGTACCAAATTATACAATTTCAGTGAATATTTCATTATTAAATAGAGATTTAGCATTGTGGATTTAAGTAGAAAGAAAGATGCACTTTTTAATAAAAATAAATAAATTTATTAAAAATACTTGAAATATTGTTTTCTATTAGTCAGAGCTTAAAATTTCCTGTATTTCTTGATACATTGTTTTTAAACAATCTAGTCGAGGAAAGGAATGCTGAAATATAAAAAAAAGAATATTTATAGAAGATATTTTTTCTAAGTATAGTAAATGCATAAAAATATATTTACAGATGTCTATTTCTCAGGAAATAAAAAAATCCTTACACAGAAAAGTGGCTTCAAAGTATTGTCCTTTAAAATAACAGCCAAATAAAATATCACTCGATTCTGAAAAAATAACAATATCTTAAATGAAACAAACAATTTTATTTAAATGCAAAAGAAACAATTTTTATCAACTTGCATATCAAAATATACCTCTCAATTAAGGAATTTAAATAAATGACTGTAATCTGAAGCTAAAAATTAATTTCCTGTTCAATCTACTTCAATCATTTTAAACAGGAATTTGTTTTGTAGGAACACAAGATAACTGACTAAAAATATAAAATGACTATTGGGAATAGAATCATCTGAAAAACACTGTATTAATGCTTCTGTAACTCCTCCTCTTCTTCTTTAAGTCGATTTGGGCCAACTAAGGACCACGGACAATAGCCCCATATGACGACTGTCACGGTGGAGCTAGTAAAGTTCGAGACGGGGGACGAGATTCATATCAAGTCCAGAATAACACTGAGAGTCCCAGGTGGAAACAGACGAAACACAGAAGAAAGAAACAGCCATGCCAACGCTGGAATTCGAACCCAGGTTCCGACACACAGGCCGTACGGCAGACATCTGTCTAGATCGCTCGGCCATGCCGGAACGGCCCTATAACTCTTCATATTAATTCATAAATTCCCTCTTTCTTTGCTATTTCTGAACCCTAAATTATAAGAAAGCAAGCTGGGACAAGGCAAAAATTCAAGTGGATAAATGATAAGCTAATAATGCCATCGTAATCAAAGTAGTTTGAGTTTATTTATTAAAGAACATCATCAGAGAAGTAAATGACATGAAAATGGAAGTTGTCTGAATATGCAAATGAGGTGCAGAATCCATTTATCGGGATTGAGCAGGATGTGACACATGAATGGGGGTTAACATTCACATGTCAAATGTGAAAAATGTGTCGCACTTTGACTGTTCAGTAGGATGTAAGGTCATCTGAGACTGCTACAACACACCGACAGCAATGAGGCATGGAGAGGATCAAACTGTCCAGCAGTTCCTGTGGGATTTATGGCCAGCTAAGAAACTGTTAAGGGAGGTGATTGGCAACACGTCTTCCTAGTGTATCCCAAGAGTGTTCAATGGGATTCAGCTCTTGAGAACATGAAGGCCAGTCCATGTGCTCGATTCCAGCCTCTTGCAGCATATTGTTGATGAGATGCGCACGATGGGGCGTGCATTATCGTCCATAAAAAGAAAGTTGGCTCCAAGTTGCTCCAGCATAGGATAGCACTATAGGCTGTAGAAATTCATCCTAATATCTTACAGTCTTCTTTGGCGGTAAAGAATTGCAAACTGGAAAGTTCACTAAAAAGCCCCAAAGAAGACATGGCTCAAACAGATTAAAGAGGAAATCAAAACCCAATGACTTACTCTAGACGTGGCTAAGAACATTGCCACTGATCGCAAGAAATGGAAAGATATTGTAAATAATACGTTGAACCCTATGGCACCGACAGCAGTGTATTGGCTGCAAGGTAAACCTGCACCCCAATCACTAGCTAAGGACTGATGATGATGTTATCCTACAGCATTCACCGTTCCATTTCTAAGAACATGGAAATCGGTATGACCACTAATGCTGATGCCTGCCCACATAATGATTCTACCTCCACCAAAAGAATGTCTTTTTTGGATGAAATGTGAACTCTCCCGTGTTCCATGTTCATACCAGATCAGGGCACGAAGATTGTCAGGCTGCAGGTGAATCTTGAGTCGTCACTGAATAGAACCATTCACGGGTTCAAGGAAGATGCATTTCAGCCCACCTTCTGCGGGTTCTGCGATGTTCAGCAGTTAATGGAATGCATACCATTGGCCGCCGGGCATACAGCCTACCATGACGGAGTCGATTTTACACAGTCTGAGTACACCCCCCCCCATCCAGTAGCAGCAAGATACTTTCTCCGCAGCTCAGTCGCATTCCTTCACCGGTTCCTTCGTGCTATGAGTGTCAAGTAGCGATCATCTCTTGCAGTTCTTCGTACTGTGCCAGTCTCTCTGAAGCGATTCTAGAGTCTGCTAATCACCCTTTGGGAGGTTCCAACCACTGCTGCCACTGTCATCTGTGTTTGGCCAGCTTCAAGACCCTATGACTGAGTTCTAGGGTGCTGTGACTCTCCATGCTTCAGATTCGGGTAAAGGGCATTTTCAGGTGACACTCAACGATTCTGCCACTTGTTGTTGATCCAGGAAAGTGGAGATAACCCAGCAGCGCCAGCCTCTTTATACAGGGTTGTGGGCAAACACGCAAATTAACGTTTTGCATCCCATTTGCATATTCAGCCAACTTCCATTTTCGTGTCATTTGCTTCTCTGATGATGTTCTTTAATAAATAAACTCAAATGCCTCTTGTTTTTTGGGTATATTACATTCATTTCGCATTATCTCCTAAATTTTGTGAGCAGTGTAGTTACAGTAGTATTTAGAATAGGCTTTTTGTGATTTAGAGCGACAATTGATAGATAGCAGAATTTTTCAATGAATTTATGATTCAATGATTTTCAATGGTCATTTTATTTCATGAAAAAAGGCTAGAGTAATGACCAAGACAGAATCAGATTTAAAATGCTATTAATATGAAAAAAAGGGCATTTTTTTTTAATAATCTGACAGTGCTTCTTGATTTCTGGTTATATTTGGTAAGAAACTTTTTTATATGGAATCCCTAGAATAAATAAAGAGGCCAAGAGCAAATTCAAATAAAACTATTTATAATAAATGGGAAGTACAATTTTAAATCTACAGGTTTAAAAATATTGTAACACTTCTAAAATTCATGAGGAATATAATAAAAAGATTAGAAAAACAAAACAAAAACAGAATGGGCAATGAAATACTCATGCTTGTATCTCTCTGTAAAATTAAGAAATTCAAAAACACTTATCCTACGAAGATGAAACGTTGTGTTGTGTTTAGTTTGCTAAATGGAAGATGTTTTTAATTTAGGTACGTATCAGATTTATAGGTATGAGGTCAAAACTGTTACAATACATTGTGATTTAAGCACAATAATCACAATAATTTAAAAATGGTTATCTTTGTAATTTAAAACTTTACTACAGTAAAACCTCGTTAAGTCGTCACTCAAGGGACCAAACATTTTTGACGACTCAAGCGGAGTGACGACTTAAATGGAGTGGGCATTTTTGAAAAAAAAACAACTAAAATACAATATTTTTATGAATTGCTGTAGGATTCGGAGAGAAAAACAAGATTTTCAGAAATCAATACATGTAAATGAATGAGTGGAAAATAAAAAAAAAAAAACTTTTTGTACTCGCCCCATTTTATTTTATTTTACTGGCATTAAAATAATGCAACAGTGTTGATTACAGGAAATAACTTTCTTTTATAATATGCTTAAGGCTTTAAATTCTTCGTCTGTTGTACCTTGAATGGATGTTAAGTACTGTCGAACTTTCTCCAGGGCTTCGATTGTTTCTGTCTTGTTGGGTGGGGTTTGATCCATATTCTCGACATCGCTATCATCCTCACATGAACTGTTTTGATTTTCTTCCAAAAATTCAGATGTCAAAGCTTTTACAGTTGCTTGTGAGCAGATTGCGATGTCGTTATCAATGTTGATAAACACATTAACGTCATTGACGCTGCACCCTTTTTCATTTGCGATTTGCAGCAAAGTCTCTAATGGTTCCAGGTCGATGATGTCTTCGCTGAGGATTTCTTCTGATTCTGCTTTTGCTATGAACCCTGCATGTTGGAAACAATTCGAAACACTTTGTAATGAAACGGAACTCCGACTTTTGTGTACATAGTTAATCGCATCTAAAACCAAAACTTCTAGCCTTTCGTTCCTATCCAATGTTTTTATCATGTCCTTTACAAGCATTTTTTTGTACTTTCGTTTAAAATCAAGAATTATCCCTTAATTTAAATGCTGAAGAAGTGCAGTTACATTTGGAGGAAGAAAAACAATTTCGATCGCTTTTAAATTTTCGGGTTGATTATGGGCGGTACAGTTATCGACAATGATGGCAACACTTCTTTTCTGACGCGAAAACAGAGAATCCAGTTTATGAATATGTCGTTCCCAAATCGTTGTAGTCATCCATGCATTTGAATTTGCTTCATATTCAACTGGCAGGGATCTAACGTTTTTAAGCAGCATGGCTTTTTGCTTTTGCCTATCACAAGTGGTTTAAGTTTCTCATTTCCACTCATATTAGCTCCAAGCAGAAGTGTCAGGTGTTGTTTGCTTGCTTTTCCAGAAGTGCACTTTTCACCCTTAAATGATAGTTTTATCAGGCAAAAGACGGTTTCGTTTCCCTGACATGTTACAAATGTAATCGAACCACGAAATTGCAAGATAAAAAATAGCCCTTATAGCGGGGCTTACTCGCTATGAAATGAAATCACACTCAGTAGCGGTCAACATGTCTACACTTGACAAGAGTCGCAGCGAGAAGTGTGTAATTTCCCACGTGAAAATTCCCGTAAAGGCTAGGCTTTCTTAGAGTGAAGGGGCGAGGCTGAAAAGATAGCAGGCAAAACTGAGAATAAAGATGCTTTTCGCAATTTTTGAGGGTGACGAATTATCCGGAGTAGAATTAAATTTGGTGACGAGTAAAAGAGGGTTATTTTACATTATTGTCTATGAGACCTTGTCGGGACCAAAGGAAAACGACGACTTAAACGGAGTGACGACTTAACAAGGTTTTACTGTAGTACATGATCCTTAATGAATATGATTTTCTACTTTTATACAAACTGATGATCTTAGGTCAAAAATCACCAATACAATCTGCATAAATACGATTTATAATAAATATACATTAATAGAAAAGGCGACATTATCTGTACATTATCCACTTTCTTTTTTTGATAATTATTTTAATCTATTACGTTGGAATTTGGATTGCTAAATGTAGCTGACTTTAAGATAAATCACATTTTTTTAATGTAAAAATTAATATAAAAATATACAATTGTATTTGATTTAGATATTTTATAGCTTAGTGTTCTGGAGTCTTTATAATAATATAAAAATATGGAGTTTTTATATATTTTTTATATAATCACTTACTAAAATAGCATTTTATGTAGTAAAAGCTATAATGGAATTGAGTCTTAAGTTATAACTCATTAATTTTCAACCTAACTAAAAGATATTAAATTCAGGTGGAATTATATTTACCATTGTTATGGCTTCATTTATAATGACATCCTTTATATCTCGTTTGTTAAAAATTTCGGCTGTTTGGTGACCAAAGACATTGACAGTTGTCTGTTGAATGCCTAAAGTATCCATCTCAATCAGAACAGATTCTAAAATTTAAATCAAAAAACAGAAATTATTAATTATGTAAATATTACAAATATTTTTGTCAACTAATGAATCTTTATGTCCTCATTTTAGCAAAGCAAATATTTATTTCCTTTATTAACATAGTTTTACACTGAAAGAAGTATTCAAAGCTAAGCCTGAGGGGGGAAAAAAACAGGAAGACCAAGAATAGAATGGGGACAGTATTCAATTCAATTCAATTTTATTGCCAATGAAATTTTACAAGACTTATATGTTTACATGACATTTTGACAACCAGTCGTCTTAAGGGAGATCCCGTCGAGAAGACAGGCGGGCGTCATGAGTTTAACAAAGCGAATATATAACAGAACAATGAGGGGAAAATATTTACAAAAGAGAAAATTAATGAAATTTTAGCAAATATTTACTGTTAATCATAATAAACTTTTTACGTGTAATGTAAAGTTTTATAATTTCTTTTAACGCCTCTACACTTGATTAAAAATGTTCAAATTAAAATCACATAAAAATTTTTACATATAAATTTAAAAAAGTTAAAACGTGACCAAGGTTTCCTTCCCGAGAGGGAAATTTTTCTTTTTTAAATTTATATGTAAAAATTTTTATGTGATTTTAATTTGAACATTTTTAGTCAAGTGTACAGGCGTTAAAGAAATTATATAAATATTTACATGTTTATTTTGGACAGGGAGAACATATTTTAGGTATTACGAATACATGGAGTAAAAGGAACAGGAAGAAAGTAGGAATAGAGTGAGGGACTAAGCGGATACAGAAAGGAGATAGAATAGAGGAGATGAAAGAGAAAGGTGGTAGGTGGAAAGGGATTCGGATCGCAATATATTGATAGTATTATGAGAAGTAAGACATGATTATGGAAAGTGGACTGAGAGTCCACTGCTCTAAGGAAGAGGAGAGATGAAGAAGAATATAGTTTTACTCTGCAAGCATTGGAAACTTCAAACAGAATGTTGTCTGTTAAAATTGCAGATTTAGTTTGAAGATGTGTGAAGAAAGAGTAAGATCTATGATAAGTATGTCATATCTCTTATGTAAAATTTTACCCCATTCTTTTAATTTTTCTAAATGGTCAGAATATAAAATTTGACAAAACAATAATGGTTTATTCTGAAAATTCACAAATTAGAGAATATTAAAGGTAAATTTGAGTCGTAATTTTTTTTTTTACTCAAGTCTTGCGAATATAAATTTAACAAACTAAAAGATTTAAGTCAAATATTTTCTTGTGTTACCTTGAACAACTGTTGCTGTCATTTTCAGTATCATTACCAAAAAAATCAGTGCTGCAGCTGAAATAATGTAGATATTCAACTGAAAAGAACAAATGGAGTTTTTAATTATTAATCTTAATAATAAGCTGTTGTTACTATTGTAGTATTATAAATGAATATGTGAAATCCCATCTGTTACATTTTTATCTCAATATTCTTGAGATTAAAAAAAATAAAAAAAATAAACTTAGCCTTTAAAGAACTGTTAATTCTCATATAACATTTGCAATTCTTTCTCTTTAATGTAAGGAGCTATGCTTAAATTTCAAATGTTTTCAAAATTATTTCATTAATGCTCTGCCTTCCTGAAAGACAAATGTAAATAAACGCAAGTGAAACATCCACATCCAGATAGCTGAATTTAGTCACATACAATTACTGGCAGTGAAAAGAAATTTGTGAAGTTACGGCTTTTTTTATTTTTTTTTGGTTTCGAGATTTTACATTATAATCTTTTTTTGGTTATAGGCTTACAGAAGCCTTAGAATACAATGCAAGAGAAACTCATAAGGGATGGTCAGAAGCAAGGAGGGGGGGGGAACCTTTTGTCATTGGAGGAAGGTCACATTTTAGGTAGTGGAGACTTTATCAAATTGCAATTAGTAGGCACTGTATATAGGTATGTTATTAAAAAACAGTAGACTTCCTCTTAACTGGATCTCCACTTTAACTGGTCGAATTTTTTTTTATCTTTAAAATGTAAAAAATAGCTAAAAAAAAACAAAAAAAAAAACGTGTTTCGTGCAGCTTTAGAAGCGGCATTATGCTATGTGGAGCAGCAGTTGTCAGCTTCCCCCACTGATGTGATGCTAATAAAAAAATGGCGACAAACTATGCGGCAAGTTGCCAAACTTCTAGGCTTCAACAAAAAAAGTGTTACTCATTTTTTTAATGGTATTTAACTTATTGAATAAAATGATGCAGTACTGTATTTTAATTGTGTATTTATTTATAAGACAAATACATCCGAACTTTAATTTATTTCACTTCTCAGGTTTAATCGGATTTTCGCTTAACTGGCTTACCCTCCATTTAAACCAGTTAAGAGGGAGTCTACTGTATTGCCGATTAGATCATGATCGCTATTCGTTTATCGAAAAGTTTCAAGACATGATTTTGAGGAACCTGTGTCGTTAAGAGAGGTATGACTTTATTGAAATAGAAATATTTTGGGAGACTGATTTTGTAAACAGTCTGCTCGAGAAGTTTTTCAATTTTCACCTCTGACTATTACTGCATTGTGAGTCTTCAATTTACTTATAATTCTTTACAGTCCCTTTTGTAAGTTTCCTACTACAACCATATATGAATTTGAAATTATATGTGAAAGGCTGTAGGTTCCATACCCAGTCAAAATGTTTATTGCTTTCCTTCTTTTAAAAATCTAAATTTGTATGCTAACGAATAAATTTATTGAAATAATAGTTAGAGATTTTAAGATATAGTATAAATTCTTGCATTATTTTGTGCAGGTTTGTTCTTGATCATGGCATTAGTCAAAAAACTAAAATGAAATGTTAATTAAAATTTACGAAACATAACATGTTTCTGATTGGATGAATATCTTCACCTATATAGGTAGGAAAATATTAATGTGTTGATTTGAGGAGAAGGACCCGACTTTTTTTTTTAATTGTTCAGCATTTTAAAAAATTCAGATTATTGTAAGATATTTCTTTTTTTTTAAATAATACCTTCTTAAGTTATATTGGCAAATTTCGCAACTACTAATTGAATCTAGTTTGAAATAAATAAAAATCCAAAGGGGCGTTGGCTTATCGGAAATCAACACAAACCTCTGAATAAGAAACACTGAAAATGCATATCATGACACTAATGATAAAGGTCTTGGAATTACAAAAACTTGATTTTTTTTCATAATTATGGATGATGAATTCACAGCATCGGTGATGACCATCTTGGCACCTGTAATGTTTTTTACGGAAACCCAGTTTCCTGCCCGAAACACTCTCAATTATTTGACAGTTTTGGACATTACACATATTGACAAGATATATTTGGGCAAATATACAACATGCTGGTTATCTTCTGAAAACGTGAAATCTCATTGTACAACTTAGCATCTAGGATTGTTCGCTTTAGGGTCAAACACATCATTCTCATTTGGGCGCCGCCATTTTGACCTGAATAGTACGATCGATTCAAAATTCCAGAAATAGACAATCCATCAGCCTAATCTCATTCGAGTCCTTTTACTTGGAATCGTCCTATAATGTTGTTATAAGAAAGTATGGCAATAATAGAGACAACATATAAATACAAAAAAAAAAAAAAAATATTGCTGTTTTTTTCCCCTTTTTCTTTCTTTAAACTACTGTATGTGATTGCATTTTAATGAAGTAGGTAAAATACGACTTTAAAGGAAATCATGTTTTCCGGTATCTACAATTCATTTAGACTGTAAAATCTGAAAAGCAAGAATGTTCATACAGGGTCGATCGATTACGTCAGAGCTGTCCCTTGCATTTCTGAGGATCCAAGCAAGTTTAATAAACTGTGAGACCCATGGAGGTATATAGAGAACAAGGTGGGGGGGGGGGTATAACTCCGGAAATAAAATCCTGTACGACCCTGGTGAGGCCTGTATTTATGGTTGGTTACCTTAACAGCCGTACTCAAGAATATGTACGGGATTCTACTTTTCTAGAATGCTGCTTTAAAAAATAATAATAATAATATTTTAAGTTACTTTGCCAAAAATGTAGGCCTATTTTCCTATTTTTAGATTTTGATTATATAACGCGGAGTTCCGTAGATGCGCGATCAGGGTACAGTGGACGTTCCATTCCTGACAGAGAAAACAGTAGATTTTTTTTTTGGTTGTAGAGCAAGGTCCGCTACTTCTTTCGTTCTTTTTCAATTTTAACGCGTTATCTCTTGCAGCTCCGGATATCCTGTAATTTTATTCCTGGAAATCGGAGTTAACGATCGTCTAGACTTTATGTAGTCTATAGACTTAAATGTATTTTAAGCGGTTTGGGCAACCCATAAAACATAACAAATCCTTCTCCATTTTGCACAGTCGTAGTAAGACGTAGTCATGTTGGAAGGTTTATTATTCTTTGAGATGAACTCTTAACCTTACATTAGAATATACAGGGTATCTCAGGAGGAATGGTCAATATTTTGGAAGGTGATAGTATCGGCCAAGTTAAGCAAAAAAGTTCCTATGAACGAGTGTCCTATTCCGAATAGTTTCCGAGATAATTAAAATTTGGCGTCCAATTGTCACTGCTCCTGCTGGTCATTGTTTTCCTTCTGTTCCACCGCATGGCGCTAAGATCTCCAGACTTAACCCCCTTGGATTTCTGTTTATGGGGTTGGATGAAGAGTGAAGTTTACAGACGTAGAGTGAATACATGAGATGAATTGCTCGTTCACATAATGGATGCTTTTACAGTACGTAATATCTCTTTGCAGCCGTGCCGGCGTGGCCGTGCGGTCTAGACGGCGGTCTGCTGTTGCGGCCAGTGTGCCGGTACCCGGGTTCGAATCCCGGTCGTGGCATGGATGTTTCTTTCTTCTTCTTTTTCTCCTTCTGTCCGTTCCAGCGGGTATCACTTGATGCTGTCTCCTGTAGCGTACCCTGGGCAACGATTCGTCGGTTAAAGGCATCATATCTCGCCCCTAGTTGTGGCCTAAAGAAAGCTGATCAAGCTACGAGCCCAGGTATTTGTAAAAAAAAAAAATCTCTTTGCTATCATTTGTTTTGAAACTGTACAGTCGAATAACTCTATCTCGGAAACCCTTCGGAGTAGGACATTCGTTCATAGGAACTTTTTTGCTTAAAATGACTGATGCTATCACCTCCCAAAATATTAACCTTTCTTCCTGGACACTTTATAGATAAAAATGCGATTCTTGGGACCATATGTAAATACAGGCTCACCTCCTCGTCAACAACTTTAGTATAATTGGACTTCAAATTAAATTATCATTCTTGAGATTAGTTGAATTTGATAACGTCAGATGCTAATGTAAATTGGACCCATAAAACAATATATCTAAACATCTCATCAAACGTAAATGTAAATTAATTTTTAACATGCGCCTTAAATAACATGCTTAGATTAAATAAAATAATCAACACATAAAATTTCATTTAAAAATATATAATGAAAATCTAAAAATACATTATAAAAACTTTCGGAGACCTTCGCGGCTCCCTTGTCAATTGGAGCCAATTGACAAGGGAACCGCATAAGGTCTCCGAAAGCCTTTGTAATGTATTTTTAGATTATATCATACATTTTTAAATGAAATTTTGTGTGTTAGGTGATTTTCATTTAATCCAAGCGTAAATGTTTGTAACTAAACCTGAAATCTGAATTAGATATACATCACAGCAATATTACTTGATCTAAATTCACACAGGATAAGCTTTTGCAAAAAGAATCTTTAAAACGTATTGAAATCTCTTACGACGTAATTGTTTCGGTTAAAGACGGCCGTTAATCACGTCCTTTCTCTTATGTGTAAGGCTGTAAGGTATTTTTACATTTTTTGATGGGATATCCGAATGTGAAGTTTCTTTGTATTTGTTATACTTTGGGGTCAATCCATACCAAGCGGTCTAACACTGGTTGCTCGACCATTTAAAAAAAAAAAAAATGCTTTTTTTACTGTTGTTACCCCTATGCATAAGTAGTTCAAAACAGGCATTTTTTTTTTATTATTTGACTTCATTTAAAAATGGCGTCCATTTTTGTTTTATGGTTTCCGGCATTTTTGGCCTTTGCAGACAGTTGCGATAAATTTGATAACTCAGCTAAAACAAATGATAGAAAGCTGCGGTAAAAAACATTATTTTCAGCACATTTCAAGCTACATTTTATGTCCTATACCTTTTTACCATATCTCTAATGCAAATGGCTGAAATTTAGAACCGAAACTGATATTCGCTTTTGAACAAAAATCAAAGTTACGGGTTTTATTTTTTTAGCAGGAAGGAATGAAATAGAAAAACTACAAATGTTTTTGAAAAAAAATATACATCCAAAGGTTTAGCAAAAAATATTTCAGCTCTGTTACTGGCTTCCTAATTTAGTTATAGCTCTTGAAAAATGCTCGTTTTTCATTTTTTTCAAAGTTTTTCAGGGCTGCCGTGCGGTCAATCTGTCGGAACAAGCAAGTGGCTGTATCATGCGCCTGAAGAGAACAAGCGATAATTAGCATTACATGTAGCTTCTTTTATGAAGAAAACTATAAATTTCCTTCTTCCGAAATTGTTATTTTTACTGTTTTTATAAATATTTTAATAAAATAAATAAATAAATAAATAAATAATATTTTAAGAGAGTTTAGCCACTCTTAAATTGTAATTCGTTATCAAATTCTTTTGGCCTGTAAATGTATTCACATTGGAAGGCTTCTCAGAATATCAACAATTACTTTTCTATTGGACACAAATGTTGGGGAATTACAAAGTACTGTACCATTGTAACAGTAAGGAGCCCAGGAACATGTATAACCTCCCTTGTATTACTGCAATCAATTCTTCAGTGTACAATATTAACAGAAATAAAAATATAAAAAAAAACCACCCTAAATTAGACCCCCCCCCCAAAAAAAAAAATAAATAAATAAAAAAAAGATAAAAATAAATTAGTATCAACGAAAGACAAATTTAAAAATAAATATTAAAAAAAATCGCAACATATAAAAATGAACACTAGAAATTATAAATAAATTAGTTACAAAGAATTGCTTCTATTTTAACATTCACCATAGCTTTCGGACGTCGACAAACATTCATCCGAAGAAGGATCCGACAGAGGCGACCGAATTTTGATGATTGTTAAAATTAGACAATTCTTTGTAACTAATTTATTTAAATTTTATTTTTTTTAATATTAATTTTTTAATTCGTTAAGCTCATTTATATCAATTTTATGTATTTTTTTTGTTCTAACTTAAATTGGATTTTAAATTTTCGTATTTCTTTTTAATTTGATTTTTGATTTATTTATTTGGATGAACTTTCATTTAATAAAAGTTTATTGTGCATTTGTATACTGTTATTTAAATATTCAATGATATAGTAAAAATATAAAAATATTATGTAAAAATGAACCGCATAGTTATTGCACATAACGGTACAGCAGACTAACGATTTTTAATTGTAGCGGCTCTATTTACAGATACTTCTGCTCCCGCAGTCACGTTATGACCGAGTCTAAAGAGAATGACACCAAATCAATTGACAAAATTATGTCAAGACGTTCCAGATGACCCACCTTCTTACTAATTAATCATTGACCCGTCTCAATTAAAGCTTCCTTTTTAAAGGAACGTTATCAACATTAGTAATTTTTCAATATTTTTTTCTTTTAAATTTAAAAGCTTAAATGTTTTAATTGAAATGTAATTTATCATTTAAATTTTATTTTAATACTTAAACTTCTTTTAATGTCCAATTTTGGTATTTTGGAATGAGAAAAAACATATTTGTAAACTCAACCCACTTTTTATATAGCAACTAGCCGACTACCGTCGCTTCGCTCCCCTTGTATTAGTTATTCGAAAACCAAAAATTACATCAAGTAAAAACCTAAACTTAGAACTGAAACTAAATTAAAGTTCAAATTTTAATACATGCAAGTACAACATTGAAATCCAATGTATTAATAAACTGTATCGCATATTTATTCAGATGTGTGGCGCGATTTAAAACGGCGCTAGCGCCATCTATGGATAGTTTTGGGAAGTTTTTCGTTTTGGGAAGTTTTTCTCTCATCCTACGGGAAGTACTTGATGAATAGGGATGAAAAGTAGCCTATATCCTTCTCCGTGTCCTAGACTATCTACATGCAAATTTCATTCCTATCCTTTGCGCCGTTGAGGCGTGATTGCATGACAAACAAACAAACTTACAGAATTTCGCTTTTATAATAGGGGTTAGGATCCTATGAGAAATGAAGGTTCGCTTTACGACGACTTGGGTTAACGATCAATTAGGTTTAAAAGTGAGATTCTTCTTGCCAACAATAAAATGCTGTCTCTTATAGTCGGACTCAGATTTCTAGGACCACTGTTTAGTGGTTAACATTAACACTGACGAATGCTTTCTCTATATTACGCCGTAGCAGCATTGAGCAGTGCTAAGTCATTGTAACTGTGATCCAATAGAAAAATACTATAGCTATCTAACAACGATTTCTAGAAATTCAAGACGGATTGTAGATGCACATATTACAATTATTTTTAGATTGGTGATACGGTTTTAGATTCTCAATAAATAGTTTTTGAACTGTTCTTCATAAAATACTGACAAGCAATGATGACGAAATAGTATTTAAACAAAAAAAAAATTGCCTGATTTATGACTGTATTCTTTTTTTTTTATTGTTATTATTCAGATCGGAAAGTACGGGTCTGTTTCTCGTAAGATACAGAGCCTGGCAGTACAATAAGTGCACACTGAGGCGTACCCCGGATTTTGGAATGGGAAGGGTTCTGATGTGCGTAGCCGTTCAACCACAAAAAAAAGTCACATTTTTGTTCGCGATTGTTTTTTCGGGATGGTGGGAAGGGAGGGAAGTTACAAACAAAGCCATGAACCTTCCAACTAAAAAACAGGTTCAAAATTCTAGATTTTTTTGCCATTTTCGCATGCACTGATTGAGGACCGGGATTACAACATACCCCCCTCCCCTCGGGTAGGCCAATGGGTGAGCAACATAGTATGCAGCGTGAAATTGCATAAAAATGTTAAACAATATTTCAGACAATAAGATATTCTTGAAATCCAAGCGCAATCGTATTCAAAGATTTCAATGGCTGTTAAACGAAGATCGATAATAAAGTTCTCGTCAAGTGAAATCTGCTTCCCGTTCATTTGTTTCTTATGAACGAAAAAGTTCCTAATGAACAGGAAAAGAATCCCTCGACAATGTTATATTAAAGATCTGTAATGCTATGTTTTGCATTTTCTTTATTTAAAAAAAAGGAAAAAAGCACTTATTGTTGATGCTGTCTGTCTGTCTGCCCTTACCCAAGAAAGGACTTGATTATCAGTAGACCGGTAATCACGTGTTACAAATTGTTCAACCTCAAGTTTCCTCGAGAGTGGATGAAAATAAAGTGATCTTGTCTGATCTTTCGTCGGCACCACTTGAAACAAGCGATAATTGGGTATTGAATCAATAAAATATACCAATTCATAGAAATGTATTCGAATACAAAAAATAAAAAAAAACAAAAACAAAAATCATTACAAATAATTTTAATCGATAAATAATTAATGCAGTCCTTAATTTTACTTCTATTTTAAAGTTAAGGTTACGACTATCTTGAGCGCATCTCCATCTGGTGACTGCTTTTGGAACTTTCTAATTCTTATGACTGCCCACAGACGGCCTTATGCATTCAGTTATCCATCGCATTGTGGAGACAAAGCATTCAAGATGGGCGAGGGGAAATCCTCTTCAGGACTTTTCTGAGAATTAGGAGTGTTGGAGATCAACTTGTTTTAAGTTGGACCATAACTACGCTACGCACCAAATTCTATGGAAATCCGTCTAGCTGTTTTAACGTAATGCATTAAATAGAAGAAAAATAAATAAACAAATAGAAGAAATTTAGAAGAAAATAAACAAGTTATTACCGAGGGGCCCTGGCCCACAACGCAATATCAAAATGTATAGAATTGGCCCTATTTTTTATTTTTGGTTGGATAGCCCTTTGAAAGGACCTAGGTCACCCCAGAAATTTTGAAGACGATTTTTTTTTTCGACTGTTGGAGGTCGCTTCCTAATTTGCTCCAATCCGAAATAAAAATCCTATGTATGTCCCTGATTCAAGTAGAATAGCAAGACTACGCATGCCCAGTCAGTAATAACAATAATAATTTGGCTAAGCCTTTATTATCAACGAAGGATTTGCAGGGCAGGAGCTAAGGCCCATTGCGATCACCAGTCAGAAGGAACGAAGTTGATGTGGGGAGGTCAGTTCGACGTTTCCTCGTCTCGTAACAATACTACTACTATTAATTAACAATTAATGCTATGTTTTCCCATGAATATTCTTCTTTTCCTGTATCATATACTCGATAGAGAGATAAAACCAAAGAAGTTCTGTCAGAAACAAATTAAAAAAAAAAATCCATAGAAAGTAAATATGTTTTTAAAATGAAAAGAAATTTAACGGGCCTGATGATTCAAAGAATTAAGTAAGCAAACGAAGGCACAACGTTACAAGAAAGGATTCGCACCCTGAGTTGTCACCGGGAAGAGACTGGGGCGGACCGTTTCGTCCTTATTAGGACTCATCAGCCAGCCAAACTCCACCGATGACAGAAGGTGCGAACGGTCCGTTCCAGTCTCTTCCCGGTGACAACTCAGGGTGCGAATCCTTTCTTGTACGTTGTGCCTTCGTTTGCTTACTCAATTCCAAGTAAATATGTTCTTCACAAAAAGTGAAAAAATCGTCATTTAGAACTTTTTTTTTTAATATTTCATCAGTGAATACATATATTATAATATGTATAATTAAAATATAAACTATGAAAATATTAAATTTTAAAATTAAACTACAACATTTCCAAACCAAAATACTTGCAATTGGTTTGCTATTTACTATTTTTTCCATGAGTAGGTTGGTTTTCCGACTGTTTTTAAAAATGACCTACTAATTTTTTTTTTTTTTTTAAATCTTTTTTTAAATCTTACAAATATTAAGAAAAGGAGTGCAAGTTGACTAGTCTTGAAATATGTCACCAGTTCATAGAAGAGTTACTTCAACGAGCGCCAGTTTCTATAACAAAAACAAAGGACCCGTAACCTTAATTTAATCCTTTTTTTTTTTCCTCGGTTTCTTTTACGTTCTTTAAAGCTTTTTTCGATATATTTCGAAGGAACGTTTGTTGTGCTTAGGGTGTTGCCTTAGCAACTTGCGTAGCACAGAGAGGAGTCGACGTCGCAGTTAGTTTGGCATTCATACATTCAGTGCCTTAACCCCTAGCCCACCGCCATGGATGAAGAGGGAAATTCATGGGTATTCGATTCCTTAATTGGATTCCTGAGGGGTCCCGTGTGGAACATCCCAATCCTTACTTTCATCGAACACAAGTCACTCGGTAAGTGAGCCGTTATTAGGAGACCATTGCGGAACTGCACTGAAAGCTACTAATCGATGCTGTAATGCAATGGGATTAGTCTTGCCCAGCATTTCACTTACGATAAAAGCTATCATAGCATTCTTTTTTAATTTATTCCTTTCGCTCTATTTCCTTATCAGTAAATTATTCCGCTTCAGGAAGATATCCGACGGATCTGGAACCTTCCCTCACGAAAACAATGTTGCTCTTTTGTTTTCTTAGTTTAATACAAGTCTTAATCGCTGGGTGCTTTTAGGGCTCTTTTCTTTTTAGTTCGCTCCCTTCAAAGCCAAGCTACTCTCCTGAAACTACATTATACGAACGAATTCCGCGTTACCCAGGTCCTGTTTTTAAGGAGTTAAAAAAAAACAAAAAAAAACAACAACAACCTGCATTCCAGGAGTTAATACTTCTGATGCCGACAAGGTTTACACAATGCGTTATAACAACCTGTTGCCTTTTTATTCTTAACAAAATAAACCACCCAACAAATAAAACACTAATTTATAACGTAATTTCCATTTTCAACTATTTCCCAATTCTTTCCGCAGATGGATTAAAAGATCATTTTAATTCAAAATGCTTTCGAATATTGATTAGCTTATATAGCTCATAAAAATTTTATGTCGTTAATAGTAAATCTATAACTTTTACATTTAAATAACCGTTTATAGAAGTTTAGATTTTATTAATAATAAAAATTATGCATAAGGGCTTAAATCTTTCATAAAAAATCTTAAGTAATTTTAAATATTTATTTAACTTTTATTCTTATATTTAATTTCTACTAACAATAAACCTGTAATTCCGGAAATTAAATTTAAGATTTTTTAAATATCCAGTTAAAATGAGAGAAAAAAATGGAGATTTGTCATTAAGTAATTCTAGTTCACATAATTGGGTTGTAAAAAAACTTATGTGCAAGTTTTTATTTGCATTTATTTTATTAAAAAAAAATGATGCTTCCAATTTGTATTTGAGTTCTTCATTTTTGGAATCGAAGTTTCCAGAAGTTGTGCTATTTTACGTGGATACTAAAATGTTTTTGTCAACCATCAATCAATGAAAGGAAATGCTTTCAAAGCGTTATTGCTTTGTTTTATTACTGAAATATTTTCGACTATGGTTTAACGTTCGTAAAGCCTTCGTCACTTCAGGGCTAAAAATCAATTCTAGGAAAAAGTAGGCATTGAAACTAGATTAAGATACAGTAATGAGTTCTTATCAATGAAACGTTTAAGTTTTCAAGTTAAAAAGTCACTTAAAATTAGTTTTGTTTCCTGCTTTTTTCTCAGCAGTCGTTCTACATTCACATGACGCTTTAAATAAGTCATTTATTTCAAACGTGTTTTCCAACTATCTTTAAACTAAAGCATTTTTATTTTAAAGTCTTGAGGAGCAACAGTTTGTTTCGCCAACTGACATTAATTCAAAAGTTTCAAAATTCCTTTACGAAACCTAAACCAGAAATTCGTACAGATTACCAATTTAAAGTGCTTCTATACACTTCTATGTATTTAAAAGTATTTAATCGTCATTATAATTTTTAAAGCTTTTCGAGTAATTATAACATAGATTAGATTAGATTAGATTAGATTAGATTAATTGAAAGTGGGTGGCATGACTGCCGAGCACGTCGACATGAAAGATCTTTTGTACTATCCCACGGAAAGAAGGACAGACAGAATTATAACATAAATAGCCTATTGTTAAATTTCAATACCTATGATATTTTTGCTAACGTATAAAATATTGAATTATTTTCAGTCAAACAAAGTTTCCAGGAATTATATAGCTTATTAATTTCGTCAACCTCTAGATAAGCTTATATATTGAAACATTTCATTAATAAATTACGAAAAAACTTGCAAGAAGTACTTCATTTTGAAATCTAATGTTTAATGGAAGCAAAAATTCAAGATGGCGGTTATCATCACGAAATCATTAAAGCCACGAAATAATCTCTTTTTTTAAATTTAGGACCAGCATTAAAAATAAAGCAAATTATTATCTAACTTTTTTCAGAAATTGTAGTCCGAACAATTTTGTATATTTTAAAATTCATGGATATTCTTTACCACTAAATTTTCTTAAGAATATAAAGGAGTAATTCTGAATAATATTTCTATATGTTGATTGATTCCTTAAATTGTCGGTGATAAGATGAATAGTACAACATGGATAGTTTTCACCTCTGTGTTTGTTCGAAGCCGACAGGATTATCTTAGAAGATCGTTAACATTATTTCTGGCTCAATGATTACTTCAAAAGGCACGAAGAACCCATCTTTGTATTTACAGTGGAGCACCGTTTATACGTTTCTCGTTTATACGTTTTTATCATTTATACGTTTTTTTTAATGGTCCCGGCAAAGTCCAATGCATATTAACGTTAAATAATTTCATTTATACGTTTTCCTGAAATCGCAAATTTCATTTATACGTTTTTTTCAAGAAGAGAAAAAATGCGCATTTCAACCTCAGATTCCCACCTGCCGATTGTCCAGTCTTAGAAAATTGCACTGAAAAACCTCAGCCAAGTTTTCAATAAGCTTTGGCAGGTTTTAACACCATGCAAGAATACCTCATTAGCAGTGATTTAAAAGATAAACTTAAGATGGAACTTTTAATTGTGCACAATGAACTCTTTTCTATGCATTCCAAAACAGCCCTACAACCTAAAATAACAAAATATTTTGTAAATGCTGAATGAATATGAATAGTAGTACTAGTTGTACGTTAAATCCGGAATAAAAAGTTTTGTATTACATACCTATTGTATTTCATTTTCATGTAATATTTTAATTTATCTCTGACTTTTTATTATTGGTTGTTACGAAATTGTTCGTAACTTTTGTGAATTCCGTTTATACGTTTTTTCATTTATACGTTTTTTTTTCTCAGTCCCTTGAAAAACGTATAAGCGGTGCTCCACTGTATTTGCCTGAAGAATGTCACATGATATCAATGTTTGAATCTGAAGAAGAACCATGAAATACTTACGGCTTGCTTTTTTTTATTAATTATAAGTTGAAGAATCAAAACCTTATAATCAAGAGTTATAAAATTAGCTATTAAATAATTAGGATTATTATAGGAATAATTCAGCTTTCACTGCAATGCAAACAAGTAATGCAGGAAAGCCTATATTTAAATCTTTTGTTAATGTTTTGGAATTACAGTATCATATTACCATAGGCCTTGAAAGTAATTCATATACAGTGTGATTCATAAAGTACTGGAAATAAACCCAACGGACTCGCTACACTTTGTTTTTATTTCTCCCCCCCCCCCCCTCCGGGGCTCCTTGTGTTTGAAATAAACCCAATGGAGTCAATACTCCATTTAACTTAGCCTATTCTAATCTTGCTTCCCTTTCCTTGCTCTTTCCGGTTGTGAAGGGTGATAACTAGACCATTTTTTTTTCTTAGGGCAAAAAAAGAATAAAATGGGGATCCTATCATTGGTTAAACACATGTAATTTAGCGAAAATCCAAGCTCTTGGATGTTTCGTTGAAGGGTTATCGTGTCTGTAGAGATTTTTTTTTTTTTTAATTTTTTCTAACCTCCAAATTAATGAAATACGTAAAAAAAAAAAAAAAAAAAAAGATACAAATATTTTTATTTCCAGGATAATTGCGATCCTTTTAATTTTTTAACTTATGAATCTTTACTATCTTAACGAAAGTTCAATTTTAATTTAATTGATCTCAAGTTTTGCATTCTTTATTTGCTTGTATTTTTAATAATTCCAATAATTGTTTAATTCAAAAGCATTCAAAATAAAAAACTAAAACAACACAATAATAAAGCAACAATTTGTTGAAAGCAATATTAAACTCCACTTATTTGGACTATGTAAGCAAAAAATCAATTTAATTTGTTAAATTTAAAAAAAAAAATAACGAAATTAAAAATACAGAAACTATATTGGCACTAACCAGCTCCGAAACGTCGTGGTCTTTTAGAGTCTTAGATGTTTTAAGGTTAGTGCCAATATAGTTTCTGTATTTTTAATTTATGATGATTAGGCACGTTAATTTTGCTGTATAAAAAATAATGAAACTTCAGTAATTTATATCAATAAAGGAAATATAAAGAAGTTAATCTTAATCTTTAATTAAATTTAAAAGGTACAAATTAAATTATACTTCGAAAATATGAATTTCGACCTGCATATTTATGTACTTTTTTATTGTTTTAAATCATTTATATTTTATTTCAATTATATTTTAGTAATTTTTAGTAATTTTTTTAAAATATTTCCTTTCCAGTGTTTGAACCGGATTGTGAGGCCCATGAAGAATACAAGAAAGTTCATGAGGACTACAAAAATCTGGTAAAAAGAAAAAAATCATTTTCTAATTTATGATTACTGTATTTATGTTCTCAGTTATCCATCGAACAGTAGAGACTGAGAATGAAGTGGTAAGAGACGGAACTTCAATTTTGAAGACTGAGAAGTGAATAGACGTCCCTTTTAAGTTGGACCATTCAGAAATTTATAAAATTATATCGAAATTCGTCCAGCCGTTTTAGCGTGGTACGCTTACTAACAGACAAACGAAGAAAAAATAATGTTGAAATGGAATAGTGAGACTACGCATGCTCAGACAATGAAAATAAGTTAGGGTATTTTATTTCAGTTGTTCTAAATGTAGTTGCGAGAGATTTCCTTTCTAGAATTGCGAGACAGGCAATTTTTATTTATTTATTTATTTAATTTTTAGGATATCATCAATGAAAATATAAATAAAGTAGAAACGAATGCTTTACGTTTTCAGTTTTACGTCAGTTACGAATTACGTAGTTTTCTTTCTAGATCTTTCCATACTTGTTTTGTTTGTTAATGTTTAACACTTTGTTCTTAAATCTATACTCTTCGTTTAATCATGAGCTACACAATACTC
>JAFIDM010004315.1:15249728-15314806 GCA_023159025.1 Thereuonema tuberculata | reverse complement strand
TTTTTTTTTAAATGTCACTTATTTTGAGAATAATTTATTAAAAATGGTCATTAATAAATTATATTGATATCGCTGTCAGGATAACTGACAGACCCCCATGTAGTCACAGGTGTGTTCTGTTTATTAATTCACTTTTTTATTTCCACATTTAGGTCGATTTCATGTTGGGAAGTTACATGGAAGACTTAGGAATCACACCTGAACAATTCGAAGAAGCCTGTGGAAAAGCCACTCGAAATATCCGTTCCCAATTCCAACAAGTTAGTTCCTGTACTTTTATCTTTTCAAAAGCTTTTGTTGGTGTGTTGAGTTATGTTCAGAGTTCGGGTAAATTTTATTAAACATTATTTCGTCACAAAATGAAATAGCTTCGAAATTTGAATGACTGCCATTACCCGTTCAATCTTCCAAAAACGCTGTGTTTTATAAAAACTTATATTGTATTAAACGAACCCTTTAAATATGTGTGTTTTAATATTTATGCGGCCAATATGCCGGTACCCGGGTTCGAATCCCGGTCGTGGCATGGATGTTTCTTTCTTCTTCTGTTTCTGTCCGTTCCTGCGGGTATCACTTGATGCTGCCTCCTATGGCGTACCCTGGGCAACGATTCGTCGGTTAAAGGCATCATATCTCGCCCCTTGTTGTTGGCCTAAAGAAAGACAATCAGTCTACGAGCCCGGGCATTTGTAAAAAAAAAAAAATCTTTATATATCGGAAAAATTCAAATGAATGGAAGAAAAGGTATTCAAAAACCAAAAAATAATTGCTAGCTTTTCTCAGTTTCCTAAATTTTTAAAACATGGATAAATGATACTTTGCAATAACTACATCCATCATACTTTATATAAATTTTTTCGACGTCTTTATTTGCAATCATTTCATGAATTGAAATAATGTTCAATAATTTAATATATAAAAAAGAAGACATCCTTATTATGTTTTGTTTGTTTACTTTTGATACTTTAGGACTAATCATGAACAGAAATTTTTAAATTTTAACTAATCCTATCTCTATATTGGGATTAATTATAATTTAACAATTTCTATTCATCATTAGTCCTAAAGGTTTGATGTTATAATTAACACCTTAACGCATTATATTACCGCAGAATCATGTTTAACTCCAGAACTTCCTGTAGTAGGAATAAATGTCTATATTTCATTCGAAGAATTTTTCCCCTTTTAGCAGTTATACATTTTTGGCCTATTTCAAACTCGCTTTATCTACATTTTTCTCTTTATTTTGAGCCCACGAAATAAGTTTTTCTTGAATTTAAATTAGTCTTACATTTTTGAGTGATTAAATCAATGTTCGGTAACTGCGTTGCTCTTCGGGGAATGATCTGCGACTACCAATAGCGTATAAATTAATAACGGTCTTTTTTTTCTTTTTTTTTTCTGTGACTACAATAGCCGGTGTTATTTTGTTTTTGTGTATGAATGGAGTGAAGCGGGAGGGGGAGGGGTTGCCGCTCTTGATAAGTTGGATTTCTAGGAATTTTGAAAAAAAAAATAGCTTTTCATATTTAAAAAGATGGGCCATCCCTCGTTTAGAAAACCCACACAACGAATAACTATTAATGAGTTTACAATAGAGTCTTCAAAACTATAAATTTCTTGTTTTGTTTTGTTTTTTATCCTTTCTTTTTTGTGCAATTTTGAATAATTAATACTGCTGATTAATAAAAAAAAAAATAAAAAAAAGCAACAACATAAGGAATCACGTTTCGAGTTACAACATCTGTAAATATAAACTAGTCTATATTCGTATCGTAAATATTCAACAAATTATTCTACTTAATTATTATTAATTACAATCAAACTGATAATCAGATAATAAATAACAGAAGTGGTGCAACAGTTAGGGGAAAAAAAAGGGAAAAAAAAAATTTTAAAAACGAAAAAAATTTGTTTTTATTATTTGTTTAAATTGTGTTTCTCTGACAAGAAAAAAAAAAAAAATCTTGTTTCTATGGCAAACAGGTAAACATAAGATAAAAAAAAAGGAAAGGAAAAAAAAAAAAGTTTGTAAGGGGGCACCCGGATTTGAACCAGGGACCTCTCGATCTGCAGTCGAATGCTCTACCACTGAGCTATACCCCCAACGGTATAACAACTACTGGTTACTACTGCTATTACTACGGTAATTTGTTTGTAAACCAAATAAAATCCTATAATTTTTCATTAACGAAAATAATAATTATTATAATTTTTTTAATTCATTTCCCATTCTATTGTAAAAATTATAACTTTTTTTTTATTTTTAAAATCTTTGCTAATATTTGAAAACTCAGAATTTTTCGAGATTGAAAAGTAATATTTAATATTTCTTTTCATTATGAATTATTTTTGACCGCTGTGTCAAGTATCACGTATCTTGATCATACAATGTATCCTCTGTGATAAATAATGTAAATAGTATTTATTTATTTATTTATTTACTTCTTCTTGTGAATTTTTATAATTTAAGTTACCTTAGAAAAGATTTTTTCTTATCAATTTGTATGTAATTTTTTTTTTTTTTAATGAAAAGTAGAAAGTGAGGTATTTTAATTAATATAACCACGATTAACTTTGTGTTGTTTCTATTGTAATATCTCAATAATTCAGAATGGAGTTGGAATATAATATTCGCTCCTTCTCAGATTCGTGTGGACATAGTTAAGAGATTAGCAATTGTATCCATGAAGTGGCCTCAACGACATCAACACCACAATGAAAATAACACTTTAATAATGGTGTTGATGTTATTAGGGGCCATTTCAGGAAGCTGTATCGGTAACCTTAACTTTTGTCACATACTCCGAGCTATCATCAAGGTTAAATCTGACTGACGAAGCCTAATAAGGCTGAAACAGCTGTCCTAGATTCCCGACATGATAGCTCAGGGTGCGAGAACTTTTGTTTTACGTTTATTTTACGTGCATTTTTATTTTATTTTTCTTCATAAATTATTAACATGCACGTTTATTTTATTTCTTTATAATATTTTAAAGTTTAATATATTCAAAGTTTGATATTCTTTAATAATTAAGCAATAAGTTTTAATTTTATAAATAAATATTGCTTAAAATAGAAACATCACAATGCTAATCGTGGTCATATTAACTGAAATATCTCACTTTCTATTTTTCATTGAAAAAAGCTATTAAAAAAATAAAATTACCTACAAATTGATTAAAAAACAATATTTTAATAAGGGAAAAATTTTCTAACGGAACTTAAATTATAAAAATTCAGAAGAATAAGTAAATAAATAAATAAATAAATAAGTAAAAAAAAAATAAAATAAATAAATAAATACTATTTATATTATTTATCATAGAAATACATTTTATGATCAAGGTACATGATACGTGGCACAGCGGTCCAAATAATTTATAATGCTAAGAAATATTAAATACTAAAAATATTTAATATTTAATAATATTTAATATAATGTTTACTATTTAATATAAAAATATTAAATTAAATCAGTTCCAAAAAATTTTGAGTTTTCGAGTGTTAGGAAAATTAAAGATTTTAAAAATAAAAAAAGTTATAATTTTCAGAACGGGAAGTGAATTAAAAAAAATATATAAAAGTTATTAACTCTTATTATAATCGTTAATGATTCTACAGTTGGTTTACATATAAGCTACCGTGGTAATAGCAATAGTAACCAGTAGCTGAAATACCGTTGGGGGTATAGCTCAGTGGTAGAGCATTCGACTGCAGATCGAGAGGTCCCTGGTTCAAATCCGGGTGCCCCCTGAAATTTTTTACTTTTCTTTTTTTAGCTTAGGGTGCAAGAACTTTGTTTATTTTTTGTGTATTTTTAATTTTTTCATTTTTTTTTAAGGAAATTTAATATCTTATATTAGATATAAATTATTTAATTTGTTTTAGGGTCAATCCAAATCAAGTGGTCCAAAAAAAGAATTATTGGTTGCCTGACCACTTTCAAAAAAATATATTTTTTGTGTGCTGTTACTCCTATGTTTGGACAGTTCAAAACCGACAAATATTAAATTTTTATACAAAGTGGTTTCAACATGGCCGCCATTTTTGTACTGCGGCGCATGCCATTTTAACATATCCTTTTTAAGCGTTTGCAGTAACTTTGATATCTCAGGTTTGGTACAGCCTAGAACCATGAAATAAAAACTGTGAGCTTAAGCACATTACAGGCTAAAATTTTGATCCTGTACATTTTTCTCTTAAAATGATTTCTTCTTAATAAATTTTGCATGAATTAAATCTCCATGCATGAGAACACCTAGCAGACTGACAAAGTTTAGCAAAAAGCTGACAAATCAGAGCTTATTATGACATGCACAAATCTCCTAACTTCAAAACCAGAAAAAATTTCCAGACCAACTTAAGATTATATTTTGTGTGTAATAATACATTTTTAATATTATATTATGAGAGTTTATAGTATTCTGTCATGCAAAAATCACAAAAAAATAAAAATAAAGTGTCGCTTCACAAATAGCATATTCGTGAACTTTTCATGGATTTTCACAATGCCATATTTTCTATACCAATTGAATCTCAAAGTCAGAATTTTAATTCAAGTTAGCTCTTATATAGTATCTTAATATGTAGAAATTTCAGAATTTTAAACAACTGCCCACCAGAGATATTCATGCCTTAAGTTGGGTAAATTTATGAAAAATGCTTATTAACGATCCTCTTGAAAAAAGAAGCCCTTGAGTCTCAAACCTCAAAATATTTTGGCAAATACTACTGGTACACAGGTACTTCCCAAAAAAATTTGAACCCTTAAACAAGCTGCCTTGCCGTCAGAGAAAATCTTGAAAATGAGATTTTTTGCAATGGCAAAGAGAAATTTTGAGCTCAAAATTTATTAAGAAGAAATCATTTAAGAGAAAAGTGTACAGGATCAAAATTTTAGCCTGTAATGTGCTTAAGCTCACAATTTTTATTTCATGGTTCTAGGCTGTACCAAACCTGAGATATCAAAGTTTTTGTAAACGCTTAAAAAGGGTAAAAATGGCATGCGCCGCAGTACAAAAATGGCGACCATGTTGAAACCACTTTGTATAAAAATTTAATATTGTTGGTTTTGAACTGTCCAAACATAGGGGTAACAGCACACAAAAAATAATTGTTTTTCAAAATTGTCAAGCAACCAGTGCTGGACCACTTCATATGGACTGACCCTTTAGATACTTGCCGTATGCCCTAGAATTTTATTTATGCATAGGTAAATGTAATCCTTTCAATTATGCACCAATAACCTCAGGAATGCATTAGTTAAAGACACGTTATATCTCAGGGTCCGCGAGCAAAGATTGAACACCACTGATCTAAAAATGTGTGAATGCCATTATTAGTGGCTAAACAATAGTTCAAGAAAATCTGAAACAGACTAAAAATTAAATGATTTTTTTAGGTAAATCTAGGCCTACAATCAAATATAATAAACATGACTTTGAAAAGTACGATCTTTATTTCAAATACATATTTACGTTTAGTCTAAAATGATTTAACTTAGCAAAATTTCATGCATTTTAATGAAGTATTCTCTCGTATTCCACTTATGAACTTTATTATTTCATTTACAACAAGTTAATAGTTTCAAAATAACAAGACTGATTTTATTTTAAGTATCTGAAGGATAAATACATTCAAAATTATTTTTGAAAAGGAAATTATTAAAAAGAAATTGCTTTGCTAAAATTGTGATAAGTTTTAGCCTTCAACTTAAATTCTGGAGAATTCTCCGTATGTTTACGTTTTTAATTACGATAATACATAAATCAGCACTATTTTTGCTTTGAAGTCGCACTTTTTCAAAAATTTCAGTATGCTAAGAGCCTTTTAATAACCTAAAAACAATTCATAGCCAACCTAAAAATAATAATAATAATAATAATAATAATAATAATAATAATAACTAGCAAATCTGTCAAGTACAATTTTTAGTGATCACATGACCTTCGATTCTGAGGTCATTTTCTCAGTCACGTGACCTTAGATCCCGATACGACTACCTGTGAAAAATTCCTCTCAATGAGAGGAACAACTTGTCTTTACATTTTGGTAATCTAAAATGAACGGTGTAGAAGTTGACCTTACGTCACGTGACTTCCGGTTGACCCATATCGATGAAAAATAAAATGTAGCTATCCTCAATATTATACCTAACATTTGACATCTTATTTGTAAATATTCTTATGGCTTCGGAGGAGTAGCGGGCAGAAAAACAAAACAAAAAAAAAAACCAATGTTTTCTTTTATATATGTAGAAAGATAATAAAACTGTCAAAATCGCGAAGACGCACATCATTCATCAAAGAACCGACCCATGATCTAGACTTACCAATAAGTTTTCAGTAATTGCCGTAATGATTAAAGGCGATAAAGTGGCCCTTAACATACACCCACCAAAAACTCCATTATCGCCGTTTGCCCCAGATTCAAGACGTTTGCATCCAATTTGTGTCATAATCTATCTAGCAGATGTTCTACATCATGAAACTTTCAGCTTTCCGTGATATTTAGTTTTTCAATGCCATCATAAAGATGCAATAGTGCACTTGATCACGGCAGTTTCTCGAATAACTGCTTAGTTATCACGCTATTAAAATATTTTCTTATTAATTAACTTGATGATGTTAACTCTTTGTGACCCAATAAATTAAGGACTTCTTTATTTGAAAAAATATTGTATTAAATTTATTTCTATTAGACTAAATTTTATAAATCAGCATAAATCTAAAAAGGATTGTTAAGGCCACCACACTTACAATATATCTTTATGTTAAAAACAAAGTTATGTATAGTCCAACAGACGGATCTTGACGATCTCGTATTTTCGAGATTTCACGTAATTTACGCGAGAATAACCTCTATCCATGTCTTCTCACAAAATGGCGAAGTAAATTGAAATATTTGAATGAATTATAATACGGGGAAATGCATGAGACTTTTACTACATTTTAATATAGTTTTCATAAATTGAAAACAGCCAATAAATAAACAATAAATTCATTAGGTAGCATTTTCAAAGTGACAGACATTCAAAATACTAAATTCCTTGAGACATGCTGAAGAGGCTAATGGCCAGATTCGTGTTTTCCGTAATTCTCACGCAAACGAGATCGTCAACATCCATCTGTTAGACTGTACAATAAAAATCAACTATCGGTTTCTTGAGCTCTTATTGCCAGTTTTGTCAGTTGGTCAGATATCACCTGACGAAGCGGGCAGTAAGAGCTCAAGAAACCGATTTTTTTGTGCATAACTTTATTTTTAACTGAAAGACATATAGTGTGGTGCCTTTACAATCCTATATACTAAGAACAACAGATGTTAATTATTGTGCGTAAATCAAAAAAAATAATATATATTACATATTTAATATTTATACTGTGGTTTCACAGTGAAATCACTGGTCCACATGGTACCAACTCTTATATGGTACTATTTGTCTCCTAAATTATGATAGCTTAGTACCTTTGAGTGGAGACAGAGAGAACCAACTGGAAATGGTTTTTAAAATTTATTTAAATTGAGATTCTTTGTAATAGATACAACCTCTTTAATATTGGAGTAACCCGCTTTGGTACGATACCTTTCCATGTAATATTTTACTTATTCAAACTTGACAGTTGAAAAATATACCAAAAAATAAATTTTTTTAATCCCATCCTTCTAAATTTTTCTTCAAAATTTTTTCTAATTATGATTTTGAAAATTCGCAAAATTTTTAGGAATTTTTAACATTTCCGATAGTTAGCCAGATCCGTATGATAGAAAGAAAAAATGATATCCAAAACACGAATTTCTCACAATTATATTAGTAGTTATTTTCGTTTTAAGCCAGAATTTGAAAACTTAAAATGTTAACAAATTGCATATTGGGTTTCCATGACAACGCCGCACGATGTTGACATCAAGATTGTTTGGGGAAACATGCATTCGATGAATGGTTGAATGATCTAAAAATATTCCGTAGATTTCAAGCTAATGATTTTTTTTTTTTTTTTTACAATTAAAGACTGGGTATGAAACGACAGGGGTGCAAAAGGTTAAATAGTTAGTTAACCATTCAAATAAACCGACATAAAGAATCAGAATAATTATTCATCTTTTTATAAGGCACGATAGTGGATTCACTTGTGCATAAATTACACATTTAAAATTCACAAAAAAAAATATTTACTCAAAAATAACCTTGTCTCGAATTTCCAAGCATTACAATTAACAGAATTAGTTTTTCACTCAGGACAAATAAATTTGATTCTAGGTTGTTTTTGGAAAAAAATTTAGAATCTAGGTTGTTTTTTATTGTACATAACTGTATTTTTAATTGAAAAACATATGGTGTGATGACTTGACAACTTTGTATGCTACGAACAACAGACATTAATTATTGTGCATAGATCTAAAAAAATAATATATATTAAATATAATATTTATACCGTGATTTCACAGTGAAATCACTGATCTACGTGGTACCAACACTTATATGGTACTATTTATCTCCTAAATTATGATAGCTTAGTACCTTTGAGAGTAGACAGAGAGAACGAACAGGTATACACAATGTCTGTAAGTTTAAATGGTTTATTATCCTTCTTCTATTGGCTGAAGAAGGATAAGCACCCTGAAGTAATTGTCTCACGATTTTAGCGATGATCTTGAATTGACAAATTTTGCATTTTGGTAATTAGTTCTTTTCCAGTCATCATTTCCTTAGTGCTTTGCTGGTAATTCGTTTTTCCTTTTATTACTTCTAGTCCCTTTTCGAACAAGTCTGGGCTGCTGAGGATTATGAAATCTTCCGGCGAATGATGATTCAGAAGAACATTGAGCTGCAGCTACAAGCGTTGGAACTAATTCAGCAGCGTCATGGAACTCTACCAGAATCCATGACATTTAGTTCCGACCTTTCACAACATGAAGAAAAAGTTATGGAAGAAGTACTCAAGTAAGAACATTGGATTATGTATTTAAATGCGCCACATACTATTTATGTATTCTATGTATGTAAAACAGGTCCCTAGAGGTAAAGAACTACTAAATAAATGGCCATCAGTTTATGTATTAACTTTATTACCGTATTGTCCGGCGTATAAGACAACTTTTTAAACCAGGAAAATCTTCTCAAAAGTAAAGCAGCCCGCACACGAGGCAGCTTTTGGCCGAGTTGCAAGTGCAACTTTTGGCCTAGAGCGTTTTTGGAGCTGCATGGGCCAAGTTGCAAGCGGAGTTGCATGGAGAAAAAGCTGCAAAGAACGGCGGTGCAACTCGGAAAGCTGCAAGGAAGCTGCATGGAATTACCCAATCACAGTGCAGCGTTGGAATACGTCATTCGTGACGTCGGCCTAAGGAAGAAACATGGCGTCGAAAAAAAATTCCTTCGCTTGAGATGGGCGAATCGCGAATACAGAAAAAAATATCACATTATTTCGAGTTTCTTTTACGCATAAATACAGTTTATATGTAAATGCAGTAATTTCAAGCTGTAGAATTTTACAGAGCGTTTGATAAACCTCGGTATTTTCAATTTTACACTGCAACAAATAAAACAACAATTGTTGCCAGGTTTCCAATTTCTGAACAAAGCCACGGGACGGGCATTGTTGGCAATTCCCACTGTAATAATAGCGGCTGTTAATCATTGTTCTTCGGGTATCTCATTATTGTCTTCCCCTGCGAATACAGATCGGCTAATAATAGTATCGCATTATTTCTGTTTTGTTGGCGTTAATTGCAGTTTCTGTGTTGCAGGCCAGCACCGCAATTTCTGTCACGTATTGTCAACTGACGTCATTGCAATTCGTCCTTTGCTTCGTGTGTTGTTCGCATGGTGGCGCCCACCAAGCTGCATCGTTTTCGCACATGACTGTCGTTGGCAACTTTCCTGCGTGCAACTTTTTCACCGAGTTGCACAGCAAAAGCTGCCTCGTGTGCGGGCTGCTTAAGGGGTCGTGTTATACGCCGGGTGCTGAAACTTAAACGGCGAGTATATCCCAAACTCTATATTTTGATTGGAAAAATTGGGGGTCGTGTTATACGCCGAGTCGTCTTATACGCCGGACAATACGGTACATAAACCGATTGTCGAAATAGAAAAAAAGAGTAATTTAGATTTTCATTGGTCTTGTTCCTAACCCATCGCTAGCATTCATCAATCGATTTTTTTTTTTAAGCGCAGATCCGATAAATGTGATCGAATTGGAACCAAATTGGGCTAGAACCTATTCCTGATTCAAATTAATGGCCTTGCCAATTTTGATGTTGCTAACTCAAACCAGCTCAGAATGTGTAGCGGGCAAACAACCAAACAACCGGACAAACAAACTCCGCTTTAAATATAGAAATGAAGTATAATACGACTAAAAAACTTTTTCCAACATATACGGATAAGTTATTGTTCCGGCATGAGGCCGATGTATTCGAATCCCGGCGGAGCTTGGAATGTTTCTTTCTTCTTCAGTGTTTTTCTCTTCATAGGAGGTAGAAGTCTGACTGTCACCTTAGGATGCCTCCTGGATAATAATATCCAAACGACAGTAAACTAATAAAAATTTCCCATTATAGAGTGTGCCTCTATTTTCAGTGATCTGAAAATGCATCCGGAGCAAAGAACGTATATATACGTTCTTTGTCCGGAGGACACGACAACAACAACACTCATTGACATTATAAAAGATATAAAAAGACAAGACTTATTTGCATAGACTAGTGAATGATAATAATTCTCTAATAATAAGAACATACTGTATATCTCGACATACTGTATATCTCTGCAAAATAAAATAAAAAAGTATCTATTAAATCATTCGAAATTTCCAATGTAGACGGCCCTCGTTTTACGACGATTCAATTTACGACGATTCAGAGTTTCGCCGGTTAGAATTTAGGCCAAAATGAGGAAAAATATATATTAAAAAAACTTCAAAAGGTGAAAAAAGAAAAATTAAATTTTTTGAGTGAAAATGCAGCCATAAACGGTGAACCGCAGTCAACTTTAACAGTTTTACTTTAACAGACTCCACCCACACGGTCCTCGCTTTTGTTTCCCTCAGTCATCCCGCATTGATTTCCTATGAATGCTTTGATAAAACACGTATTACAATTAATAGTGTTAAAAGTTTTTAAAAAATAAATGTGCCTAAGTCTGATAAAAAGAAATCTACTAGTACAACTCCCGATGTAGAAAAAAAAAAAAAACCCACCTCGTTCCTTATCTTTGATAAATGGAAGTAATTCGTCGAATGGAAGATGGCGAGGGTCGTCCAAGCGTTTGTAGAGCTATGAATTTGCCTCCTGATACACTTTATACTGAATGCATATAATAATTAAGTTATTATTTACTTTTTATGTTAGGGGGTCTATGAAAGTACATAAATATTTTACATCAATTTTAGTCGTAAAAACTTATGTAACATGGTTTAATTAAATAAAAAACAATATATTTTTGGATGTGTGGAACGCATCCTCTCTGTTTACATTATATAATGGGTTCGTTTTACGTCGATTCGATTTACGACGCAACTGTAGGAACGCAACACCGGTGTAAAACGAGGGCTGCCTGTAATTTCTTCAAAAAGTTGTAAGCTTGGTGTGGTTCAAATCCTTTCCTACTTTTTTATGTGGAGTGCTGGTTAAAGTCTGCCTTTGAGGTAGTAGATTTATTTCTAATATTCTGTACAAACAGGCTTCATGTAGCCAACCTTCAAGGCATTAAAAAACAGTGAAAAAATCAAAATGATCAAATTTCAAATTTCAACGATTGTCTGAAGTTAAAATCATTAATAATGAAATTTAATTACCATAACATTTATGGTAGACCGCATACGACAAGAATACCGTCGTCTTCTTGTGCTAATTTCTCGAAAAAGACCCGTTCGGAAAAGGTCTGAAATGTAAAAACTTTTCATTTTTTAATTTCTCCTAGGAAATGTTAAATCCCTGGGAATGGATCTTCTTGAAGTTTAGTTTACATCCTTGAGGAAATATGCATACCACGTTTCAAGAAGACCCGCTCACCGGTTCAGAGTTATTAGGAAATCCATAAACAAACAAACACACACACACAGACTGAAGGATCTGATGAACTTCGCATGGAAAGGAAGCTGAAAACAAACAGACACTTTCCAATAAAGCAATAGTTTCATCTGTTGTAGAGACTTGACCAACCTGAATTGAATACATATCTGTAACTAAATATATTCTTTACAAACGTCCCAAACATAAAACAATAACTGAAAAAAAAATGCAGCACATTTAACTAAGTGATACAAAAGAAGACAATTTAGATAAGCTCTTCAAGTTAACCTTGAAGGTAACTTTCTGTGTTTTGTTTTTTTATGAAAGATGACACAAAACACTTATTTCTCTAGATGAAAAAAAAAGAATAAACATTGCATTGGAATCAGAGAAAGTGGATGATTGAGAAGTTAGGATGATATCAACTATCCAATCTTCTATTTCTATTTACCAAGAGATTATCGGAAGTGGAAATGTATGTCTCGTTCTCTTATAACTCTCCTACTCACGCCCCCTCCTCCCCTATTGCTGTCAAATATTGAGGACAAATAATGAATTTCTCCCATCGTGATTATCTATAGAATAGTAATCCATTTCTAATCCTTCATTCATCCTAATTCATTTTGTAATCCATTTAAATTTACGCGAGCTTTAATTTGATTAATAGTAATTGAATTTCGGAGACTTTCGTAGAAATTACGGATTTTATCCATTTCTTCCCGGCTGTTCGGTGTTCCGCTAACACGGCGGTTCGTTACGTTCTGCTGTTTCGGCGGTTGTTCCGTCAGGAGCTGAATAAGAGAGTTGCGTTGCTGCGCCATTTGTTAGAGTTCCTGCAATGTTAGAACGAAATTATAAGCCGAGGACGAAAAGATATTGTAAGATAAGCATTGTAGTGTATATTCATTTGAATGTTGTATCATTTTTTTAAGCCTAACTCTGTTGCGTACTAATATGACAGTACAAAAGTGTGTACAGTATCGTTTAAGCTTAGTTGTATTAAAAAAAAAAAAAGAAAGAAAGAAATAATCTTTGATTTTATTTTTCAGGAGAACGATGGAAGAAAACCAGAAGCTAATGGAACAAATGGATCAGGAGACGAAGGAAATGGAAGAATCTATCGCGACTGAAGAAGAAAAGCACAAATTAGAGACTGAACATCAGAGAGAAAAGGATCTACTAGACAAAGTAAGAATTTCAAAACATATATACTTAGGCCTAATGGCTTTTCCAATCTACCCATCATGCAATTTAAAATATATTATATTTAAATACCACGATCTTGGGATGTTTTGAAATCATATTTCTTTTCTTTGAAGGCTATGAAATTATCTCTGCAAGATGTTCCCATCAATTCTGAAGAATTTAGCAAACCTCACGATAACTATCGAGTAAGTAATCAATTATTTTCTTCTAAAAGTTTTAAATTCACATGTTTTTCAAGCAAAGTTTAAAACTTTTTTTAAAAAATTTTTTTATTCATTTTTAACAAAACGTGTAACTTTTTGGGAGTAATGAGAATTTTAACAAAAAAAAAAAAAGAATAAAAGAATTATCATTAAAATTAAAAAATAATTCAGCAATCATTTCTTCATTTTAATTTTGCCTTTTGCAAGTTAAGTTTATAAGACAATGTGTGGGTGTTTAACGATGTCTCTTCCTCTACCAATAACTTTTGAACTGCTATACGGATTTTCTTGACAATGACTCTTAACTAGAGGCAATAGTTAAGTTTCTGAAACCTCTTATGTCAACTGCTGTAATAAATATGTACACAAAAAATAATCATATTAAGATTACTTCAATATTTATTAAAAAAAAAAGAAAGAATATATCAAGGACCTTATGTTCATATAGTTCTGTTTATCAGTGCAACCTCATCTAAAATGTTAAATAAAATGAATATAGATTTTAATATCCATAGGGTCAAAATCCCATGTACAAGCTTTCTCATATATTGATATATTGTACATAGATGACAAAAAGCTTTATAGCATTAATAAATGCAAATGTTATTGAAATCTACAGAAATGACATATGCATAAATTTTGTCTAGAGAAATATAGAACGCAAATACGAGTATAAACAAAAGTACGAGGGAATTGGGAAACAATCTTTTAAAAAAAGTTCCTGCCAAGTTGTTGGAAGGAAAAGTATATAAATAACCAAGAAGTAGACAAAACCAAAATGGTAGAGGAAACATAACCGGTGAAGAATTAAGAAAGAAATATCTACATATCAATAACTTTTGAACTACTGAACGGAGTTTTATTGACACTGCCACAATGTTTATCGTAAAGATGCAGCTGTCTGTTATATTTGAGAAATGTCTCGGTGTCGATCCTTCTGTAAAAATATTGCATGTGAAGAGGCTTTTAACTTCCTCTAAAAAGCCTTAGAACCGAGACAATTAACTCTCACTGACTGGAAAAAACATCTTATAATGCATTATGGGAAGGAGTTCGTTACATAACTCATTTAATTGTAAAATCACTTGAAAATAATGGATTATTGGCTTTGGGTGTCTCATCTACAGAAAAGATATCGTCTCTTGTGTACCTTAGACCAGTGATTCCCAAACTTTTTGTCTAAAGACTCTTAATATGCCAAAAATTTTTAATTCTTTTCTTTTAAAGTGATTTTTTTTTTAATATTAAATGCGTTTTATTCCATACTCATATATTATACTGAATTGTAGCTGTACAGTAAATCTACAAATATCTAGAAACTAAATAACATCAATTAAAACACCTAAGTTACAAAATCCAAAGTTCCAACATCTGTTGAGAAAAAGATAAAATAAATCAAATGATGTAAGCGGGATTAATCGTGCTTGGCCTGCCATACAGTTTTTTTTAAAAAAATCTAAAATCTTATAATACTTTCGTGGGATGTACGACTACAATTCGGGAACCACTGCATTAAACTTAGTCACCACAATTCTATCAAAATGGACCACTTGAGGATAGGCAGGGCTTCGTAGTTACAAAATACCCACCAGGCTACTGCTTGGCTTGTGGGATAAACAAAGCCATGTGATTTGTTTTAACTCGTGTCGATATAGAGGAAATATTATATTAAAGAAGGATATTCCAAGCGTTTTTACAGAATTATTACAATAAGGAAATGCACAGTACTGAACCATTCCGTCTTGAAATATCAAAAATCGATGATTTTTTTGAGTAATTCACACTAAGTTATATGTTTGTTTATCCCACAAGATCTCGCAACATGTGCTTACACGTCATACGTTACATCGGTAGGGGTGTAAACCTCAAGTGGTCCATTCCTAACTTTTCCTCCTTAAAACATGAAATGTACACTACTGATTTAAACTATGGTTTCTCTTTCTATTCATAAAAACAGTCTGATTGTGAGAAAGTGGGTGTTTCCTTACAAATCAAGTAAAGGGAAACTTGATTGGCATATTTGCAATCAAGACGCATAATACAATGTGTATATCAGGATGAGCCATGTGTAAGGTCATTTCCCTCCCTCTCCCAATAACTTTTCAACCATTGGAGTGATCTTCTTTAAACTTAGCTTGAACATTTTCTCTCAAGATGATTAGCTTTTGTAGTTGATCGTATGGATACCTTTGTAGAAATTTGCAAGTGAAGACAACAAAAGTTTTCACGGAAAAAAGAATTAAAACAATTCTGGGTTTTATGTAAGATTTCATTTCGGACGGTGAGAGGTGAAGGCAAATTAGAAACCTAAATTTTTTCCTGAACTTTTTTGATTACATTGCTCTTTTGTTTGCTTTGAACAGGAGGACGCTAACCTCCCGATTGATCCGGATGAGATTGCCAAGCGGCAGGAACATCTTCGCCGCCAAAGAGACAAGCTCCTCGCCATGAAGAAGCAAGAGCGGGAAAAACAGTTGGCTCAAATGGAGAACAACGGTCCTCAGCGCCCCAAGTCCGCCCGCGCTGCTAAAACAGCCCTTGAAAATCCCGAGGCAACAACCGGCATCGATCCCAAGACGTTGGCGGCGCGGCGGGCTTTGGCGGCCAGACTCAAGGCAGAAGTCATCGGCCAAATGTAAAATCAGTAGCGAGCTTCAATCGAGCTGAGACGCCATTGTCCGATCTCACTGTCACAGTAAAACTCAAATACAATCTAATTCACTATTAAAAAAAATATCCAGAATAATTAATTGTCTCCCACTTAATTTTAAAGTTTTGTTGGGCTAGAAAATAAAAAAAAAAAAGCGAAATTTCCATAATATCTTCAGAATACGAACGAATAAACTGACTGTGGTTATTATTTACGTTACTCTCTCTTTTATTTTTCAGACATTTATAAATGATGTCATAAAAAAGTTTGCATGATGGGATAGGTGATGTCAGTTTCAAATTTTGTAGAAAACTCTTTTCTTCATCACTAGATGGCAGCATCTGTTATAATAATTTGCATTGTACGGAACTTTTCAAGACTCTATTTACAAATATAAAGCTACTTATAATTACAGGAAATAAAACAATTAAACAGTAAAAAATAAAAACTGTTATTATTAATACAAAATTATTATTTTTTTTTTATTGGCAATTGCTGTTTAAAAATTAAAGTAAGGTTAATGAATTAACACGGCAATGACGCAAACCACTGCGTTGATGATCTGCGTTTAACTTTTTTCGATTTTTTTAAGATTTTAAGATCTTGTCTATTACATATGTTTTACTGATTATAACAGTAATATTTGATTTTGACATCAAAAATTGTCAGTTTCTATATTTTAATTTAAACTAATGAAACTCGATGTCATTTTAAAGAACTGCTATGACGTCATTTTATGAATGTTGTCTTACTGCAATTACAAATACAGTACTCATTTAAATACTAATAACTAAATAGTTTAGAAGATAAATCCCGTAATTTAACCTATCAATATTATAATAAATTAAATAAATTAATTATTGTTATTATTCTAATTTAAAATTCATTGTAATTTTTTATTATTTCTTTTTCTAATTGGGCTTTTATTATTAAAATTATTATTCAATGAATATTAATATCGTATTCTATTGCAATTGAATTAAAAATTTCTTTTTAATTTTGAATGTGTTAAGCTTACCACGATTTATTAAAATTCCTACATATAATAAGCAAATAAATATTATTTTTAACAAGTTAATATCAGTTCTAAAGCTTGTGAAATTCGTATCAATAACTGCTTAAATTAGAAATAAACAAATCTAAAAAGCGAATATCAAACTGCTTCTTTTTAAGGCCCAGAATTCTCCAATATTTTCTGCTGCAAATTCTTACAATTTGAAATTATTTAAAAAAAAAAAAAAAAAAATCTATATATGTATATAAAAGATATTAAACACAATAGCAACCATTTTGTTAAATGACATTTAATGATATCTGTTTAATTTCTATGTAATTAGCATTCAAATTGTGTGTTAAAATAAAGTACACATTCGAAATTACATTGTCTTCTGTGTTATTTTCCTTACTTTTTTTTTTTTTTATTTTTGTTTGTAGATATAATTGACGCTCCAACTTTCGAATACCCGCTTGATCAAACCAAAGGTTGTTTAAAAAAAAAAACAGCTGACCATTCACATTTTTTTTTGCAATTTTTTTTTTTTGTTCCACAGATTTTTACATTTTAGACCGATTTGTAGCAGAATCTTCCAAAATAATCTGATATAAAAGATTTTTTATCAAAACCGAAATCTTCTACGAAAGTTTCAGCTTTGAAAAATAAATAGTTTTAATTTATCTATATTCGGGCAAACCAAAGAACGACCGTGGCCACCAGATGGCGCAATAGTAGAATTTGAATCGATTGTATATGTCAGTGTTTATGGCGGGAAAGTGCTTGGCTTCTGATTGGCGATTGTGAATAGTTTCTCTATACAAACTTCAGTCCTGGAATGATTAAGAGATCATTGTTGTAGTTCAAGGTCAGAGTCATTCTTTCGCTAGGAGGACTTTAGTCATAAACGGACGGACGATTTTGGGCCGTACCTCCTTAACTACTATAGCTAAGTGATAATGCGCTTGATTGCTGGTTTCAGTAGCTGGTTTCAATCCCACTTGGATGTCAGTTAAATTCTCCTCCAGAAAGATCCTTGGGTCTATCCAGCTCTTTGTAGAATAGGTATTGGGTTTCTTTCCCCGGGAGTTAACAGCGGATGTGCGTCGGGCTGACCACCCGACCTCCATTAAGTCCGAATGGTCAGGAAACGCCGGGAGCCTCATTTCCCGCGACCCAAGGGTCTTAAAGACGTGTAGTGGAAATACTTTAACCTTAACCGTAAAAAGTTACAGAAATCTATCTAGGATATATAAATTTTGAATTGTTTTGAATAACGGATATCATTTAAAACTGCACTTCATAAATTTTTTTGTGCTAACCCTTTTTCTTTTCGATGCGTATTAAAAAATGTTCCAAAGAGGTATTAGACTTAAAAATCGTTGGTGGGACAAAGTACCAATTTAAGTTTTCTGTACAATCAAAATTAACAAAAGGAAATTAATAAGAAGGATTTTGTACTATACTGCTTCGGGAATTACAAACATTATCATATATACAGGGTGTCTCAGGAGGAAAGGTCAATATTTTGGGATGTGATAGTATAGGTCATTTTAAGCAAAAATGGTTCCTATGAACAAGTGTCCTATCCCGAATGGTTTCCGAGATAATTGAAATTTGGCAAACAATTGTAATTGCTGGTCGTTGTTTTCCTTCTCTTCCACAGCAATGCATCAAGATTTCCAGACCTGATCCCCTTGGATTTGTGTTTATGGGGTTGGATGATGTGTACAGACTTTGAGTTGTTCACGAGACAAATTGCTCGCTCATGTAATGAATGCTTTTGTGCGCATAAAGGAGCATCATGATGAACTCAGACAAACAACACATCATGTTCTCACAAGAGTTTAGAAATGCATTGATATCACCTGTGGATTTTTTTTGAAATTTTATTATAAACTGTAAGAAATTTATTTGATAAATAAATATTAGAAACAGTACGTAGTATCTCTTTGTTATCATTCATTTTGAAACTGTACTTTCAAAATTGCTGTGTCTCGGAAACCATTCGGAATAGGACACTCGTTCATATGGTCTTTTTTGCTTAAAATGGCTGATACTATCACCTCCCAAAATATTGACCTTTCCTCCTGGGACATCCTGTATGTATATATGCACACATCTCCAAACGATAATAAGTGTCCTTATATGTATTTGTTTCACTTATAACATTTATTATATCATCTTTCACATTTTAATAATCATTTCTAAAGTGATACAAATTGTGTATTACACCAATTAAAATGAAAAATAAACATTTGAAAAAACCATTACATTTCATCATCTCTCCCACCTGGGTGAGTAAGATGGCGCAGGCGAGGTTGGAGTGATGGCGGATATATAAAATTCTTCTGACTTTTTCGTGCAATTTTCATGCGCCGCTTTTCACTTCGTCCACAGCCACAGCCACCTGTACATGTTTCATGTACATGTTTCATGTAACAACCATCTTGCACATTTCACACATCTTCACCAGTGTATTTTGGATGTTGTCTCCTCATGAAGTTCAAAACATTCAACAATCTCATTTCATCTACAATGAAGTCTGAATCTCCGCTGTCACAGAGAATGAGTGAAGAAAAGGATGATGATGACGATAAAAGAAAGATTGTGGCCAGAGGCGGATTTACACTTTTGCATCCTGTGGGCTACGCCAGATTTGCCGTCCTTCCTCCTGACTCTCCTGTCTGAATATTGTGATGAGTTTTATAACTATATTTATAATTATTTTGCTTATTCTATTTTATCCTATTTACTTTTATATGTATTTTACTGTCCAATTAATTAGAATCTAATCAGTTGTAAATTTCAAATTATAACCGTTAACGATCTTTTATGTTTTGTTTACTTTTGAATTTCAACGGCTGAGGGTTCCCATAATTCCCTGTAATTTGAAATCTTCAGTTAATTTCAGTTACGGATCACATGTTACTTTAAATCACCCAACGAACTGTTAAAGCCCTCAGCCAATGACCGATCATTGTAAAAGCCCTTGCTCTCCCTGAATAAACAGAACACAGTTAAATCCAACTTCAGTCTAATCTACTTCTTTTCACGAGCCAGAGACACCAACGAAAATCACCACACATTTTGGTACCGATCCCGAGTTTAGCTGCACCGGAGTCACCACAATACATCACTAGTAAACTACACTGATGTCTGTGCTTAGTTTTGAGCTAAGTTACTGATAATTTACAATTCGTTTATTCGTTAGAATTTACTTAAGAGTACGAAAAAAAATTATATACATTTATAGGCCCATTATGATGTATTCCTTTCCTTAAGTACACATTCTAAAAATGTGTTGTAAAAAGTTGTTTAATAGAAAACTAAACATCAAAGTTAATTTAAATAATTGGAATGTATTTCGTACATAACAGTCACGGAAGACATATTAGAAAGTAAATACAGGTATAACATCACTGTCAGACAGTCCCTGCCGCCTCCCACGCCTCAGCACTCCAATGCAACATCTACCCCCTTCCACTTCAAACCTATGGCCACAGTCATCACTCACCCGATTTCCCGGATATACACTCAAACCCAAAAATACACTCTGTTCGCATATACTGTACAGACACATCAAAAAGCCAGGTTTCCCTCATTTTCTGCTTGTAATGTGACACTTAATATTTTTGAATATTAATATTGAATATTAATATTATTGAATAGTACAAGATTTTTGTTTTTTTCCTATTTTTTTGCCGCTCCCTAAAGTTGACGCCCTGGGCTACAGCCCTTTTACCCTCGTGTAAATCCGCTTCTGCAGACAGTCTACTCTAATCGTAATTATTACAAATAAAAAGTGGGCCATCTCTCCCCCTCACTAGTGTGCCATCTCACCCCACAGAGCATGGATTACGTCAAACCTATCCTGGCTGAAGACAAGAGCAACGATCGGGTAGAAAGAAAGCGGCCGAAAGCCCCAAGTGCATTCGAATCATTTGAAAAGATACGTGTTGTGGAACAAAACCATGATTAGATGTTAAGCATTTATACTTATTTTCACTTAAGAGATTTAGTATGATTAAACAAATGGTGTGGCTTTCAAAATACGAGGTAATTTGGTTTTTATAAATAAAAACTAAGCGCTCAAAAAACTCACATACAGAACTATTTTCTTCCTGTCACTGCTTCCGGTTAGTCATGTGATGCGCAATTTCTCTCCCCCTTTACCTTATGAGCGTTGTGTCAATGAAAAATAATAAATTCCCATTGATAGTGTAAGAAAACCCATCTTAACTGCTAATTGCAGGAAATTCCATATTTATCTAATTGCAGATATTCATGAAACGGTTCTGTGGGTTTTTTTTTCTGTCCTTCTCCTTCATATTTTCAAATTCTTTTATCCTCACACTCCTTGTGCTCGTGAATCTCGAGAGAGATTTAAACATCAATGAACTTTGGCAGTCTGTTAAACTCCGAGCCTTAAGACCAACGACTTCTTGGATCACCCGTCACTTGTTGTTGGGATTCTCCACCTTATTGTTAATACAGTGCAACTTGGATAATTCGAACGTCTTTAATTCGAAATCGTGGTTAATTCGAAGATTTCTCTTGGTCCCTTGAATTTCTTATTAAATCAATGTTAAAAAATCATGGATAATTCGAAGTTCAACTTCCATAATTCGAAGTTTTTTTATAAAAAATTGCGAACCATAACGACTTTTCGGCGTTTCATTGTTAAAAAATTCGACACGTGACAACTGAAATCCCCTTCCCGCCACCGTTCGACACGTGACGCCATTCGACACGTGACGCTTCAGACGCCATTCGAACTTCCTGCTGTCAGTGTCACCATGTCTTTCAGTAAACCTCGCGTGTACAATAATTTAACGTTCGCTGAAAAGGTCGCCGTCATTCGCGAGAAGGAAAAGGGTGTGAAGAAGAAATGCCAAATCGCCAACGAGTACGGGATAGCGCCGAATTTCGTCGGTACATTGAAGGAGAAACCAACGTAAGTGAAGCTGTTTTCCGTTCACTAAATATGCTTGGTGATTTTGGTAACCTTAAGCGACTGAATTCTACAAAACAATCAGACATTGCACGATTTTTTGAAAAACTTTAATTTTCTGTATTGAATGTAATATGTACTGTAGCTTACGTAATATAAATCTTATTTTGTTTACATACATATAGTGTTTAAGTCTTTAAATTTCAGGTCCACTTAATGCTTGAAAAGATTATTCTGTCAATAAGTAAATATTTATTCAGAAAGATCATGGTATGAAAGTTAAAAGATTTAACTTGTTTAATTCGAAGTCTTGGATAATTCGAAGTTTTGTAGTGGTCCCTTCAGCTTCGAATTACCCAAGTTGCACTGTATTATTAAATATCTCGTAATTGTTACGTTTAAATTAGTAAAGTCTTTCAAAATAGAGTCTTCATTCAAATCAAATTTTTATAAAATGAATTTAAAATAACAAATAAAAAAAGAAAGAAGATCTAATACGGTATCAAGTGTCAAAATCAATGAGGCAAATGAGTTTAAATTAAAGTTGCGGAGTCGGGAAGCATGGTTACGAAGTAGGATTCGAAAGTTCAAAGTACTTTTAAAGAAACTGGTTTATTGGACTTGTAGGAAGTTAATGAATGTACTTTGATCAATGGGACATTGCTGAATTAACTAATCTAACCAGACATTCAATAATATGTAAGACTGATAACAAATAATAAAAAAAAAGTGAGTTCGTGGAATTTAAAAAAAAAAAAAAAATCCGCTTTAATCATTTAAAGTTACTTATAACAATTAATAATAATATTTATTATATCAAACACATAATATGTTGTAGTTTGTATAGGATTTAGTTGATCTATCAAAACGAGTTTCGTAAGCAATTTAAGGACTTCATTTTGGTTATCGTACTCAGTTCATTCAAATCACAATCATGTCGTTGGCTGGCCTTTATATATAGGGTTTTATTTCGGGGGATGGGGCCAAATTAGGGAATTAATTAACAACATCCAAATAAAATAAAAAAAACTGTTGTTTTCAAAATTCCGGGTGTCAATATCTCTTCAACAAATTTAGGAAGAAAAATATCTTCTGGGTTTAGCCTTAGATTGATTTCAAAAACCAATAAAATTATTACTGAGCATCCGACGTTCATCAGCACATCACATTAAAACGACTGGACATTAAATTTGGTACATGGCTTATTTATGATCCAAATATAAACGGGCTTAAAGCATAAACCCATTGGTTTTAATCTCTACGCTTCTCGTCTTTCAAAACTGACAATCGAAATCCCTCGCTAAAACGACTAGACGGATTTTGTTTAAATTTGATATAATGCTTTTTAATGGTTTAAATAAGTGAACGATTATTTTGATCTCCACCCAGGGCCATTTTCATAAGACTGACTTGGCTGAAGCCTAGGGGGCCCCTTAAAAAAAAACCCAAAAAAAAAACCAAATTGTGACTAGGATTCTTCAGGAGACCCTCAAAATGGATTTAGGGCTGTGTATTACGGTATAGTACCCACCGTATCAGGGTCAGGCTGTCAGCTGTAGTGGGTTGAAGACTGAAGTGCCGGAGGGGACCCGAAATGCCTGAAAGCCTAGGGATCCGGCCATGGGTTAATACGTCTCCACTCTCTCCAATCTTGAAAATGCATTTCGCCCCCCAGCGCTACATATTCAGTTCCCAGTATACTGAAAACGGAACTTACACCTGTTTTAAAAATGATTTAACTACAATTTATAACTCAAGTAGAGTAAGCTGCTGTTTCCAGACAAAGAAAACCATAAATAATAGAGTTCTAGCTATCTGTATTCGCAGTATATAGCCCTCTATCTTATAAAAGAAAGACTCATGGCCTATAGAAATTTGATTACTTAACATCAAGGACAAAATTAGGTGAAAGTTTTCCAATAAATTGCGTAACTCTGGCTGATGAGTAAAAACGAAACAGCTGTCCAAGGCTCTCATTGATGACAAATGAATGTTTGGATGTGAAAATATGCAAGTTTTTTTTTTTTCATCTTGTTCTTAAAGTCTTCTTATCTTTTCTAGTTCATTGTACTCTTTTTTTTTAGTTAAATGAAATAGGGATTTTGAGGTTTTGTCACATATAAAAATCTACTTGATGAATAACATATAATAATTCCCAGTAATTTCAAACAGTCGTGTGAAACATTCTTTATGATGAAACTTCCCGTATGCTTCATAATCATCTGTGATTGTAATTAAATAGAATTTAAATAAACGAAGCCTGTTTGGAGGCTAATTTTAACTTCATTCGCGCCATCTGTAGTTATGCAAATTTTCGTTTAGTGATAATATTCAGCTTCAATCAATTTGAACTAATTGTATCGTTTTGGTTACACTAATTAAAAAAAGTAGGGTTCCGGTAGTTGAATATCGAAGACAAACGATGCTCTCTTCATCTAATCGGAGCCTATGCTTCCAATGTTCTGAAAGGCCTAACTGTCTCTTATGGGTCCTTCTAAATATCGAAAAATATGAATGAAATTTATATCGAAACGAAAAAAATCGATAAAAATATATCCTACGAAAGTTGAGGAGTCTTGAATTTTTTTCAGTTTTTCCTCACTGTACGAGTTCATGTATCTGATAAGTGGAAGCTTTCTATCTTAATGTAATGAAACTCAGATTGATCTTCCCAATCCTTACGTGTGTCATGAATCGCAAATCTTCGGAACCCTACCTCCTTTGTGATACACTTATGACACTGTTGCAAATAACGAGAGTTGTACTGCTGCATCGGCACTAACTGACTATATCTGAGATTGAATTTGTTGATTTGTTAATGAATTTAAATCATACCATGATTTAATATGTTACTATAGAACGATTTTTGTTTTAGTTCTTGGTTAAATGACTTGATCTTCGCGGTCGTAGCATTAGCTGTGAAAAACTTTATCGGAAAACTGAAACTTAAATTAGACTGTATTAAACAGTTACCTTTATTTCTTTGCTTTTAGACTTCTGTTAGATCGTATACTATTAGCAGTATATAATTAAAGCATAGATCCACTTGAAATACAATTAAAATGATTTCTGAGAATTTTATTTTTATTCCAAATAAACTTCGGTGTTAATATTGTATATAGCTTTTAATTAACTATTATTACTATAATAATAATTCTAGTTCCCGCGTTGCTTCATGTTTACGGATTGATATAAAGACAGATAAGACCTCGGGCCTTGGAGCTACAATGTGATCACTTAAGGGTTAAACTAAATTTGAAATTATATAAGTAATTGCAGTAACTGCGATACATACCATAAACATTCAAAGGACAATAATATAGGCCTATAATTTTAAATTATTATATTGATTTCAGAGTTCATGTAAGACTTCATAAATAAATTACTGTACAGATTTCAATGCATTAGATTAGTACTATAAAAAAAAATTAGGGATACGATCCCGTATCCATCCATTGCGTAATAGCAACTAGATTGCGGCGATAGGGGAACCAATTTTAAGGGAGTGAGGTGGAGGGGGAAATAGGAAACAAGGTTACATCATGAATAATATTAGCGCAAAGTTCAAGATATAGAAAAATAGTATTTTTTTATAAAAAAAATAAATAATAAATTTAGACAATTTCACCATGAACTTAAATGATTTTTTTTTTTTTTTGCGAGGCATATTGGCGCTTAAAAAAAGATATAATTAAAAAAAAAAAGAAAGACTGTGTATTTTTCTTTAGGTTTATACAAGAATGTATACTATATTGTAACAAAATATAAGAATATTACAAATAGTGGATTGTATTCAAGAAAGTGATACAAAAAAAAAAAACAAAGAAAAAGAGAAAAAGTAGGACATTTTGACTCCATCTGGTGGTGAAAGCTCGAACTAATGCAACACTTCAATTGCGATTGGGTTACTGTCTGCCAACAGACGTAGTAAAAGTGTGAGCTGAGTCGGCAGCGTTTCGCCGAGGCTGCAAAGAAACACAAAATGCTGAACTTGTCATTCGCCAGAATTACTCTTTCTCAAGGCCAAGAACTTATAACGATAGGCAGAAGCGCTTTCAAAAACGGGGTCAGGTGTTTTTCGTCTCAGCGTATTACGAGCACTGAATTTCCAGAACTCTCTTCTTTCGATGGAAATAATGAGTTTCGCACACACCAAGATTTGTACCAGTTCAGTATTAACTTCCCCGAAAAGTTCTGGGGGTTTTTGGGGCGATCCAGGCTGCAATGGATGAAGGAATTCGGACAGGTAATGGACTGTGACATGTTTTCGGGGCGCATTAACTGGTTCCTAAATGGACAACTCAATGTATCAGGTAAGGAAGTAAAAACTGGCTTTTTTTTCTTAAAGTGAGTTGTTTATTAATTTAAAGCCTATTGCTATTTTATCTAATTTAATCTTATAAATAATTAAAATTGAGGAAAATTGATCTGCAATTATACGATAATAAATATTTAAAATTTACAAAATAAAATTATTATTTTTTAATATTAAAAAAAAAAAAAAAAAAATCCTCTCCCTCGAAAATTCCAATGAAAATCTGAATCCATTAATTTACAGAAAACAGTGACATATTTAAAGTGCTACAATAATTGACCCTTTCCCTACAACATTTTCTCCAACTCCAGTACAGTATTTAACAAATTTTGGAGAAATTATATATTCTATAATTATATTGTGTTTACATCTATTATATCTTCTGTAAGATGTTAATACCTTTTTTGACTTGAATTTAAAATGCTTTCCTGAAATCGTAAACACTCCTTCATTGAAACTAGTTTTAATTGTTACTGTGATCAATTTTTATCTGGACAAATGACCTTTAACCTTTTTGTAAATGTTTTCCATGATAATAGTATTTGTAATTTACAATTACAAAAAAAAAAAAATAATAATAAAATAAAATCTTATAAAAAATAATATTTTATATATGCTTTTAATTCAATTAATAAAATTGAATACAAATCTACCTTAAATACTAATAAATATGAGATGTTCTCGTCTAATATTTTCATTTTTTTTTTCCCCCTAAAACAGTACAATATCTTGAAAAAAAATTAATTTTTTTTTTTTTCTTAATTACCTATAACGTAAAATTTTGCTATTGATGTTTCATTCTCGAAATTATTAAAGGAAATTTTAAATTCTCATCTTAATTTTAAGATTTAATTTCGTATATAACTTACGTAAAAAGATCTCAGATTTTATTACAGACGGGTTTACTGTTCGCTAGAAAATTTCAATTCTGATTCGAAGGTTCGTTTTATTTTACCGGATGCTACAAAACATTATTTACGTACATTTATATATAACTGTTAATAAACGTAATAAATGCTGGACACACCTGCCTTCAATTTGCTAAACCGTACTTGTAATCTTTTTGTTTGAATGTTTATCAAGCGAAACTATATCATCAGACGTAAATGCCGGAAGATAAAATTCGATGACGATTCAAAATGATATTTGTGATTTTTTTTTTTTTATCTAAGGTTTTTAAATCCTTTAACACATTTACTGAAGTGCATCCGATCCAGATCTTAGCGATCCGATTTCATTCGATTCACGCCTTGCTTGCAAACAGTCGTCTTTTTTTTTTAACACGTGACAGCTTTTTTTATTTGACAAATGAAGGAAGTAGGCGATCCTTGCAATTGGCAGATTTCCGGACCAATAAGAGGAGATTAGTTTTACTGCATTCCGGAAGAAGGAACAAAAAAACCAAAACAATAACAGTCATAAAAACTATAATAGAAACCCGTTTATCCGGACAGGACAAAGCCGATCCGGATTAAAAAACCGGAAATTACAGCTATTTTTTTTTTTTTTTTTTTTAAAAATTCAATCATAACAATGAAAAAGATTTAAACATTATAAATATGAAAAAATTAAACAGTAACTAAAAAAATAAATAAAATAAGAAAAATAAGAAAAAAACGGAATAAATGTGATTTAGTTTTAAGCAATTAAAGAAAAAAAAAAGATATAATACTGTAGACAGAACACCTGAAATCTATTAATGTCTATTACAAAGGATATAAATCATCCTAGTTACGTGACCTCGGAATGTTTAAGCCTCTACATTTTTAATATGCTTAAATTTCAACTGTTTAAAATATTATATAACAATATTCGACATTCCTTCCTTGAATTTAAATGGAAATAAATGTCCTGATAAACAGATTTCTGCAGAAACTTCTGAACAATGACACATCACGTGCTGATTAATTTTTCATTAGTTTAACCTAAATATCGAATGCATTCGCAAATGGTGAGCACAATAATATATTTGGAAGTATTAGTTTGTCTTCTGCAGCCTTTATTCAAAAATGACTCATTATGTCTATTCGTATGTTGTTAGTCGAATCTGTTGCCCTTTGTTAGCTTTAGGGCTTTAGTGTCCTTCCCGTAATTGGCCCCAAAGATCAGTGGGTTCGCAACATTTTTGCTATGAAGAGCATTTTTTTTTTTATCCAAAATTTCAATGGCATTTAAAGTATTTTCAAAACTGGGTGATAAAAAGTTCAGTAATAATAAAAACAAACACAGATAAGTAAACTAATTAAAAAAATACTTAAATATTTTTTAATACGTCGACAATATTAATACAGTGATAGAAAACGTTGCGGTTCGTTAGCCTTCGTCAGTTCAAACGAATATTACTGATATTGAAAGTATTAAGAACCTAGGACCACATACCCTCAACAAAAATTTACAAAGTGAAAAAAAAAAAATGAGAATCGTCGCAGATCATCCTGTCAAGAAGAGAAGGTTGTCCCACTTGTCTAGAATATACTCCTCTCACAATTAAAATTTTCTAGGATTGTCACTGCTGCCTCCTACAGCCAATTTCGAGTAGAACAAGCACAAAAACGGATGAACAGTTCGGTGATACACTAAAACACTATAAAAAAATTCATTGGTGACAAACATTAAAAATGTTTGACTTAAACATTGTTTACTTAAATTTCTATTTCAAATCATATAACACCGCTTTTGATGTTTTCATAATATTAGTATCAAAAAATATACCAATGTTTTAAAAAATTATTGAATACAATTAAAAACCAGGCTTCTGATAAATTGTTGAATTAAAAGGATAACAATGATCTCAAGTATTTTAAAAATTCTTCACATCAATACATTATCTTAAAAACCTTTTATATCCGTGATATTTCGCATTCTTTGAGCAAGATTGCTTCATCAGACGGTTAGGGATAAGCTTTAATAACCCATTCCCTAATATTACAGAATTCATGACAAATGATAGAATTTTACAGCGATATATTACATTTTTTGTTAAAAAACAAAGGGAAGGTAATACATCATTAATGCCACATTACACATAACAACTGGTGTATATGTTATTGGTTTAGCTTTTTTTCAAAAGCACATCAGGAGATCAAAGTTTGTAAAGTTTATCAAAACAAACAACACCTGATAAATTCTGATAAGATATTTATTATTAAACTTACATGTCACTTGACAAAAATGTATGCATTTGTATGTGTGTGAAAATCTGAAGATTTTGTAAGAACACCTCTGGAGAAGAAATATGGAATATTTTTTTTATTCAAGCTATTACGTAAACAATGTGTATGACATTTACGAGGGCTTTTAAGATTCGTTACGATTCGATAGGAGATAAAGAATATCGGTGTAGTAAAAAAGAAATTAATTTATAAGTGCTATTATCATTCTTATCATAATCTAAACTAACGGGATTTAATACGAAGGATGTGCAGTTTTCAGTAGGTACTTCGTTTTCAATCTTCGATCGCCTTTCGTTCATTACCTTTGTGATGGTGATCTGATATTTTTGAGTCCAACTGCTACAAACCCTGAGTCATGCTGACTGTGATATAATATTCTCCAGAGGACTTTTCTAATAAGCCAATACCGTTGTTGTTATCAATTTTTCTGATTGTGACGATCGCATTTTTGACAATCGACTATCAGAAGTTCTAAACGCGTTTTTTTTTTTTTCAAATTTCAGCATCCTGAGATAGTAGCGTTTGAGTCATTGTAAAGTCAGTGCTTTTAAAACAGGATTCAAGAAAAGACATAAAAGAACATATTCGTCGACTCCCCATCTTTTTTTTTAAAGTAGGGATAGGGGTACAAATCTGAAGTCGCTCCTCCATTTTTAAATTTATTTTATATAATTCAAATAATTTAATAAAGCCTTACTTTTTTAACTTCCGTTCATGCTAAAAGAACACCCACAACTTTACCTACGAATGAACAGGAAAGCTTTAAGCAAAGAAAACATACAACAATAGAAACTTTACGCTGCTGTGCAGACTTTAATGAAGTGTTTCGAGTTCATTTAGACCGTTAAAAATTGGAATTAAAACTTACTGAAGTACAAAGGTGATCTCAAATATTAAGATTCATTCAAGCAGTTATAAAGAGTCACAGTTCATTTAGTCTTAGTAATTATAACTCGTATGTTACAGTCTCTTTAAGGGCTTTAAATTACTCCACTTTCTACTGTTTAAGCTCAGTGAAGATCAGTAGTGTCTAACTCACAGTTCGCGGGGTTCACTACCAATTCCTCGCAGGCCAAAATACTTTGTTAAAAATAAAACAAACATTTACTTGTATTGGAAATTACAGGATGTATTCCTTCGATTATAGTTTTCTAGTTTTTGTCTTTCATTCTTTCAAATGTAGAAGTATTCACTGATAAGATAAACAAAACCCAAATAATAAAGTCCCCGAATACCAATTGTCCTAAATTGGCGATTTTCCAAGATTGGGACGAACATCCTCTTTCTTTCTTTTTTTTTTAACGTGTTTCTTCTTTGTACTTATTCATTCTCAGATCCATGTCATCCAGAGATTACAAAGAAAGTAAAACATCAGGAAATACGTGCAGGCTAACTCTCCCCTATGGAACCGTAGTGTAGCTGAAACTGGTTTACAAACACTTAATTTCATCCAAAACATTTCAGCTACAATGAAGTTTAAAATGCTCTCCCTGAACTGTCAATCCTTTATACTTATTATAAGATCCTTAGTCTAACAAAGTATAACGGCTTATATTTAAATCTCATAAAAATTAGGCCAAACGTTTTACTTTTTATTGCGTACGAAGGTGGACAAACATTTAGCCATTACTAGCATTTTATTTTGGCACACATTTCAAATTTTTTTACTGGGAACGGTAAAAAAAAAAAAAAAAAAAAAAATACAGTATCAAGATTTATTGCTGCTATTTTTAGGCTTATCAAATCGGAATTCTAAGAAAAAAAAACCCTATCAAAGTCTAATTTGTTATTGTCTGCTTGGCTTAACCCTGCTACAAGTGCAAAAACGTAAACATTAAAGTCCGAACTAGCGGACTCGATCACCGTCCCTGACCTTCTTATTTATTTTAGATTCGACTTTCGACCTTCGACGAAACTTGTCGTTGCTCTGAAAGTCCGCTGTTACGTAAAGCATCGTGGGTACGACGAACAAATGAACATCTGTTGATGTTAGGGTTATCAGATGTACTCCGTCGCAGTGATGTGCTTTTTAGTTTTTCGTATTTAGTTCATTCAATAAAAGTAGGTCTATTGAAAGCTCGGTTGGTGGCTTGTCATAATGTTTGGCAGTCACTTGGCCTTTTCTACGTTTTACTTTGGAGCTTTTCCATTCGCTATTTATCCGAAATATAAAAACATAAATAATGCTGCCGTAATTCTAGCAATTTAAAAGAGCTCTTGGAACTTAAAAAAGTAAAATAATAAAGTAATCGAGAAAGTCAATTCGCCTTAAATAAAATTTTTACAATGTTTTCACTTAAAATAATCGTAGCCCAACTTTTACAGGGTTCCTGAAACAAAAGAACCAGAAAAAGAAATAATTGCGGAAATAAGATATAATTGATACTGTATAATTATTTTTAAGATATGATTGTCGTGCCAGCTTTCGAATGTTCGCAAAAAAATCCATAATTATACCTAAGAATAACGAAGCTTGGTAAACTACCAGCATATTCGTGGAGTTTTGTATTTATTTAATATAACAATGGCAAATTTTTGAGATTCATTATTGAAATTTGGCCCTATTCTATTGTCAGGAAGATCATAATAAAAGGTTCATTTGCATCTCTACATTATTAAAATTTCAGTGTCGTAAGATAAGTAATTTTTGAATTTAAAAATTTCTGCGCATTGGTAGTATTTTTCGTATTTTTATTTACCCTTTTTTTTTTTTTTTTTTTTTTTTTTGCCCTAGCTCGAATCTGATTGGTTGAATATGTAATCGACTAATTTCTTGTAACAAACCAAGCCTAGCTTTACAATTCTGATTTCTTAGGATATTGTTGAGTTATTAAAACAAGAAAAATATAAATGGACAATAAATATGCTTTCGCACACTGAGCCAACCTCAACGGGAATCTCGGACAGCTGTTTCATCCCTATTAGAAATCATCAGCAGGATATTGAGTTAAATTAATTACCAAGAGTTTTAGGGATATGATCAATAGCGCTTTATCAATACGTAACAAGACGAATAGGAATCGTCCTTCTAAAATCGTACATCTACTACAAAATAAAAAAAGCTAATTGGATAGTTTTTGAAATGATAATTTACCGTACTTATTTTTTCCCCCTAGATCTTTGCGCTTTGATCCAATGTGTACCAAAAATTATTAAGGATCTGACTCGATATCGACGCTGATGTACGATCATACCTCTTGGCTCATGGTTTCGATAAGGGAGGGAGTTTTCGCGTTTTAAGACAATTGCTCCTGAACCGATGCCTAAAAATAGGCGGATACCCAAAGTTAGTTTATAGTTTATAACTCTACTTCGCGATTCGTGAATTATTTTTTTTTTGCACTTGCAGGATTTTCTTTGTGGATCAACATTTTTTTTCCTTCGTAACTCGGCGGGAAGTTAAGTTCCCTATGATTTCCAAGAACCCTCCACTTGTTGCCTCTCTCGTAAACACTGGATCCTTTGAGTGCAGTGCAAGATTTGCAAAAGAACATTCATATTTACTTCGAAATTTTCACCAATTGCGGTGTGAGGCGATTTTACCGCCGCGGTACAAACGACGACAAATCGGGATTTGGTGTACTTCTAAAATTTCAATTTTCTAAGCTGCTTCTGAGTAAGGATGAACGTTTAGTCTTAATACTGCATTTCGAAACTTTTTTGTTGTATTTTTTTTTTATTTCAGACACAAATTAAAAACGGAGACATAGTACCAAACTTATAATATCTTGCCCTGTACCAAGTATTTTGAATAACAGATCGAGAAAAGCGAATCGAGCAGGAGAGAAGTACTATCCTGAACTCAAAATAGCTTTCTAGGAATTATTTTTAATGTAATGCAAAGAATCACATGACTTCGTCATCCCATTCAGTTTAATAGTGCGTTTATTGAATATCGTATCTCGACGAGTATTTACGGGAGCATTTTCCTTGAAGCCACGTTTTGATATTAAAATTCACATCAGTGAAATGCAGACGATGTTAGATTATCAGATTTTATTGTTGATTTCTGTTTAAAAAGTAGTTATCTTAAAATACAGCAATCGGTCATTGACATCTTAATTTACTTGATATATTGTAACAGTTTATATGTAAATATTTTTAGAAATCATTTATCTGTATATCTTTTTTTTTTTACTTGCTTCTGTTCAATCGTATGCATACTAGATAGGGCCAATTCCAGGATCAGGGGAAAGAGATTGTGGGAATAAAAAGATAATTAAAAAAAAAAATTCAACAGTAGGGAGACATGACATTACGAATCTAAGAAATTGACAAATAATCTTTTGTCAATTATAAAGGACGTAAAGTCAGTGCATTTTATTGCATTTCAACCATAAAGATTAACAACAGTGCCACATTTTACCCTGGTGGTCATTTTTTTAACTTTTTTTTAATTTATTTACAGTCTCTTCATATTCCGGGTATTATTTATACAAATGTATACATATTTTGTCATTGTTTCTCCTTCTTGATGCTTCTAAATATGGATTTCTTAATGAAGAAGTATCAAATATTCACAGATTAAAAAATTAGATTCTCCGAGATGCAGAGCGCCTTAACGTAGTTTGTATTCACTGGGCCACATTAGAATTTCTTTAGGTAACACGATTTCAACAAGAGACCCTATTGTTTCCATATTTATCTAATTTTAGACCACCATTAAAAAGCAAAAATAAAAATATTATCTTCATTAAATAACCTGATTGTCAAGGTTGTTTAATGATGACATTTTATTTTTAATCCTTTTCCAAAAAAAAAAAAAAAAAAAATACCATCTACCAATCAATCTTTGCTAACAATGTATATTGTATAAATTACGGCCAAAATTCATGGAATTCCATGAATAATAATCCATGGAAATAAAAGCATTTTCTTTTTTATCTTAATTCTTCTAAATAACCGTTTCCTAGCAACAGGACGATCCAATTAAGCGGGCAGAAAAATCATTACCATCAAGTATAAAAAATATCTATGCATAGAATCCAAACATAAAATAAACCTGTAATGAAATAAAAATTATAAAACCACTAACAATGAATAAAGTGCAGGCTCTAATTGGACAATGTGACTCGTTGATTTTTTTTTTTTTTTGGGGGGGGGGGGGGTTAAGACTCTTTCATAGCATTTTTCATCAAAAACCGTTTTGTTGCTGTCGAAACCATATGGATAAGTAGGTCATGTGATATTATCATTCGCTGCTTATTGCAAAAATGTGCTGACAAGTTGAATTAAGAAAAAAAAAATATAAACTTGATAAGAAATCAGAGAATTTAAATCTATTTACAAATCCTAATTATTTATTTGACGCGACCAGAGGATACTGGGGTCATGTGAAGAGAGTATAATCTTTCTTTAAGTCTAGAAGAGCTTCCGTATTGAGATCACTGGTTAGCCCTTTGAGCAAAGGGTGAAAGTTTGAACTTCGACAACAAATCCCTTTGAACCGATGGAACTTGTACTCTGTCCTGGATACCAAGGGTTGGGGGGAGTGTCCAGACGATAGCGAATGATATTCAAGGACTGTTTGACCCGTGTACGACATTTAAATCGTAATAACAAAGTTCACTTCTCCTTTGAACTAGAGTTTCCCGCGCAGTAACATTCCGCCTTTCAAATGACAAAAATTAATATCTGTTTCTTTTGCTACTGAACTGTTTCTTTTGCTATTTTTAGGAAGTTTTTTTTGATGGCTTTAGTATAGAAATAAGTATTTTTAATGACATTGTTTGTGGTACGTTTTAACCTTTCTAAACAAAGTGAGGCTAACAAAACCAGTCAGTCAGTGTGTATGTATCCCTAATAACCTTTGAACCGCTGCATGACACTTCTTGAAACTTCGAATGCGTATTTGAGGACCAGGGACGATCTAACTGTTTTATATTTGAAATCTCTTTGAAAGGGATCGTTGCCAAGTTCCACAGAAAAGCATTGGAATTTAAGCAATGAGTTTCTATCCCACCTCTATTACTACTTCATTGTCTTAAACAATAGAAATTAATCCTTTTCGTTAATCCTTTATCCACGGTTTGAAACAGTTGAAATCTAGATAACGTAAGTGAGGATTGCGAACTTAATTTTTTTAAGAAAAAGAAAAGAAGTCATGTCTTTTCGAAAATTAAGAAATATTTATTTCAATAAATGTATGATTTTATACGTTTATTTTGTTTTTATTTTGAAGATTTGAAGACTTTTCAATTAATTTTTTTATTTCGTGAAAAATAAATAATGAAAATTTAGCAGTTATTGTAATTTGAATATAAAGGTAGGCTATCGTTTGTCGTTTTCTCGAATTTAAAACAGAAAGAAAGAAATTTCATAGAATAACATTTTAATGGAAATAGGCTTTAAGTTCTTTGGAACTTCTTGTTTTGTGTGTGTATAGTTCAGGGAATTTCTCAGTACGAACGTTAGTCTTGTTTACTCAAACGTATAAAGACAATCCTTTTTTATCTTGCTGTATTTATATCTTGGATTTAAGCCCCTCTCTATTGATTTTTGATAAAGGGATGCGAGAAGATGTTTTGAGAATAAGAGATGCATTAATCACTGTTACGAATAAGTCTTTAAATTGTGAAGGAATAAGTATCAGCCAACCCACAAATAAATTTAAAAAATATAACAAAGTGTTATAACAATATAAAAACAATAAATACATACATTGGAGCTTTCGAGCTGCCTTCGCGGAGCTCATATTCAATTGAAAATGAAATAAAATATACTGAAAATGAGCTCCGCGAAGGCAGCTCGAATATGTTTTTTTATATTGTTAATAATAATTTGTTATATTTGTAAATTTATTTGTGTTGGCTGATACTTGTTTCTTCACTATGTATTAATGAGCACACGTAAAAACTTTCTTCTTCACAATTCTTTAAATTAATTTAAAAGTTTAAATATATGTAAATATTATTTAATATATTATTCATAATAAAATATGTATGCACGTCTTATATCTATCTTACATAAATAAAAATAAACAAAAAAATAGTAGAATGATTTTTGTTTTTTGTCTATTTGTTTTAAAAGTTCGTTGAAATTATTGTAAATATTAAAAAACGAAAAAGTTATCATTGAACTTACTTTATTAATGTTACGACTTCTGAAGGCACAAACGTAATTGTTATTTCCCGTTCCAATTTAGACTCTTGCTGACTTCTGCAAATCTTGTCTAAATTGAGGTCATTAGGTCAAGAACAATGGAAAGTTACGTCTTGTAAAAGAAAGCAATTACAGTAAGAATTGTATAATGAGAAGTTAAAAAAATAGCAGAATCTTCGTCTCTAATTTATTAAGAAAAGAATAAGAAAACGAGAGGGCAAAAAAAAAAAAAAACAACCTTTAAAGTATGGTAAGATCTTAAGTACGGCCAAAAATACTGTTAATTGGTAATGATGAAGGAGGATTCATAATTACATGTAATTACTAAGGATGTTACTAAATAGAGAAAAATCATCAAATTTATTTTGTTTATCGTCCGTTATGAAAAATTCGAAATTGGTAAATATAATAAAAATCCATAAATGAAGGGAGAAAGTATGATTACGTACCAACTACGTATCTAACTAGGTTACAAATAGAACTACTTTTCTAAGGTTATGAAAAAGTATCCCCAAATTTAACACTTCAAAATATAAGATTTTCAAATTTTTCTTTATTCAAAACGGAATTTTTTATATAAAATATAATAATTAAGAATTTAATGTGCAGAAATTATTTAAAATATAAACTAAAGGCTGCACAATGAATAAATAAAATATTTATTACCGGTATTTATTATACTTATTGTTCTTGGTTTCGGGATTCACTGTCGGGTGCGGGGGTTACCTTCATTTATGTTCTTGCCTTTCTGGGATTGTTATTGAGGAGGGCGGATCGGGCTAATGAGTCCCATGCAGGACGAAACGGCCGTTCCCGATTCCCTCTGATAATAAGACCAGAAAGGCACTTTTATTTAATTTACTTACTTTACTGTCCGTAGTTCCCGCTATTGCCGAAGAAAATGTAATATTTTTATTTTAATTTCCACTAATTTCCCACTGCCTTCTTTTGTTCCGAGGTTTTGAGAAAACGATTACTGTCAAAACAACAGTAATCCATTTGATTACTACTTTGAAAAGTAGCTAAAAGTATTTTGTATTGACTAAGGGTAGGTGCATAGATTTGATTACATATGCAAATATCTTAGAAATTTTCAAAAATTTCAAGAAAATTTGATTGTTTTCCCTATATTATTGGTGTCTCATAAGAAATTTGGCGGGTAGCGTTGGCGCACTGATGCTTAAAAAAATGCAAAGAAAAAATATTAGATTCCTTTTTTTTTTTTTTTTTTTTACAGTAAATATTTCATAATTTATTTTTTTTTCCCTTAATGTAAAGACTAACAAAATATTCCTATACTAAAAGTTTTACTTCTTACAATTTGCCAAAATGATAACTACTACGGAAGACACAAAAGAACCAAAAAGATTTTGCACCTCAAGATGTCACCGAGTCTGGGACGGCCGTTTCGTCCTCCTTAGGACTCATCAGCCAGCCAAACTCCATCGATGAAGGCTCAGAAGGTGCGAACATAGAAGAAACCCACTCTCGTTCCCGGAAGCGGGACCCCACAAAAGCAAAACAATTAATTAAAAATACACAACAATAGAAAAAATGTTAAATCCTATCGTACAATTTGTTTTTGTTAAACCAGTCTAGCCTACATCATCCTATTTTGTTATCTTAATAAATATAGGTGTTAATCATTTATATACAAAGTATATTATCTCTAAATCACTTAACAAATATCAAAAACATTTTTTTTTTCTAGTTTTTATTCATATAACGACATAAATAAACGTTTATTAGATAATAAATATATGTAATTTACTATTTGTTTTTATTCATAAAACCAACTGTTCCTTAAAAACTTAAAATAGCCAATAAAACTTACGACACACTTGAAATGTAGCAACAGTCCACTGTAGAATATCAAATATTTCATATTTTATTATAGTTGCTATTTCATACGTAAATTCACGGTAAATAATGACATTGAATTGAATATTCATGATATATATTAATCTATTATTATTATTATTTAGATTAAAATGACAACACACAAGACAAGAAGAACATTTGAAAAGATTATAAATACTTAAAAATTCCAGGAGTCTTTCGGGATCCTTTGCAGAAAACCCTTTTCAACACACAATTACTCTTGAGAAGTTCACTTATATACATTTGGATGAGAAATAACAACCAATAAAAAAAATAATAAAATTATAATTCATTCTCTGATTGGAGTCAAGCATCGTCAGAGACTACGTCAAAAGATAAAAATTACTTCAACTCCTTCTAGAAGTTACGTTAAACTCTCTCTTCACCCCCATGAGAGGACATCTCATTCTTTATGTCGTCATTGGAGTCGTTCCTTTTTTTTTTTTTTTTTTTCCGTTCTTTATTTTTTTTTATAATTAGTTATTTTTTTATTTATAACTGAATTGTTTTGAAAGTCACAGTTATTAATGTACTTGTAAATGTTACTATTAGGTATTTTAGTGTTGTATGAACCCAATAAAACAATAAAATAAGATTTAATAGTCTATCGGATATCCTTATTTTTATTATTACCCAAAATTAAGAAATCAAAAATCCAATAGAATATCCTGTCTAGTAGACATGATGTGCAATATTAGAGCCATCTGTGTTTCCTGTTATTATTAGTATTATTATATCGAAAAAGCTTCAAACCATGGGTTTCCCCAGCTAAGACAATATCGCGGGTCAAGGACCAAAGCACATATTGCCAGGTGTAAAAAAAAAAGTGTGGAAGAAGTGTTATTATTATTATTATTTTATTGTTATTATTATTATTGGTTGAAATTAGAAGTTAAATTTTATGCTGATAATTTTAAAGCTTACAATGACTTGGTTTTTCATTAAAATATCGGATTTCATAAAAAACTATCAGTCATTTTTGAATTGAAAATACGGGCAGATTGATACGATTCCACGTCTGATTTTTGTTTTGTTTTTGGATAGAAACTTATTGAAAACCTATCCCCTACGTTGTTCTCTGTATTTTATTTAATGCTAATTCCTATAATAATATTTTCAAACAAAATATCTTCGTCTCCATGTTAAGGATAGTTCCTAATTTGGCCGCTAGATTCCATTCCTTCAAAACACAACATTAAACAATGAAAGATAGCCAATTGCCTATAAAACGAAAGCAATATCACTATGCCTACCAGTGATCACTCATATAAAAAGTTCAATGAAGTTCGTAAATATTGATGTTTACATTATATAATTCAAGAGTTTCATGTTATATTAAGAACTTTTTTTTTTTTGCTTTAGAGACCGATGTCATATAACGTGAGTGTTGTATTCGCATATTAAAACAAGACCTATTCACAGAACTGTGATCTGGCAGCGGCCTATGCATTCATAGCCAGTGCGGCTCTGAATGACGGATAATGTTTTTGAATTGACTCCAAACACGATTGTGAGATTGGCTCTAATGGAAAAACAGAACATCCTAATCTTTTGAAATGCTATTTTTTCTTACGGTGCTTCCTTCACGTATCAAATTGAAGAAGAAAAGTAAAATAAGCGTCTAAGTATTTAATTCCGAGGCCGTGGCACCCGTGAAGCTTCAATACTGCCGTGACAGGGGTTTTTGTGAATGTTCCCATCTCTTGAAAAACGCTGAAATCTTTTGGACGTTTGCCATATTTCCAGTCACGCCACTTACACATTTATCCAACACCCAAACACACGCATTCTCAAAGTTATTTAAAAGACAACCTAATACTTCCAGTTCACCTAAACTAAACTTTGTTTTTCTATTAGGACAAATCAACAGTAACGTACTTTAACTGTGATTTGATCAAACATTATCGATTTAAAAGAGCACGTTGAACTTGACTGTCTTATGCATGAGTTTTGAACGGTTTGTGATGTTTACCTTTCCGTTTGAAGCTTCGTAAATAAACATTTCGATTGAACTACAGACAAGACCTTAAAGCCTACTTTCTGTAAATCTTAATTACTTTTTTTTACCTTTGAATTTTTGTCGTAAAGTAATACAAACCGATAAGTCTCTGAATATATATATATATATATAATATACGCCTACACATATTTTTTTTTAGATTATATTTACTAAATACAAACAATGAAAAGAAATTTTCCGGTTTCTGAAAAAACAAACAAACAAACAACAGCGCATTATTTACGAAATGAGTTAAATCCGATTAAATTTTAATCACATTAAATCCTGTGCAGATATTACGGAAATTAAAAGGCGGATAAATATCCATTGTTTAAGACATTATGTAAAACCAGATGGGTACCGTTGCTTCGCTCCGGAATCCTTGCATGTATAGCATTAAAAAAAAACAACTTTATTTATTTAGCAAATTACTATGTAGATCGGAGAATACACGACTTCCCAGCTCTTAGTGGGCTTCTCCGCTTAACTCAGGTGTATTGCGCGTTGGCACTCACACGGGGGTGTTGCCGCAAAAACACTTCATTTTTGCATGTATCTTCCAAACGCAGAAACATTTGTTAATGACTGATATACCGTTCGATAGAACTTTCAAATACCAACATTTTCTCAATATAATGTTCTCTTCCAACATTTATACTTTTCGTTTAAATCGAGAAAAAGTCAAAAATTTGACCCTTTAAAAGGCGCCATCTTGCTAACCAAAAACTTTTTTCAAAAGATTTTTGTAGCTTTTTGTTTGTCTTAAAAAGCTCTACATTTTATCCATTTACATGACCATTCTATGTCTTATAGTTTGGTCACAAAATTGGAAAAACGTAAAGTGTTATGACAATGACAGACGCTTTTATGTAAAATAATATCGAATGTTTTAGTTCTAATAACTTTCTATGGATCTCGGGTTCAATTTCCGGCGGTCGTCCGGGGTTTTTCCACGGTTATTTCTCCTCCAGACGGACCCTAGGGTTCACTCAGCCCTTTGTCAAATGGTTACCGGGTTTCTTACTCGAGGGTTAAACGCGGGCGAGCGTCGGACTGACCATCCATCGTCAGACCATTCTTAAATATCGCATGTTTTGATTGTTTCATTTGCCAATCGCAAACCTCTTTCCTTGATTTTTTTATAAGTGAACCATACAACTGCACGGGACGCACATTATTTTATTGATATTGTATCAAAATACAATAGGAAAAAGGAAGAAAAGTCAAAGATTATTTTTTAAAGTTTTGGTTGGATGGTTTGAACTTCAACATTCATAACCCTCTATTATTCAAAGTTATTGATCACACGCTATTGGCAACACATTTTTCCTAGTGATTTGTTAACATCACATATGATGTTGTATTTAGTGACGATCCCTATTTTCTCCCATTAATTAATAGGTTTGGTTTTTTTTTTCCCTCCCACTCTGATGGAAAGATGATCTTGACCTTGACTCACTTGGAAAGGAAGCTTGATTCTAATTTTTTTTGCTTCTCTTCTGTCAATAATACTTGTTTTAAATTGAAGAATTCATCGAAATTACATTTTTACTGGGACCAAAATAGTAAAACCGTGTGTGTAGTATATTGTCGCTACTGAAATGCCGTATATTTATAAATATCAAATATTTAACGGTTCATAGCAGAATTATCTACAAAGCTCAAAATTCACTGAAAAATATCTACCCGTGACAGGAAGTCAGGAAAAACCGGAAGAAAAGTATTACTAAAGTATTATTCAATGTAATGGGACAGAATAAAGCATTCAATTGCGTATTTCTGTACGAAAATCAAAATATTTTTCCATGACGAATACAGAATACTTATTTCATTCTGTGAAGCTTAGAACCGAGGCTTCAGAAACTTACGAATATTTTAATTTGAAATTAAAAGTTTAAAACTCAAGAATAATTATGGATTTATGAAATAAATTACGACGTGGAAGTAGTGAAAAGCAAGGTCAGCTAGCAGGACTTTTTGTGGTTGGCCTTGAATGGAATAAGTATTCATCCAATATACGCTTCTCGACATTGAAGTATCATCTTCAATGAAAAACAAAAAAATTTTTTAGGCTTCCATGAAAATAACGTAATTCTTTTTGCTATTAGCCATTAGTTTTAAAGAAATAAATCAATGGGTTTCATATAACAGTTCTTAAGTGTATAGCTATTGTGTAAGGTAAAGAATTTCATTTCTCTCTTGTCCAATTGACAAATATTTGATTTAAAAATTTTACAATTTACTAAATTTTCATTGTTTCAGAAAGCAGACAGATGGGCTTGTAAAGGAATTATTTAGGTGGGATCAAATAAAAAAAAGGGGGAGACCCAGAGAGAAAAGGGTTGAACTCTGCAATCCTTTGCGAAATTTTGGAGATTTCCCAACGTACTCCGAAGACTTTGTGGATAGATTGGTATTCTCTGTTCCATTCTACATAAAATCACAGCTCCGTATTCTGCCGCCAAAAAATAGATCCAGTTCCATAACTTATGAAAGAATTGTTAAACGCGAATTGAAAGCTTTCGTATTTTATAAAATAAATCAATAATAGCGTATTCTTCTTAATCGATGACAATCGAATTTGTCAATACTCTTAATTTTGGAAGGAAATTGAAGTGCAGGACGTTAAGATTTAAGAATTTATTTACAAGATTCAAATTTTACGCATGTAAAAATTTGGCAAAAGTACGTGAAAAATATGTGATGCGTTTTTAGCGTCGGACATGCGGATATATCCAGTGAGACAGTGCAACAGGAGACTACGGCGAGACTTTCAAATAACGGTGTAATCCTGTTATTTGCATTTTACAGTATGAGAATGTTAAAAAAGCAGTGATTGCCTGATATAAAAACGGTAATGTTTTTACGGTGTACTGGGTCAATGGAGCCGTCTGAGCTGACTTGCTCCTAACATACTTCAGTTGTTTTGCGAAAGTGCTTTTCGTAAATAACCTGCTATGTCGCTTATTCCTTACGTAAATCTGTCTGTATAATTTTTTTTTTCATGCCCATTAAGAAAAAAGGATAAATTGTTGTGATTCTGATTAGTACCAAAAACAAAGGACCATCCATTGTTTTATTTTCTCCTCCTGATTCGGTCTTAACTAATGATTTTTTACTTACACCATTTGATTACAATTGATTTTTTTTTTCTTCAAAAATGATTATATCACGAGAATTTTAATTAAATTGTTCAATTTGTTCACCGTGAATTCGATTGAATGGTACGTAAGATTGATGACCCGGCAGACATGTTTTTTTTTGCGGTCCACAAAAAGCTTTCGCTTGTCTAATGAAGTATTTCTTGGAAATGAAGTCGAAATGCTACAAGAAAGCAATAAGTAATGGTTTTATTTGAAATCGATCGTTTATCTGATCGATATCAGATTCCCTTCCTCAGCCAAATATGCTCAACATCAATACTCTGCTCATTGATGAGTTTTATATAAGAAAATTCGTAAAGAACAAAAACTTACTTTAGCTAGAAAAAGATGAAGAAGAAGCCCTCTTTCCTTAAATTTTATTTATTTTTTTAATTAAAACTTCTGCTCAATACAAACAGAAAATATATTTATTTTTTTCATTTTCCGAAAAAGTTAATTAATCCGCAAATACTTAGTTGTGTGAATCCAATGAAATTTAATCATGTTTCAGCTCTCGCAGACATTAAGAGGATTAATAAACGTCGTCTTAATAAATTGCCCTTTGTTTAAGAAATCAATGGACCACTTGAGCTTTACGCTCCTACCGACGTCACGTATGACGTGTAAGCACATGCTCCGAGATCTTGTGGGATAAACAAACATATAACTTACTCAACAAATCGTCGATTTTTGATATTTCAAGACGGAATGGTTCACGACTGTGCAGTTTCTTAATGTAATAATTCTGTAAAAACGCTTGGAATATCCTTCTTTAATACAATATTTCCTCTATATCTACACGGGTTAAAACAAAGCACATGGCTTTGTTTATCCCACAAGCCAAGCAGTAGCCTGGTGGGATATTTTGTAACTACGAAGCCCCGCCTATACGCAAATGGTCCATTGAACATAAAATTTAATGCCCACAAATAAATTATTAAACAAAAAATGTCAAGGGTTCAGTTTTATTATTTCTTTTGTTATTTCTGTTTTTTTTGTTTTGTTTTGATGCCATTGCGAGAGCGGAAGTGATATCCATAACCTTTCGTACGGTCTGAGCTTATCATCAAAGGTAGATCCTGCTGAGGATTCCTAATAAGGATGAAACTGCTGTCCCGGATTCCCGTTGTTGATGGCTCAGATTGTGCGAAACTTAATTTCTGTCCACTATTGAAATTTTTAGTTTAATAATTTATTTGTGGACATTAAATTTTTCTAAAAACTTAATTGTTTATTTTTTATTTTCTTTGTATCTCATAGTAAACTGCGTCGATCGTCACATGAAGAAAAATCCCGAAAAAATTGCTTTAATTTGGGAGAAAGATGAGCCAGGAGATACAGAAATGATAAGTTACAGGTAGAGTTTTTCATTTTCTCTTACTATTTATATTCAAAAGGTGTAAGAATCGATTTTAACGTAATTTACACAGATAATTTGATACAATCAACCATTGTATTTTTCGTAAATGAACGTTAAATTTGTATATTGTTTACTTTCTTTCAAATAAATACAGTAGACTCTCGCTAATCCGACACGTTCGGGACTTCGGCAGTGCCGGATTAACGAAAATGCCGGATTACTGAGCGCCGTCTAAAAATAGCCGTTATTGCGAGGATAGCAGAAATACCGCTAAAATAGAGAGTTAAAAGGGCTATTAATAGGTATCAGGCCATTTTTCCGTGTTCTATTGTGATTTCTCTGATTTCGGTAGTGATGGAAAATGTTAAAAACAAAACAACAAAATGTATTTGCTGCACCCGGAAGGCTTCTTCAGTGTAAAAAAAAAAAACCCTTAGACCGATGCCGGATTATTGAATGTGCCGGATTATCGGATGCCGGATTATCGGATGCCGGATTAGCGGGGTTTTACTGTATACGGTTTCGTAAAATACTGTAACGGATTCACCTACACTACTTTTGAGTCTCACAGAGAATTAAATTTGAAATCGAGCAAACCCAGCTGATGTCATGGATCCTGGATGTCGATTAAACATACGAGTATTTCATTATTAAAAGTAACACTTTTCAGTCTCGTATTTTTTTTTTGTGCTCGGGGGCAAATACAGAGCCCGATTTGAAGCTTGAAACCATCCAACCGAAGAAAAAAAAAAAACAACCCCAGCTCATTTTAAGTATAAAAAAAAAAAAAATTAAAACCTAAAAATTTATTGTAAAATATTCTTCATTTGCCGCTCTTTTTTATCGTCTGGGAATTATATTTTATTGAATATAGAATTACCCCCCCTTTTTATTTTTGTTTAATAGTGTGTCACTAGAGGTTTTACTTGTATATATATATTTTATTAGAATTAACAGTTGTTTTGCTATTTCCTTAACAAAAATAATCCTGAATTATAATTTGAAAGTTAAAAATAAACTGATAACAACAGAAATCTTATTAAAAATAGTCTAGCCTAATAATAGAAACAAGACCTGACAACTGAAAAAGATAACTGATTTTAAATCATAATTTACTTTTGAAGACATGAATATTGATAAGGGAAGCTCCCCCTCCCCAGCCACCTAAATCTCAAAACGTACAGAGTAGGCCCTATTCCTTAAAGGTTTTTTTTTTTTGGTTGGATGGCTGATTGAGGGAACCTTGCTCCTAGCCCGAAATTTTGAAAAAAAAAAATCAAGCCTAACTTGAACCGCCCCTAAATAAATATCCTATACACGCTTCTCCTCAAAAGTAACGATATAGGAGCCCTTCAGTGTTCATACGCCATGCTAAGATAGCTGTTTCGTGCTTTTTGTTATATATCAGCCAGCACTAGTCTGCTCTCAACACGTCTGCGGCGACAAGTAGAAATTATAATTACTGATAACATTCATTATTAATTGGATTTTTTTTTCTAATATATTTCTCAGGAAACTGTACAAACAGATGAATCAGGTTGCGAATCTCCTTACGAGGGCGGGCGTGAGGAAGGGAGACAGAGTGGCGATCTATATGCCCAGTTCCCCAATGGCTGTAGCTGTGATGCTCGCCTGCGCACGAATTGGCGCCATTCATTCAGTGGTATTCGCTGGATTCAGTGCAGAAGCTCTTTCGTCTAGAATTAATGACGGTAAGTACTATTTACATCACTCGTATTAACATAGAAAATTTTTTAAAAACTCGGCATAAAATACAAACAGGTATAACGGAAGCGCAGTGGTGCCTCAAAGGGAAAAATACACAATGAAAAACTCACCAATGAAAAATTAGTGAGAAAATCCATGTGCCAGCAGTGCGCAGGCCTAAATGAATGTTTTTAAAGCATAAAAATTCAAACATTGTTATTACAAACAGATATAATTCGTATTTCTAGTGGGTACATATCTTCGGAATTAAAAATATTAAACATTTTATATACACAACGTGTAATTCTAATCTAAAACAATTATAAATATTTATTCCAGTAGAATCTATTAAAGATAAAGGGTTGTAACTCCCCTCCCCATTGCATCCGAAAAACGGAAAAAAAAAATCCAGGGTTTTTGGAAGAATGTTTTTGGATGTATAGTTCATCCAGAAAATTACACTATTTTTTTCTTTTAAATTTCTTTATTTTTTGTAAAGTCATGAGAACGACAAATGCTATCATTCACACGCACTTATATTTAGTGTGGGTTTTTTTCTAAAGATCTAACAATCAAGTTGTTAGATCTAGAGATCTGAACAGACGTGTAGACCTGTGCTTCCCGTATCTCTTTTTGAAGCAAGATTAAAATGAATGTGATGTGAACTTAAAAAATTGCCTATGATTTCCAAGTGTTGCTATTGTTTCTATGGTCTAACTTAAAATTTAATGTCGAGCACAACACTAGCGTAACGGGAAGGGGTTGGTAGGGGCATCTGAAAACGGAGAAAAAGACGTCTGTGTTTTGGTTGGAACATTCATTGTTTTGTTTGTAACCTCCCTCACCTCTCCGAAAAAAAACCAAAAAAAAAACAAAACACGATTTTATTCTTTAGATTGAATGGCTACCACCATTCTAATCCCTTCCATTCCAGAATCCTGAATACACAAGTCATATGAAACGAATAAAGGAAATAGCACGAAATTGTATAGAAATGAAGTGTTTTGGCCATACTTTTATTTATATTTTGTAATGTTTTTGTTGATAATTTTTGTTTTTGACCGATTTTTCATATCTGTTTGGTCGTAAACATCTCCAACTATTACGGTATATTATACATAAATGAGGATAAAAAGAACAATTGTATATCTAGCGATCGCAGCGCCAATGTTTTCCCAGCGGGAAAAAAAGGCTTCAAATGCTAATCGTCGCACTATTTATCTAACATTTATACGGCGTTGCTACTAAGGAATTACCATTTCACCTTTATTACACTTTATAAATATATGATTGTAATTGTTGGAAGTAACAATAACAATCTGATGTTTTTTGCTATGATTTCTTAAATCATGAATTTTAAGGAAAATAAACAACTAAAACAGAAATAATGCGACGAATTAATTAATTGGAAATTAATGAAATGGTCAATGGAGATAATGATTTAATAACCTTTTAATTGCAAAGAACTTGCACGGGTTTGTTAATTCAACGCTATTCAATAGCAACTAATTAAAATAGCCATGTTCTGATGATGAAGTCGAAACGCAGTCTGTTTTAAGTAAAGATATGGCTATGATTAAGTTAATTGGATTTTCGTAATCCAAATAATGAGGAAGATTTTGCTGTCTTCATATTTCATCCATTTTAAATCGGATATTAGATTAATGATTAATAGATGTTGTCAGATTATTTGCTATTGATCTACTTCCCTAGTTATCCTGATCTACTCTGGAATGTAGATCGAACAACGCCTGTTTATTTACGAAACTAAATTACTCTGTTACTACAATCAGTTTTATTTTGTTTGTATTTACTTTAATCATATTTTCTTTCGCGCTCGAACTGATTCTTCAAAGAACTGCGTCTCTTGTGATTGGCGGAAAACAAATTTAGGAGTTCATTATTTAAATAAAAACTAAAATATATGAAAGGTGGTGTAGTTTATTCAATAAGCGAATGCTTCCATGAAGCACACATAATAAAACCCCAATTGAAATTACCATAAACTATCAATGATTCATGTAGTTGGCGTTGCAACTTTCGAATAACCCCATCGTAGAATCTCCAATAGTTGCACAAAGAGAACAATAAATTACAGGATTCTATATAATTTATTTATTTATTGTGAGAATTTGCAGAGACTAGTGTAGTTTTCGCCCCATATGGGTTCGGTTTCTTTCAAAATCAACCGGAAATTCATTTCTGGTAACATTTACGTACCAATGAACTTTCAGTTTTCTGAGATAACGAATTTTCGAGTATCGCGATTATTGAGAAATTAATTAAATAATCCTTTCTAAATTTAAAACGTGATTTAGGCTTAAAGAATTGATCCGTTTTATCAGTTTTGTTATGGTAAAGCCCCGCGAACACCATGCAATTTTTCAGCAACTTAGTCGTCCGATTTTGACGTCACGATTTGATATAAACTTTTGTCAAACCCCGAACACCATGCAATTCGACATGAAGTCGGCCTTGATAGAAGGAATCCCATAATGCAATGCGTTTTCCAAACCCGATGTGGAAAATCCGAAAAAATCGAGGTTTTGAAACCTTTCTGATAAATTCTGCCGCATACAATTTCTGCATTTCAGTATAGACTTTATTTATGCATGAAATAAAATCGCAATACTCTTGATATTCATTGAGTATGAGCATATCTTCAAATCCAGTCGACAAATATCATTTTCGACGCCATTTCTTTCATGGGCGTGGCGTCACAACTGACGTGTTCCAACGCTGCCCTGTGATTGGGTAATTCCCAGCGACTACGATGCAATTTTTCGAGTTGCAGGTGTAGAAACAACTCGAGTCGGATGACAAAAGTTGCAGTCAAGTTGTATATAAACGGGCTCAAAACTGTCTATATCAACTCGTGACGTCAAAATCGGACGACTAAGTTGCTGAAAAATTGCATGGTGTTCGCGGTGCTTAAGCGGTGCGAGAAATTAAAGGGATATAGGCAACCACGAGCTTAGATTATCCACTGTTTGCATGAACTAAGTGTTGGGAGGTTCTTATCATTCAGGTATTCGATAGTTGGCATGCCAATTATATTTTATTTTTTATAGTTAGGCTTATTTGTAAAAAAAAACCACTTACATTATTGACTTCTTTTACAGCCAAAGCTGAAACATTAATTACTGTGGATGAAGCAGTGAGAGGAGGAAAAGTGATTCCCATGAAGAAGATAGTAAATGAAGCTGTACGATTAAGTCCCAGCATTCGACAGGTGTTTGTATCACAACGGACAGGTGCTGATGTCAAAATGGGAAAAAAGGATATATTTTTGGAACAGGTATTTCCCATTTCTATTATTATTTTTAATTATTAGAATACATGATGAATATTTATAGTTCAGTACGATATTACCATCATTTCAGTATATCTGTAATGATATGATATTGTCTGCCAGTTCTTTATTACTGCGCAGAAAAATAAATATTCCTTTTATTCTGTTTTTTTTTTTTTTTAAATCGAAATATGCTTACTGAGATCAAGATAGTTCAACAGCTTAAATTAGAAAACTGAAATTTAGTTTAACTTTTAATCTAATGAAAGGAAGATTATATTAATTTTGGTACAGACTGGAAAAAGTAATCGCTTGTTGTCAGCACAAGACAGCACAAGATTCACACCAGCATCAAAATTCATGAATCATGTTTATTATTGTACCAATAAAAACACAAATTATTAAAAACATTTTCAAATAAAAAACAGATATCTTATTTCAGACTATAATAGATTAATATAATCTTTAGTTAATAAATTTTAATTTTTCCGCAAACATTTAACAGCTAATATTACAATCATGTGTAAGGTTTCGCCATCTAGTGCCATGTTTGACCTTCTGTAATTCTTTCAACGATCTAAAAATGGCGGATGTATCTAATAAGTGTTTCTTTATTTTGTCGCTAGGTGTTAAGTTCTGAAAGCACTGAATGTCCTCCAGAAAAAATGGACAGCGAAGATCCTCTGTTCATGCTTTACACTTCTGGTAGCACTGGAAAACCTAAAGGAATTCTTCATACACAAGCAGGTTATCTTCTGTATGCAGCCGTCACACACAAAGTAATTATATATATGTTATTTACTACTATTTTAATACAAATAAGGGGCGTATTTATTGAATAATTGTAACTTTTACCTAATGTTCGTTTTCGAAAGCGAGAACCACCACTGCCGGATGATTTTACTCCGCAAAGGGGTGATACGCTGAGATGGGCACTTTCCTAAAACCTGTTTTTCTTTTAGTATCTGTTATTTTTGCAATAGTATTTATTCTTTCCATAATTCTTTCCCGAAAAGCGCAAATAGAACGAAGCTACTAGTAAACTAACACTATAAAAAGTAAACATCCTCTCTTTGTTTCTCCTCACACCTATTTTCATGAAATCGAAGGAGACCTGACGCATACGCAAAAGCGTTGAAGGCTCTCCTAAACAAAACCGAACAGTATCTTATTAACCACGGTTTTTTTTGTTTGTTTTTTTTTCTAAATATTTTGTGATTCCTTACGTTCCATTATTAAAGCAAGACTGATGTCCACGGTTTCCTCGTAAATCAAAATGCGGATTTAATAATTATTTGCTTAGCTTTCTTTTTATTGAAGAAGATGAAAACATTGAAGATAGGCTTAATTCAAATTCATTGTCCGGGGAGGGAGTTCATGGAGAGAGTCCGGGGAGGGAGTGGGGGGGGGGAGTTCATGGAAGCTATTGCCTCATCTTTGCATCTAACAAAAGGCAGAAACCACTATAGTCTTGAGATGTCAGTTTGAACATTGGTCTCAAATTTTAATGTGTTTAAGCATCGTGGACTTTCTTTTTTTTTAATTATTAATTGTTCGGATATATTGTCACATGTAATTGTCTTGTTTTCAAGGCTATCAAACTTTGAAATTGTAATAATCAAAGCAGTATGCGATTTGTGATTTTACCAGAGGGGGGGGGGGGGATAGGATGGCTAATGGGTTCATCACCAGAATTAAAATTTTAAATACACAGAAGCTCGGTTAAAACGCGATCTTTCGGATTCAAGATCTCGAAGATCGCGATATAACCGAACTTTTATTACTTGCGACGTAAATGTCATATATCGCACCCTATTATCGCCCATACGATTCCAAATCGATTTAATATGGTCATTTCGCGATTACCTACATCATTCAGAGCTATGTGAGAGAATTTTATATTTATAAATACATAAATCATTACCTTTTCAACACTTTGATGGGTTATATTGGCCAAAATCGATTTGGCGCCGCCATCTTGGCATCTTGTACAAACGACGTGTCACGTGGATTGAAACTAGGTATTCATACGCCTATTAGGGCCTCTTTACTGGTTGTCATTGGCAGAAAAATAGATCTCGATATTCATTTTGGTTAAACAAAAAAGTCCGCGATTCTGATATTTTTTAAAAAATATATTGTATTTGACGCATTTTCGTGACATTAGGGTGGGTATAGAGTTTCAATTACTGTAAATAATAAGGAAACAAGCATATTAATTTACATCTTTGATTTGATCTTAGGGGAAAAAACGGAAAAATTTTGCAATTTTACAGTTATACACCTTTTCCAATATAAAAGGGGTCCAAGACCAAATCGCGTTATATCCGAATTCGCGATAGAAACAACCGCGTTATAACCGAGCTTCTGTGTATGTATACCAAGCCTCCTCTGAAAACTGACTTACAGGCACACAGAAACTTATGTGTTACATAGGGATAGACCTAACACATTCTTAAGTTATTAAATTATGATTTCTTAAAATATACTTATTGGTTACTTATTTATAAAGAATAATTTCTTTGATCCTGAAAGTTCTCAAAAATCAAAATATAATAAAATACGAGACTTACATAAATCAATTGAAGAGACGAGATGAATGTTGTTCCTGTTGGTTTATCCAGGGCACTACGATGTTTAGACTTGATCCATTCGTTGCAAACTTCTGCATTGAAGCAATTTACTGGAGGACCTATTTATTGAGATATAAAGAATTGAAAGGGTTGTAATTTGTAGCTTGTTCCTTTAATCAGTCAGTGTTAGATTCATGGCATTGAACCTCCCGCTTACATTCGGCTGTAGAAATGGGAACAATTTCGACTGAATTTACAAGGCCCTGCATAGAATGAATGGAGGAATGAATTTTGGATTTTCATTGTAGATACGAAAGTCTTTCAGAAGTGATGCGCACGTGCTTTCGCTTAGATTAAAATTCAAAATCGTTATTCTTTGTTCTGACAGTTGATTTCGCTGATTCACAAATTAAGTTTAATTATTTGAGGTTTTAAAGTAATTCAAGCGATTTAATTTAAGACAAAAAACTTACGAAATTTCTTACCATGCAAGTAGAGTTAGGCTTCTTTGCATCTTTAATTTTATTTACTAGAAATAAATCTTTCCCTCTCGATTAATATAAAAATGTTAATTTTATTTTATAATTGTTTTCAAAATAATGTTTTGTCCAGTGGTTCGGAAATAATTATCCCTGGCAGGGATATATCATTCATATCAGAGGTTGGGATGATCCAAACCATAGGGGGGGAAACCCCCTATCCCTCCTACAAATCGCACACTAAATCAAAGTTTTACAAATATTATTTCGTTATTTTACCATAGTGATTGCCCTGTAAGAACGCGGAACAGTAGAAAATCAATTGCATCTGTTGATCTCTAGGCAATTAGTTAACAACAAAACATAAAATAAAAGCCTGAATGCATCTTAATTCTTAATGTACACTCCGTTTCGATATCCGAGAACCACGATAACACAGACGATTCCACCCGACAAAGGGATGATACGCTGAGATGGGCACTTTCTTAAAACCTGTTTTTCTTTTAGTACCTGTTATTTCTGCAATAGTATTTATTCTTTCCATAATTCTTTCCCGAAAAGCGCAAATAGAACCCAGCTACTAGTAAACTTAAACTACAAAAAGTAAACATCCCATCTTCCTCGTCCCTATTTGGGAGAAATCGAAGGAGACCTGACGCATTCGCAAAAGCTCTGAAGGCTCTCCTAAACCAAAACGAACAGTAGTGTAAAATACTGTTTGTAAATATATTAAATATTTTGTAATTTTTTTTCCTACATATTAATGATTGAATTTATACATAAAAAATAAAATTTACTTTTTACATCTTTGGAAGTAGGTAGTAAAAAAATCAAATAATTTAAATACAATATTAAAAAATAGAATGAAAATGTAAAATTAAAAGATCTCATTTTGTATTGTAGATAGGTACAAATAATCGAAAGAGAAAATCAAAATATGATATTAAATATCTTTTTTTCATATTATTAGAAGTATTTGTTTTGATGGATATTCCTCATAGTCAAGCATATTTTCGTTTGAATTTTAAAGTTTTAGATAATTGTTGTTGTTTTATTGAATTTCTTAGTATTTTTGATTTTCAAAAAATGCGCTTAAATGAAATGTAATGTGACGTCACACTTTGTCACGCTAAGCACAATCCCCCGTCGTGCATATGTACCGCACTTTATTATCGACCCACTAACTAATAATTTTACTGAGAAAAATGAAGTGATAAATGAAGTGTAGCGTTTTCTTATTTATTTCTTATTTAACTTCTTATTTCTTATTTATTTCTCTACGCTACATTTGTGGACCCATTGATTTCAACATCGTGATTTCACAGAATCTGATCAGATACATTCTCAATCTATGCATTTTTACATAATTTACTTTCGGCTAGAAAGTAAAGACGATACCGCCAATCAGTCTTCGTAAGGATACATCCGCGCAGGGATACAGGATGGTGCATACTGTTATCTCAAGATCGCAGTTAGCCAGATAAGAGTTAGTTTTTCTAGTAAAAGATCGTGCAAAACCATTTTTAAATAAGCTTGCCTATAAATCTCATTCTACTTTTCACTAGTTAATTGAAAAAGTCAAATTCCTATCTTAAAAGTAGTACCAAGGCAGCCATCTTGTCAAAACTCGACCGTGGTCCAAAACAGTCTGGTATTGTAATCTCCGGTTTCACCTTACTTTCTATTATAAGTTCTAAAACAGAAGAGTAAACATTGATTTTTTTTAACTCTTTCTCAGCATGTATTTGACTTCCAAGAAGGAGATAGATTTGGCTGCGTTGCTGACATCGGTTGGATTACAGGCCACTCCTACATTGTCTATGGTCCCTTATGTAACGGAGGAACTACTTTGCTGTTTGAGAGTACACCCGTCTATCCCAATCCCGGTAAGTCAAGGCTTCGTACTTTTTAACAAGCAACAGAACCTTCAATAGCAACAGATAATGAACTTTGTTTATATTAATTTTCTCTTAGGTCGATACTGGGAGACAGCAGAAAGACATAAACTGACCCACTTCTACGGCGCTCCAACCGCCATTCGCCTTCTCATTAAACATGGCCGACAATGGGTGAAGCAATATGATCTCTCCAGTTTAAGAGTTCTGGGAACAGGTATTTAATCTTAGCTGTTTCGTATTAGCTTCGTAAAAATAAATGTAATTTGTGATAAAAAAGTTAATCTTTAAAAAATAAAATAAAGCCAGCTTTAATCTGTAGTTAAATCTTTTATCTTAATTGTGTGTGTTGGCTGTAGTTTATTTTTAAAATTATTATGTGCACATGTAAAGTTTTTTAATAAATTAATCTTTGTTTTCAAAACATTTTCTTGCAGTTGGAGAGCCAATAAATGCGGATGCGTGGGAGTGGTATCATTCTGTCGTAGGAAGAGGCAACTGTACTGTCGTCGACACCTGGTGGCAGACAGGTAAATTATATATTTAATTTTTTATGCTGTGGGTTTGAACGTTTTCGCATTTTACTAGCTACAAAAGCTTCAGAATACAGACTTCTCATTTTGAAAGATGGGTGAGGTATGGGGAGAGCAGAATTATCGGGCTCTTGCTTTAAACAAACATCGATTTTAAGAAAATCTGTCCAGTCATTTTGTGTGATACGCGTAGAAAGTTACAAAGGAGAAACTGCTCGAATAGGAAGACATCGCGTGCTCAGTCAAACAATTACGACATTCTTTAAAAATCTTCATTTTAAATTTCAGCAAAACTCCGAACGGCGCGGCGGTTCCAAATTATGATAACCTCCGAACGCGGTCCCAACGTTGTTATTAATGAAACATTTGTATTGTTATTAAAGAAACATTGTGTCAAGTGTAATGACATCGTTATTGTTGTTATTAATGAAACATTGTGTATTGTTGCTTAAAAATCACTTTAAACGTGCCATGGCTGGTAGACCGCAAGCACCAAGAGTAATAACGCTTTAGTCATAAGTCGCACATATTCGGACAATACATATTTTTTTTTGTAAATATGTTGAGCGAAAACTATATGATTTGATGTGTAATAACTCTGGCTATGTGTTATCCTTCACAGTCATACTGTTATCTGTCATTAAAAAGGTTTATATAATTTGAGACCGCCGTTCGGAGGTTTTCATAATTTGGGACCGCCGTTCGGAGTTTTGCCTAAATTTCTATTGTAATTGCACAAATAATAGCGTTAATTTTATTCAAACGTGTAGAGTACCTGAAATTACAATTAACTTGCAGCAAACCTAACATTGTAGAAAAATCTGACTTACAAGGAAAGATCGCTTCCGATCAGTCGGCTTAGATACATTCGAAAGAGTTTCTCCGTGCTCAGTAATGCAACAACGAAAAATCTTAATTCTTGTGAATTAGTTATAAATTGAAGATTTCAGATCTATGGCAAAGAATAGCTCGTTTATAAATATTGAATTGCATTTTGATGTTGCCAAATCTCTTATTTTTCCTATCTTTCTTTATTTATAGAAACGGGTGGAATATGCATAGCTCCTAGACCTTCTGCCCCCGATGCAGAAATCAAGCCGGGAATGGCAATGCGACCAATGTTTGGTATGAAGCCCGTCCTGCTGGATGAGCAGGTAAAGTATATTTAAGAAATCCAATCAGATTTTTAAGTTTTTAACACACTATTTGCTATTTTGATACTCAGTTAAGTTTATGCTATATTTGATATGGATAGAATACAGTTAATAATTGTCGCCCATCTGTAATAGGGAAAAGTCATTACCAGCAATGATGCAGCTGGGGCTTTGTGTCTGCAATGCCCTTGGCCAGGAATGGCGCGAACTTTATTTGGAGACCACGAGAGATTTGTTAGCACTTACTACACCCAATATCCAGGTATATCAAGAATTTTGAGATTTTTTACTTAGTTTCTTGAAAGATTGTCTATTTACAATTACTCAGAAATGTAGAGATGGTTTTAAGACAGGCAACCCAGGCCTCGAACTCCAAGATATCGGTGGAGTGTTTTTTTTTTTGGATAATATGATGAAGAGGTTAAATACACTAATTTTGCAAAATCTGCGTTTGCCTTATTTAATCTAAAACTTCGTTTGCTGCAATGAAGTGCATAGTTAGACCATTTGTAAATGAGGTATTTTTTTTTTATTCTCAGGTTATTATTTCAGTGGAGATGGCGCTTATAGAAACCCAGATGGGTATTTCCAAATAACTGGACGAATGGATGATGTAATAAATGTTAGCGGTCACAGATTAGGAACAGCTGAAATCGAAGATGTTATTGTAAGTTTAAAATAAATATAAGTAACAAAACATCCTTATTATTTCTTAATGATCCTTTAATAGACCGCTAAATTTTGTAAATATTTTGTAAAATTAAATTAACTTTACGATTTAAAAAAAAAATTGCAATTAGCGATTTTTTTTCAATTTTTTTTGAGACACCATTCCTTGTTTGTTTTTTGTTTTGTTTTTTAAATAGTAAAATTAATGTAATTTTAACTTTAAAAAAAAAAATCTTGGTAAGATAAAAATTAAAATAATTAAGTTCTCCCTTAATAGCACTGTAACTTTAAGCATGCAGTAATAAAAATAATAACACTTCTTCTATCATTAAACTTATAATAATCTTAATAGAGTAAAAGTAAGCTTAAGCAAATGTTAAGATGATCTGAATATGCACAGTTTTTATAAAAAATAACACAAAAAAGTAAAAAAAAAAAACAGTCGATTTTGTTCGATTTTCTTCTTTGGATTTTTTCTTCTTCACCCGAAGAAGAAAATTGAACAAAGTGGATTTTTCGAAACTGTTGTGACTGTTTTCTTTTTTACTTTTTTTGTTTTATTTTTGTAAAAACTGTGCAAATTCTGGTCATGTTAACATTTATGTATTTACTGCACCTTAAACAAGATGAATAAGCAAGTCATGAAAAAGACATCACTTATACTCTCATCAAAATGATAATGAAATATAAGGTTCTTAACTTTATTTTTTGTTTTCTTTTAGACCAGGCATCCTTCCATTGCAGAAGCAGCTGTAGTTGGAATTCCTCATGAATTGAAGGGAGAAGGGTTGTATGCCTACGTGGTACTAAAAAACAGCAGTCAACAAAACAAAGACGAAAGCAAAATCATCGATGAATTAAAAAGTGAAATAAAAAGACAGATTGCAAGCTACGCTATTCCAGAATACATCCAGGTCAGTAGTTTCACCAATAATATAGAAATTGCTTTGGAAATAGCAAGGATGGACGGGTGAGAATTGTAAAACGTTTACAGCTGTGAGTGCAGCCATGGTCCTACGGAATATTTGTTAGAGTTAAAAAAAAATTAACTAAAAATAAATTACAACAAATTTATTTAATCGATAACAACAGAGATTCTTGATAAGGTAATTTCTCAATACGTCTGCGGGGGCGAAGCTGCTGGGCCCGAGGAATCTGCACCCTCTCCTTTTTCCTTTATATAAATTAAAACAAATCACACAAACACTGGAAAAAGATTAGATAAAATGTATTCACACAAAATTTGCTTATTACAATGTATTAAGATAAAAAAAACCCACTTATATTAAGTAAAAAAAAAAAAAAATACAATATCAAAGTTTTTAATGTTCAATATAAAGTAGAATGAATCTTGCCAAGCATCGCTCGCTGATAGTCTATTCTATACTTAAGCAAAAATTTACGAAGGCTAAAATATCTTTTACACAATGTCTTCTAACAGGACATAAAAAACTTAAGCAACGTCAAAGAAATTAATGAATGAAACTTAATTTATATGATATTATTGGTATGACTATGTTTGTGCGGAATACATGTAAACATATACAGTGAAACCTGCTAAGTTTACCACCCAGTGGTTCCACGTTTGCGTGGTCAACTTAGACAGGTGGTCAACTTACCAAGGGTACAATACTTACTTTTTGATTTTCATATTTTATCATCTACGTACTACTACTATAAATATACATAGTATAGTACTACAAAATTATACAAAATAGGAATAATATTGCTTATTAGGGTTATACATTAATTATACATACGTATTAATTATTGGATAGTGTCATAGTTACTACTGTATGTACTACAGTAGTAAGTTGAACAGAAACAAGTTGATGATTGTACATTTTGTCAGGAGGTTTTCAACCAACGAATTGCATCATAAACTGTGACGGATTTTGAAAATTCGGATGAATCTTTACATTCATCTGCTTTTGTCACTAAACACTGCAACATCATTTTGCAGTAATTCTGCTTCACTGCACAAATTAATCATTAGTCTAGGGGTTGAAACACACAAGTGAGATTTGGAGGCAGGAATTTTACTTCGACATCCTAGTTGTCGGCGAAATTCAAAGTAGGTTTCGTCTATGGAATGGACGTTAAAACGCACCTTAACAATTCTTTCTTTAGAAAATTAGAAAAAAAAAACAGTATAAAAGTTGTTAGAAATACATAGAAAAATTCTGGAAGTGGTCAACTTATAAAGGCTTTGAGCTATGCTTTGTGACAAATTCTACCTAATTAACTGGTCAACATACAAGTTAGACAGGTGGTCAACTTATAAAGGGTTCACTCAATGTTAAAGTAATTAAGCCATTCCGTTCCTGGTCAATTAGGTCAACTTAGACAGGTGGTCAACTTATAAAGGTGGTCAACTTGACAGCTTTCACTGTATATATTTGTCTCAAATCTGGTTATAAACACCTAAGGAAGTAAAACTAGTGAAAACCGATAAAACATGTCACGGGAAATAATAAAGATAATCAAAATAAACCGTGACATGGTTCAGAATCTCATCTGTTATTCGAAGCACGAGTTTACTTACATTTGCCAAAATGCAAATTGAAACGACTGTCCACAGTAGAATTCTTAGGTCCTAAGATATTCTCCTAAACAATTTGGATTCAACCGGAAAAAAAAAAAAAATTTGTTCATGCCAATTAAGATGTTGTCTGTCCCAATTCAGTCGCTTGCTTTTACGGCGTGCTTACATAAGCTGCCTGTAAGGGAACATCAAATATTCTACATGATCTTTTTTCTGAAGCCTGTTGTTAATATTTAGGCTGAACGTACACCTGATACATACCACAAATAATCTTATATTATCGATTTATCGGAATCACACTTTTTTTTTCCTTAAATGAAATGAAGGTACCTTCCTTTCTCTTCATAGTTTTCTAACTTCTCGATTAAAATCAATTCGTAATTGTAATTTCATTTTTGTTATATTTGTTTAAATACAAATATTTCTGTTTTATTTTTCAGATATGTTCCAATCTTCCAAAGACCAGCTCAGGTAAAATAATGCGCCGAATCTTGCGCAAAGTGGCCGTCAACAAATTCGAAGATCTGGGTGACGTCACTACGCTTGCTGACCCCACAGTTATCGAATCACTGATTAACAATCACTTAGAGTTAACCAAGTTGAGACAAGCCCAGTAGTAGAAAATCTCGTAGAATGTCTCGTTTATTTTGATGATGTAAATATTTTTTTAAGAATTTATTTTTCTAAGGATATAACTACTTTATTTGGAAACAAAGTATATTTTTGGAAATATTTAACCAATAATTTTTTCACAAGTTTTTATAAGGGAGCCATAGTTAAAAATATCAGACATCTTCGTACTTGTAATATATACTGGCCTTTTTTTGTAAGATTCTTTATGTTAACTATTGTAACAGTCATTTTTTGTTCTTTTCGTTTTAATGGAAAGAAATAGATTCATTACGATATTGTAACATGTATTTAAAAGTTGCATAATATTTTTACATGGTAACAATAGTTTTTTTTTCCATTGTGAAAAACTGCTTGACTAATTTTTTGTTACGTTTCTATAATAAAGGTCGTACTTACATCACAAGTAGACCTAGAGGCGGTCGCCATTTTGAATCCTAATTATTTCAAAACGAAATTTAGTCATGGTTGGTTAAAAGGTGACATTATATTGGAAAAGTTCTGATTAATGCAGAATTGTTTTTCTTAATTAGTGAAGTGACATTGAAATTATTGATAATGAAAATATTGATAAATGAAATAAAATGTTTTACCATGTTATATACTCAGTTTTGTTTTGTTTTTAATTCATTATTATTATTATTGAACGGAATTACCCCGTGCATTTTCAGTCGATTAGCTAAGGTTTTTAGTACCCAAGAAGAAGATACTATTTTGCAACTGTTGCCGCCCCTCTTGTCAAAAAAAAAAAAAAAAAAAAAAAAAATTCCAGTTGATTTTATTTTTCAGAAGACCTTATTTTACCGCTACTTTCACAGTATCGCCCAGGACCTTGTTCCCTTCCCTATAGGCCGACAGATGGTTCTTGATGATCACGTTTACACGAGAATTACGAAAAACGCGAGATCTGGCCATTAGCCTCTTCAGCAGGTCTCAAGGAATGTAGTATTTTGAATGTCTGTCACTAGGAAATTGCTAGAGAAAAAATGTTAAAGTTGGATTTTTACCTTCAGCGTAGAGACGATGGATGCAGCGGCGAATAAGGCATCGGCCAAAATCGTCTACATCAGTAACGGGGCTTGCTCGTGATCGCTTCTTTCCCGGAGTCGATAAGCCTTCTTTCTCGCAATTTTGTGAGAAGACATGGCTAGAGGCTATTCTCGCGTCAATCACGTGAAATCGCGAAAATTCGGGATCATCAAGAACCATATTGAAAAAACTTCATCTACACTTCATTTTATTATCGAATTTTCGGAAGAATTTTCTATCTTCCTTCTTCAAGATTACAATGTATAGTCAGGTGATATCAAATTACAAAAGATTTCTTAGCATAGTTGTTAACAAAACTTAGCATTTTATCCTTAAAATGCTACTAACATATTATTATATTTACAATTGTTTCAAATTCAACAATTCTTAATTTTAATACAATTGTTTTATTTTAGGCCTACTAACAATCATTATGATAATAATAATTTTTTAAATTCATCGATTATTACACTTTTTTTTTTCTAGTTCATATGAATTTTTACCATTTCCCTAGTTAAATTTATGAAAATATTCTCAACTTCCAAACCTTTGCTTCTATTGTAATTTAAATTTCTTGTGTTTCTGATTATTATGAAAATTCGATAATAAAATGAAGTGTAGATGAAGTTGTTTCAATATGTTACGATGTGATTTAAAGAGCAAGTATGGATGTAGAAATCATCAAGAACCCTCTGTCGGCCTATAACTACGGAACTGTATACAACGATTTCCGCCGTAGACGTACAACTCAAAATAAATGCTATTTCTACATTGATTGGGAAGCAAAAAGTAGAATGTTAGTATTTTTCTTCACTATAAATGGAAAATTCTTACCTCATTTGTCTTTGGCTTCATCAGATTGGCTTCAGAAAGAGAAGAAGCCATTTTATGAATGCACTGACGCCACATTCATAATTTCATACATCAAATTTCAAAAAGAAGATAGAGTTTAACTTACCAACTTCCTTTTACGATTAGGAAAAGACTAGGATAATCTGAATAGAAATCAACTTCGGAAAATGTTAAAAAATAACGACGTTTGTAACCAATTCATTAACGCCATCAAAAGTCTTTACAAAGAAAGTAAAATTTGCATCAAATTCACAGATGGAAAACTATGAGAATTTATTGATAATAATCAAGGTGTGAGATAAGGGTTGCGACCTTTCTCCAATGCTCAAACAAAACGACTAACAGATGGAATTCCTTTAGAAATAATGTAATACACTTCAATATGCCGATGATCAAGTGCTAAATCAAAAGATTAACTGTAGATTGTTGCCAGCATCAAATAGCGGAGAAACCGAAAATAGCCAAAACCAAAAACAAAAGCAATGGCTTTATCAATGGCTGAGAACCAGTTTGTTTTATCTCCATTTCTTCACTTTGAGACAAATTGAACTTAAAAGTTTCACTCACAAGAAAAAAATTTATTATGCGTTTCTTTTTATCATACCACTAGCTTACCCGGCATGCGTTGCAATGCCACTCAAAGAAAGAAAGGGCTCGGTGAGAAGGGGCCGTAAATTTAAGGTCCCGGTGTTGAACGGGGGTGGGACACTTAGGCCCTTGTGTCGCCATCCCCCCACCCAAGTGTGTTGGACATGCCCCCATAGAAGAGCGAATTTTTGCCTTTTTGCAATTGACTTGAGGGGCCCGAGAAGGGGCCCTAAATATAAGGTACCGGTGTCGGTCGGCTTCAACACATACGTGTATTAGTTAATAAATTATACTGAATTATTAACTTATTATTCATGTTTTAACGTGCAAATATGTAAGTTATATAACTCCGCATGCGCGGTGGCTCTGAAACTTTACTATTTTGCATAACAACCTATAATTGACATTTGCTGCAAATTTCATTTAATTCTGATGATTCCTTCATGGTGTTGCATTTTTTACAAACAGCAGTGTATATTTAAATACATATATAATATAAAAAAGAAAAGAAATAAAAAAAAATATAAAAAGCATATAAAGCATTTATAAACATTTAATAATGAAAATTTTTATTAATGAAAATCGGATAATAATAATTCTTAACTAATAATAAAGTAGTATACTGGTTTATTAAATAGTTAATAAATCATTAACAACCATCATTGGTTTGGGCATCGGTTTGAATTTAGTACATATAATCCTTCATAGATGTCGCCACTTCCTCCGTTATTATGAAGTAATAAAACAAAAGGGTATAGATGTGAATTTAGTACATTTAATTCTTCATAGATGTCGCCACTTCCTCCATTATTAAGCCACTGTACATTATTATGAAATAATAAAACAAAAGGGCATCGGTTTGAATTTAGTACATATAATCCTTCATAGATGTCGTCACTTCCTCCATTAATATGAAATAATAAAACAAAAGAGTATCGACTTTGATTTAGTTATTTAAATCATTAATGCAACGGTGTCAGGGGTAAGGTGGGAGGGGAGGGGGGTGAAATCGCCTCTTCATTAATTTACTTGGAATGGAGAGAAGACAAAATGTATGTTTTGCCCACACACTGAAGCTGTGCGTAAATTTATGAATATACATTTGGTTTTGGTTTTTACATTTCGTCTGAATACATTATAGAAACCAAATTGAGGCTTCAACACATACGTGTATTAGTTAATAAATTATAGTGATTTATTAACTTATTATTCATATTTTAGTATATAAATTATTATATAAATTATTATGTGCAAGTACATAAATTATTAACATCCATCATTGCACAATATAAATGTAAAAAGATTTTAAATTGTAAAACATTTAAATAACTTACAGTAGACGTTTCGAAGCTCATAATCTTATCGAGACTTCATTTTCAATAAAACAAAGGAGCATCAGACATTCAAACGACAAAGTAATTGGTTATCACATATTTGTTACAGATTAAGTTGTATCGTCATCTGTTATTATGTTTGTTGAAGAATTGAAGCTTTTTTAATAAACGGCATTAAATAAACTCGCATCATTAACAATGAAATATAGTCACAAGTGTCAAAAAATATAATATTGCACTGCATTGCATTTTATCAATCCTTAACTAGAAAAAACAAAAAACAAAAAATACAACCAAGACAGCTCTATCGGCAATGCAGTGCAATATGATATTTTTTGACACGTGTGACTATATTTCATTGTTAATGATGCTCGTTTATTTAACTCCATTTATTAACAAAAGCTTCAATTGTTCAACAAACTTAGTAACAGATGATACAACTTAACCTGTAACAAATAATTATGTGATAACCAATTACTTTGTCGTTTGAATGACTGATGCTCCTTTGTTTTATTGAAAATGAAGTCTCGATAAGATTATGAGCTTCGAAACGTCTACTGTAAGTTATTTAAATGTTTTCCAATTTAAAATCTTTTTACATTTATATTGTGCAATGATGGATGTTAATAACTTATATATTTGCACGTTAAAACATGAATAATAAGTTAATAATTCACTATAATTTATTAACTAATACACGTATGTGTTGAAGCCTCTATTTGGTTTCTATAATGTTTTCAGACGAAATGAAAAAAAAAACAAAATCAAATGTATATCCATAAATTTATGCACAGCTTCATAGTGTGG
>JAFIDM010004315.1:15214431-15234755 GCA_023159025.1 Thereuonema tuberculata | reverse complement strand
GGACGTCTGGTCACCCTAATTACATACATACGTATTCATTTGTGTAAAACTATGCCTAATGAGTTTTTTTTTTTTTTTTTTTTTTTTTATATCCTCAATGGCCGTAAATTATGTACTCTATGTACTGTAACAATATACGTATTGTAGTACGTACAGTAATGTATATAAATAACTTAAATTTTCTTGGCTTAGAAGTCAAAATTCAGTTTTAAAAAATCAACCTTTGGTAATCCGACATTTTTGATAATCCGACACCCCCTCGGTCCCGTAACTGTCGGGTTATCGCGAGTCAACTGTATTTTCATTTGCTGTCAATTATGAGAGGAATGTATGTGTAGCGGACAATTATACATCATCTCAAATCGTAGAAAATAAATTTTCAAATGGTACGATAAAAGTCAATATCCAAGCAATACTGCAACGTGATATCAGGCCTATTCTGAAAAATGCTGTCAAATGGTTGCTATACCATGACATGGTGTGCACGCGTTCGTTGCCAATAAAATTAGTGTTCTAAAATTACTCACCAGTGACATTACAGAAGTTGACAGGTACATACCTCCTTTAATGAAGTTGCAGTATTCACTCACGAAATGGACACCACGCCTGAAGAAGCAGCTCGAGTTGTTGCTTTGTTGGAAGAGGAGCACACCCAGCGCTCTCGTTCGGCAGTTGAACATGAGCCAGTCTATCGTACCGCGAGTATATCAAAGGCGAATGGTCCCTTCGAACGGAGACCATACTGCGGTCCACATCGATCGCTTCATTGTCTTAACTCCGAAAACGTCACCTGACCGGAATTAATATCCAACAAGAATGCGACGAGCACGGAATGGACAGTCCCTGATGCTGAAGAGGCTCTCTTAATGGCAGCCCATCGACAAGCACATCTGCAATTTGCTCGCGATCACGTCGATTGGAGTTTAGAGCAATGGGGCAACGTTTTGTTTTCCGATGAAAGCAGAATGTGCTTGCACGGCAGCGACAGAAGTACTGTACAGGAGGCCTGAGAACGTTATGCACTATGCTGTATCTTAGAACAAGTGAGCTATGGCAGCCGATCCTGTATGGTGTGGGCTGGGATTTCCTTCGAGGTGAAAACAGACCTCGTTATCACAGCTAGTGGCGCCGCAAAGATGATTTGACGCCAGATCAGGGACATCTTTGGCGACTATGTGGTCCCGTTGTCAGTGGGTCTTCGTGATAATGCAGACAACGCGAGACCACATGTTGCGAAGTGCGCCCAACAGTACCTGGATGAGATCCGCATGCCCACCATAGACTGGCCTCCGCTCAGCCAAGACATATGTGGGATGAGCTGCAGAGAAGGGTTCGAGCCAGAAGTTCCTCTCCTAGCACCATTACGGATCTTCTATTAATTGACTAAATTTATCACTGTCTTATCAGCTCATACGACCAATGTTAACTACCGGTATCTTTTGACGAAGGATTTGCAGGAGTTTATGACTGTGTTTATACAGGAAAGAAAATAGCCCAATTCCAAACTAGCCTCGATCGCGCACATCGCGGTTTCATTCATAGTCGGCAATGGCATAATGTGACCAGCCATTGCACAATATACCGGTCTTAGATGCTGACTGGCCACTGTCCAAGCGTGACAGCTAACCTAAGGTTTGAAATTAAACATAAATAAAAAAGCAATAACTAAATAAATATAAGAACCCCAGTGGTCATGCGAACGTAATCCATTGGCTCTTGTTCGATTCCAGGTGTAGGCACAGTTTGCAAATTTTTTTAATGTAATTTTTATTATTTGTAATCATTTTTAAATATTTAAAATGTCGTTAATAAATTGTAATGTGTTTTAAATTTATTTTGTTGCTATAATAAGTCTACGCATGACATACATATTTTTAAAACGTTAAATTATTCATTTTGGGCATTCTAACTAAAGTGTTCTGTTTTTAGAAATGCAATAAATACTCGGCGCAAACCGAGTGTCATTTCATCGAGAAATTTGTTTTGAAGTTGCAATAGGCAAACATTGTAATACATCAGTTGCTCAAACAAGGCTATCATGCAATAACTAGTCATTGTCGTGAATTTTACTGTTTTAATCATATCTTTGATGACGCTGTTTTACATTAAACATTTTAATGTTTTACATTTACATTAAAATAAAACTAAGATTGACGAGACATTGCAAACGTATGAAAAATTACTTTAAAAGTAAGAAAAGCAAGTTAAAAAAGCTTTAACTACTCAATAAGCTCACAACTAATGTAGAAAAAAAATTGCAAAATGTCTGAACCCGTGATCGATCCCGAGCCAATGGATCACTTTCGCACTCCCACTGGGCCACTGAGGTTCTGATACTTATTGCAGTTCTTATTTTTAATTTATATTTAATTTCAAACCTTGGATTGGTTAGGTGTTACGCTTGACTTGTCAGCACCTATGACCGGGACCGGTACATTGTGCAATGGCAGGTCACTTTCTATGTATCTTTCTATGAATGAAATCGCGACGTGCGAGATCGGGCCTTGTTCTGCTCTAACAATTATCCGTAGATTTATATCGTCCTAAATGTCTTGTTTGAATTATTAACAATCAATAAATGTCAATTTATATATTATACAATGGAATTCCAAATTTGTTTCCCGCAAGTTCCAGGAACTTTCAAAACTGCTAGAATTTTCGATGAAAAAGGATATGTGATGTCATTTCAGTAACTCGTGTATAGAAAGCGGACTAACATATATGGTTTGTTTCCTTTATTAGTGGCCTTTGATGAGCAAAAATCCAATCCAAAAAACAAACGGACTTTATTTACTCTTAAAGTTTAACGCGCCAAAAATTATTCCAAAAGAGTACAGAAATGATAAATATCTGAGGTTTTATTGGTGAGAGTCTGTGACGGCCGTTTCATCCTTTTTGTGGGCTCGTCAGTCAGACCCATTACCCATAAGTGGAAATTTGGGAGGTAATGGCTGAAACAATTTGGATGTTCAGAATCACTTGAGTAACTTACTGAGCGAAAATTAAGTTGATCCATCCAGTTTAGAAGATGTTTGCAACTTTCACAGGTTGTCCACAGAACAATGGAAATCAAATTCCCTGACTTTTCCTGACTAAACACATCCGAAAATCCCTGACAAATCTGAACCAATGTCTATATGTTTGATTTTCTTTTTTATCTGCCTCTACCTTTCCCATAGTCAGTCAACTCTCACCCTTTTTTTACTATTATTTTTTTGAACATCTTTTTTATTGGATACTCTTCACTCAGTCAAACATATGCATATAAAGTAGACGAGATACATGTATTTCTCTAAGATCAATCTGATACCATACAAATTAGGGATGGACGGGACCCGATATTTCGGGAAATTTTCGGGAAAATTATAATCCCGTTTATCGGGCGGGATTTGCTTTACTTCGGGATTTCTTCGGGACGGGATTTCGCGATTTATTTAAATTCAACAAAAGGCTTAATAATGCTGGGATTATTAATCCTGGCAACTGAAGACTACAATAAATCATTGAGAAATACTCTGGACTATTTATTTTCCTTCTATCGCCCAATATTACATAAACAACAAAGTGTTTTCGTCATAGCGTTAGCGATCGACCGGCGAAACCAATAAACAACAGATGACGGCCTTCGTGATTTCGACTAGCGACAGACATAAAAATGTTTTTGTTTGTTATTATTATTGTCATCCATATCAAGTTTCAAAACCCGAACAACTATTTCCCATTTACTGAAGGAAGGACAATCCCGTCCCGATTTTTGGGAGGGAAAAAAAAATCCCGTCCCGTCCCGTCCCGATCTAAACATCCAATCCCGTCCATCCCTAGTACAAATATATGTAAATATTAAAGAAGAAGCGGATGAGAAAATAAAATAATGAACATTATTTAATGGGAAAAGTTTTATCTTTTTATCAGCTTTGATTTAGTGTTGCTCACATGTAATAGGAAAATGACAAGATGACATAGAATTCTTACATATGTAATTCCTACATCAAGTTTCTTCTTTTCCAGATGTGAAATCCTCATCGTCAATGCTGCATCTTCCAACTCTAGTCCTTTCCTTATTCTTTTCTCTTCCAATTCTTTAACTTCTTGATTAATTTTTCTCTTCTCCTTCTGTTTCCTGTCTTGATCTGCTTTGAAGAATCTTTTTCTTGCCTAGATAGTCCCGATTTCGTTTTGTGGAAGCTCTTACAGAAAGTAGTAATCGTCTACCAATCGTAACTTGTGCCACTCCGCCAGCATTTGAGACATCATACACTGTTCTCTTGGAAATCAATGAATCTTCCAGGTGATTTTCTACTATAAGGGATTTGTTGATCGAAAATCCTCCTTCCACTGAACATTTCCATGGGACATAATTAGACAAATTCTTATTACATTCCAAAGATCACTGACCTTTTTTTCATTACCAATCATTACAGAACTGTAAAATAACTCAACCTATCCAACTGCATCATCAGGGCACAAATTGAGAAAACTGTCTCTTAAAAGTGGATTGTGCTTGCGCATTTCCAGCACATTCATCTGAAATTCTGTTCGAGCCAAGTAAAACTTCTAAGCACAGTTTCCATGCTCGTTTGTCTTAGGTTTGGTTGCTTTTCAATGATGTTTGGGTGGAAACAAGTTACCCCATGAGCAAAACGATATTTGAGTGGGCTTTGTTTCTTTCGAGAAGCTTCGGCTTGTTAATCACAGTCACAGTTAGTTTTCTGAACTCCAACCTAAACTCTTAGTTTCTCCTTCTTGGAACACTTCGCTTCTTTCAAAATCTTCTTTGGACCAAAATCAACATCAGTCTTCTCAGCTGGTAGAAGATTTTCACTTACAGAAAGATCTAAGCTCAAAGTTTAGAAACACTATCAACTTCTGACTTCTGACTTTGGAACCGTCTCAAGAAAGATTCACACTCTGAAGCTTCATTCTTAAATGCAGCCTACATTACAGCAGTGGACTTTCCATGGACTCTGCAAGAAATATACTCAGCTTGTTGGAATAATTCAAATCACGTGACAGTTATCATTAATTATTATTAACCACTTTGTAAAAGCTTAAAGTTTCGAGTTTTCTTTTTCCTAAATTTAAATATTTTTAAAAGCCACAAAATTAATATAAATAAGTAATAATAAAAGTAAGTAAGTGACAATATTAGTTTCGTTTTAATTTGAACTTCCTTTTCAATTTCTATTGGCCTCCCTTCTAACTAAACTTACCCCTTAACCCCTCCCCCACCCCTTAATCACAATCCCCGACAACCTCTTGGGTCATTTAAGTTTTTTTCGTATTTGGCCCCAAAAACTTATTTTCTCTGGGTATTTGGTGTTCCATTGTATTTATTTTCTTGGTTGGTATCTTCTAGATTTAAAACAGTATTGGTATTAAAACAGTACCAAATGTTAATCTTTTCAAACGCACTTTTGACGAGGCTACTATTTAACGAAATTGTCCGGGGGAGGATCCCAACCCACCTTTCGCCTGGGGGATATTCCATAACCCCACCCCTCCCCGATACGAGTCCCCATGGTTCAATGTAAGCCCTTCCCACCAATAAAAAAGATGAAATTCCGCTTATGTCACACCCTGACGAAACGCTCAGATAATGGAAGAATGATAAGGGGAAACCAATCTCGCACCCGAAAGCTACCTCCCTCCAGAAGAAAACACAATTAAAAAAATAATTAAAGAAATCAAAACAAAGCACTGCTTCCAATCCTGGCCTGCGAATCCGTCAGGCCCAAAAGGAATTTGAAGAGAAAAATTTATCACTTTTTCGCACTATCACAGCTTTTCGTCGGGGAGTGAGTCTGGCTGACGAGTCCACAAAAGGACAAAACGGCCGTCCCTGATTCTCGCCGATGAAAGCTCAAATATTTATATTTTCTGTGTCATTTCTTTACTCTTTTTTATTTACTTTTGTTTAGCAATTTGTTAACACAAACGAATGTTTTTGTTAATTGATGCAATGATACAACTAAAAAACCAGATAATTATTCGTTTAAATATTTTCATAAGGCTTCTATATTTATAGTATATTACAATATGAAATGTGGTTGTCTCCTAAGAATAAATGTTAATTTCAGATTGCCTTCATTATAATTTGTACCAGTATGGATTCCAAATTTCCACTAACTTCTCTTATAAAAGAGTCACCACCTTAAATACAGTTACAATACAATCCCTGGTGGTGTGCTTTGAAATCTATTTCTGCAAAGGCTCTTCATATATTTTCTTCTTCTTCTCTATATACTCCTTCGAAACATGCAGATACGAGCAAAGGATGCTGAACTTTCAGTCTATCAGTATTAATGTAGGTTTTTAACGCATTGAGTCATTATCAAAAGCAATCTGGGACAGATGTTTCGTCCTTATTAGGACTCATCAGTCAGATTTAGCTTTGATAATGGAACTCGGAATGCGTCGGTATCTATGATCCCGCCTCCCCGTCAGGAAAGTGGGACCCGGTTGAAAGCAAACAACTAAAGAAAAAACGCTGTAACCATTACAGCAAAATTACCTCGGCCAGCATTGAGCTCGGCTCGAAAGGCATTTAATAGAGGCTGGCCGAGGTAATTTTGCTTTAATGGTTACAGCGTTTTTTTCTTTAGTTGTTTGCTTTCAACCGGGTCCCACTTTCCTGACGGGGAGGCGGGATCATAGGTACCGACGTATTCCGAGTTCCATTATCAAAGCTAAATCTGGCTGATGAGTCATAACAAGGACGAAACAGCTGTCCCAGATTGCTTTTGATAATGACTCAATGCGTTAAAAGCAAACAATTCTTACGAATTTGTGCATTTTCAGATTTTTCTTACCCTTTTCATATTACATTTATGCACGTTAAACCTTCTTTATTATTAATGTAGGTCTAAACTCGGTTTTACATAGACAATCAAATGACGTTGCTTCTAAATTGTTGATCATGTAGATGATCTGAAAGTTGTCTGACTGCTATATAGATCCTTTTTTTTTTTTTTTTTTGAGGGATTTTGCCACTCCGGGAAGAGATATTTTCTCGATATTTCGACCCGGTGCCTCGCGCCTTCCTTGGGAGATGTATATATATCAATTACATCAAGGTGGTTGTCTGACTGGTTGAATCTAATTAAAAAATGTAAGATGAACTTTTCAATATTTTGAAAGACACCTCTGCAGAGTAGCCCTAGCGATGTTTTGTTTTTGTTTTTTTTTTCTTTCAATTTCCGTTTTGATATGTTCAATTTACTATCATTTCCATTTATAGACATTAAGCACTTAATTAATAAGGATATTTATAATTGTGATGTATCATCTTTTACTTTTCAGCCAAGGCAGAAATATTGTTTACAACCGACCAAACTTATCGTGCTGGAAAACTTATTCCTGTGAAGAAGATAGTTGATGCTGCTCTTACAAAATGTCCAGATGTTCGGCATGTTTTCGTTTCACTGAGGACTGGTGCCAATGTGAAAATGGGACCAAAAGATGCTTATCTTGAACAGGTTAAAATTAATATTAATAATTTCCAGTCCAAATTAATTCATAAAAGAAGAATTTCAACTTTATTACTCTTTGTTTCTTTCATTTATAATTCATTCATTTAAAAAAATTCTTGGCTTATAAAACCGAACTGACCTTTAAAATTCCTGAAAATCGTCATCTGAACTTTCTTCTTCAATATATGGCCATTTTTAAGACTGGCGGGAATTTTAAATCAAACACTGGACATTTTTATATTAATTTCGAGTATAAGATGCACCTGAATTTTGGAGGCAGTTTTTCGAAGAAAAAAGTGCATCTTATAGTCCGTAAAATACGGTATTATATATTTCCTTAAATATACATTATTCTTAATTAGTAGTATTAACAGACGTCACTTATTTTTATTTCCGTTACAAAGTCTGTAAAAGGAACAGTTTTCAAGGAACTTGATGAACCGCAAAACTTTCGTTTTCTTTCATGGGAACTTGAACTAGTTCAGTATTTTTAGAAACATTCCAAGCACTTGTTATTGCACAGCATATATAAATATAATTTGAGAATTACCTATCCATTTTTGAAATATTTAAGTATAAACTATGTTACAAAAAATATACGTATACAGAATAGAATATTTATATTATATGTTATGTACGATTACAAACATGTTATTTTGGCTTAATCTCTTTACCAGATTTTGTTCGTTGTATGAGAAAACTTTATTAGTGGATATTCCGAATTGTCTATTAAGTCCTGGATCCGTAAATCAATGCTTCAATATATACTTTGACTATCACTATAAACAATCCGTAGTCTATCAATATACATACATACATAGTTCTCTGCCAAGGGCAGGTCCTTCACTGCAAACCCAGCATTCTCCAATCTTTCCTATTTTCTGCCTTCCTCTTCGTCTCCACATAAGATCCATTTACCATAATGTTGTCGATCATCTTAAATCTTCTTCTGCCTCGAACTTTTTTACCGTTCACCATTCCTTCCAGTGCATCCTTCATTAGGGAGTTTCTTCTCAGCCAGTGACCCAACCAGTTTCTTTTTCTCTTCCTGATCAGTTTCAGCATTATTCTTTCTTCACCCACTCTTTCTAGCACAGCTTCATTTCTTATTTTGTCTGTCCATTTCACATGCTCCATTCTTCTCCATATCCACATTTCAAATGCTTCTAGTCGTTTCTCTTCACTGCGTCGTAATGTCCATGTTTCTGCCCCTTACAATGCCACACTCCACACAAAGCACTTCACTAGTCTCTTCCTTAGTTCTTTTTCCAGAGGTCCGCAGAAGATGCTCCTTTTCCTATTAAAAGCCTCCTTTGCTATTGCTATCCTCCTCTTGACTTCTTGGCAGCAGTTCATATCACCACTTATAGTACACCCTAAGTATTTAAAGTTGTTCACTTGTTCCAATGTCTCATTCCGAATACTTATGTTTATCTTCTTTGTCTTTCTTCCGATAACCATAGTCTTTGTCTTGTTTACATTTATCTTCATTCCATATTGTTCACAGCTGTCATTCAGCTGCAGTAGCATATCCCTTAGTATCATCTCCTCTTCTGCTAACAATGCCATTTCATCAGCAAATCTTATGCACTTTATTCTTCTTCCTCCTACTATCACCCCTCCCATGTTCTGAAAACAATTCTTCACTAACTCCTCTAAGTAGATGTTGAACAGCGTAGGTGATAGAGGGCATCCTTGTCGCACCCCTCTCCCTATTCCACTTCCCTCTGACAATTTTTCTCCTATCCTGACTTTGACTCGTTGTTTCATATAAAGATTAGTTATTAGCCTTCTCTCTTTCCAAGTGCCAATGAACAATGTTTGAAAAGATAAATCTTCAAAATAAGACATAAACACACTTCGTCGTTGTTTCAGATTTAGAGCAAAATTTAAAAAAAAAAAAAAAAAAAATCATTCAATTTCAAGCTTCTGTAATAAAATTTTGAAAATAAAAATATATAGTAATAATAAGTAGTACTTCTAATAATATGTAGAAGTTAAAAAGTTGGACTAAATGCTGAGTTTTAACAACAGTACCTCATTATTCCATCCTGTTTTTTTTATTTTTTCAATTCCTATTTAAATAAGAAACTGAAATCGAATAAGCATGTTCAATTTATATGGAAACTAATTATAAATATCTGCTTTGTATTATATATTTTAGGCACTGTATTATGAAAATAGTGTTAATGTTCCGGAAAAAATGGAAAGTGAGGAAAATCTTTTCTTGTTGTATACTTCCGGCAGCACAGGAAAACCCAAAGGACTTCTTCACAGTCAAGCAGGCTATATATTATTTACGGCTGTCACACACAAAGTAAGTTCTAACTTCCATCCACGATTGTAGATGCTGTAACCAGGGCCGGTATAACTATAAAAGCATGACCCACAGAATCAGCCAGAATTTGTAAAGGAGTTTCGAATAAGGATTGATAGTGACCTACACAAATGTCAACGGAGGACGGAGCGATTTCTAACTTGCGGGAAGGGGAGGGTGGATGTTAGAAATCCTAGCTCCGGCTCTGGAATATTGTTTTATGAAGTTATTGCTTCAAATGTTTGTGGATGATTTAAAAGATTTTGATTTGAAAAATTTTTTCCATTCTTTTCAATATTATTCAATATCAACCCTAATTCATCATTTTAATAATAATAATAATACTAATGTCGCCCTCACATAAGCTGTACTGGGACCGTCCTATTCACACAGAAAAAACTATACATCACAACAGACCTGACATCACACTTGTTGATAAGGTCAACAAACAGACCTATCTCATTGATATTGCAGTGCCTGTCAGCAAGAACATGCAGAAAACTCACACAGACAAGATCAGTAAATACACCGATCTAGCACACGAGCTCCAGAAGCAGTGGCGGCAGGACAGAGTACGTGTTGTACCCATCGTCTTGTCCGCCACTGGTCTGGTGCCTCACACATTGCACCACAGCCTCAACACACTAGGACTTCATAAAAACACTTACGCACAACTGCAGAAGGCTGTGATACTCAACACAACATGCATAGTTAGGAAATTTATGGACACAACCACACATCCCTAACTATTCTTCCACATTTTTTTTTTACATTTGGCAATATGTGCTTTGGTTCTTGACCCGCCATATTGTCTTTGCTGGGAAAACCCATGGTTTGAAACTTTTACGATATAATAACAATAACAACAACAAGGTCACAAACCAAGTTTCTCTGTCAGAGATGTTCCTGAATTAGATGCCTAAACAGAATTCTAAAAATCGTTAATCATAATGTAATGATAAATGTATAAATATGGATAAATGTATGCGAAATGTAAAGGTCAATTTTTTCTTATTCTTTATATGAAGTTTTGTTTGTCTCTTGGCAGCGTTTCTTAAGGAATGGGAATTTTGATTACAAAAAATCCCCATTATCATAATAAACAAAACCAAATGAAAAGTCCGAAATGCTGATATTTTTTTTTTCCATTCTCGGGTTGCAATAGGGAGGGGGGGGGATTATAGCTCCCGCCGGCACTTCAATATAGTATGCTTATGAGAATATACAGGACGATTCAAAATTCCCTGTACAAACTTTAAAGGTAGGTCAGGAATACAACAACAAACCGTGTTCAAGGTGGAACGTATATCTGCAAACGCCACATGAATGTGCTAGAAGGTACACTAAGGTTCAGAAATAAAAGACAACTAGTAAGGTAGAAACATGTTTATTAGCCCTTTGTTTACAATATGACTGGACCCGTTGCATGTGAACGAGATGTAATCACTCTTCGTTCAATACTCAACCACACGCTGGATTGAGGGAGAACAAGGTAATGCGTAATAGGTTGTGTAGCTTACTTATACTTGAATTGTGTTCAGTTCGGTGTACTCTTCCTCTTCCTCCACGGCAGGTGTGCGCGTCGATCGTTGCCGACTACAATCATGCCCGTTTTCGTCGAATGATCCAGTTTCACACAATCTCTGGTGCAGATGTTAGATGATTGGACACATGACTGTTGAGGAACCTTTCGCATTACAATCGTACAGCGGCTCGTACACTTCCCCATAGGCATATCTGCCCTCTCAGGTTTAGTGAAGCGATACATAACTACTCATACAAAGTCAACATCTCAAATGACGATGGCTCACACTGCCCAACTAAAGTGCTACCAAACATCGCCCTATAGCACATTCAGTGACGTTTGCGGACATACTTTCCACTGTGAATACGATTTGTTTTTGTATTCCTGACCTACCTTTAAAGTTTATGCAGGGAATTTTGCATCACCCTGTATAAATGGATAAATACAGAGGGGTCCAAAACTACATACTTACTCTTTGATAATGAACATCTCGGGAATAAAATGACATAGACGTAAAATTCTTGCGCCACAGTGTAGTTCAATGATGGGGATTTTGCAGGGAAATTTATCTGGTCTGATGAGGCACAGTTCAAACTCAACGGTACTGTAAACCGTCACAATTATGTGTACTGGGCAATCCACACATTCACTTAGACAAGGAAGTGAATCTACCAGGTGTTAATGCATGGTCTGGTCTATCATCTCGAGGATTGATCGGCCCTTTCTTTTTTGAAGCTGCTGTAACTGGTGAGACGTATCTCCATATGCTGCAAACATCGATTTTCCCTGCCATTCGAGAGATGTTTGGCGATGAGGTATTTTATCTACAGCAAGATGGTCCTCCATCTCACTACCATCGCATTGTCAGGGTGTACTTGGATGCCACTGTACCTGGACGATGGGTAGGTCGCAGAGGTGCCATTGAGTACCCACCACGGTCTCCAGATCTAACACCCCTGGACTTCTACCTGTGGAGGACCTTGAAGAATGAAGTTTATGGGCAAAAAGCCAGCTACACTGGAAGCACTACGAGAATCCATCAAAGCATCGCGCAGCCATCACACCGGACACACTGACATCCGCAGTTCGCTCAGTAGTTGAGCTTCCATCGACGCTGTACTGTGGTTGATGGCGGTCACTTTGAACACCTACAATGACTCGTGTGACCAATGTTGAGCAATGATTGAACTACACTATGGCGCAAGAATTATAAGTCTTGTCATTTTGTTCCTGAGATATTGAGTATCAAAGAGTGAGTACTGGAGTGATTGTTCTGGACCCATCTGTATATATGTAGACTTATTACTACGGGACAAACTGCGTTTAACAATTGAAGCCTTAGGGCGCAGATAACAGTGCCTCAGAAAAAAAAAAAATTGACTGGCTTCATGTCCCTGTGGGGTCCCTAGGGTTTGAGCCTAATCAGCCTTATGAATAATATGGCCCTTCCCCCCTCCACGTTTCTGTATATCAATGCGTTCTACATGCAATCATTTATTGTAATGTCAGATGACGAAGAGGATATGAAACAATTGCAAGTTTAAAGATCGTCATTATTCAGCATAAACTATAAGTTATATTTTTTAATTATATTTTATTTTACATCATCTATTTACTGACAATGTCATTTTTTAATATTTACGACTAGCATGTTTTTGATGTTCATGACGGTGATAGATTTGGATGTGTAGCAGACATTGGCTGGATAACAGGTCATAGTTACGCAGTTTATGGGCCTTTATGCAATGGAATAACAACACTTTTATTCGATAGCACTCCTATCTACCCAAATCCAGGTACTTGCATGAAATTGATTCAACTACAGTCTTGTAATTAATTCCTCCATTATTTAATATTATATACAATTTCCATAATCTTGTTTTACTATGCAGTTAGGGGCCGGGCCGTTCAAGTATTACGGATCAGAGCAATACGTAATGTAAGACAGACAAACATGCACGCGACAGAGTGCGCTTAGCGGGAGACTTCTTCCTCAGTATTTCATGTGCACTTTTATATTTAATTTGTTACATTTTAATTCAGGAGTGAATATCATGTAATTATGACTGCTTTATTTTTTATGACTTAATGATTTGGCAAATCTTACGTAAGCAGAAGGGGAGGGGGGGAACTAAAGTGACTAAAAATGTGCTTACGTAATACTTGAACAACCCTTAGATGAAACAGCGCAATGATGGTTAACCATAACTTCACTGCAAATAAAAGATTTTTCTATCGTTTTTTTTTTTGCTTAATCATAGGTCGTTATTGGGAGATGTGTGATCGGTTAAAATTGACTCATTTCTACACAACGCCGACTGCAATCCGACTTCTTATCAAATATGGCGATAAATGGCCCCGAAGGAACAACCTATCATCTTTAAGAGTTATAGGAACAGGCAAGTATTATATCAAAAACTATTCGAGGGTCTCAAGCCAAAAGGTTCAATGTGCGTTTTGCCATTTTCTTGCCCGTAGAACTTTCCGGCACCGAGAAAGCTCAAAGAAGTAAAAGAAATGAAAATAGAACCTTTTGGAATAATCACCTGATAGGCTAGAACTAGTTTTTCAAACAAAATCTTCTGGCAAACGACAGATGTCGCCAAAATAAACCGTTTATAACACAGAACTTAAATTTATCAAAAGTGCACATAGAACCTTTTGGCTTGAGACCCTCGTATTGATAAAAGAGGATCTTATGATTATTGAAACAGCTATTTAAGCTTTTCGAAAGCATCCAGGTCATTAAAACTCGTTTTGTGTGACTAAACGTCTAAATATCGCGACTCCCAATGAACGGATTTTCATGAAATTTGGTATAAAAGGAAGATCCAAAACTGTATCGATCCTTCCTGCAGGTTGTTAATCTTTGTGAAAATTGGCGCAACAAACAAATTTTTGGCTTATTTGGGCATGCATTGACAAATCAATTACACTTGAATTGCAAAATCATCTTATAGAATAATCATCTGAAATGTTGGTAATTGCTAATTTTAATTTCTGTGAGCTTTATAAAACGTCAAAAATTTTGCTGGAATGGAACAAAGGTAATCCTCAGCAATTTAAACTTAAAAGAAACAAGTTGCTATGTACCATGACTGGGATTCGAACCCATCAAAATTACTTAATATATTAAAATAACTCTTCATATACAAACACAAACCATTACTTCTCTCCAATATTTCGTCCTTTTAAATCAAAGAACTCCTTCAAGGATTTTTATACAAAATGAAAAGAAAATATCTTTCTTTTCTAAAACAACAATAAAAAACAATAAATAATATAAATTCCTCCTTCACGAATAAACATGAATACTATATTGACTTATTGATGTTCACGTTTGATTTATTATTACTAGTGGCAACCTGTAAAATATTCACGGAAGTAAAACAGATTCCACATTTTTTAAATATTGTGACATTTTTCAAAACCGCAAGAATGAAAACAATGTTCTAAGCTCATTTTTAAAAGCCATGACTTCCATAGCAGCCCACATGTAATTTGAATGATGACTAAGCAATAAGCAATATTTTGATCATGGTAACTCTTGCAAGCATGTAATTATCCATGTTTAGAGGTTAGTTTCAAAATATGCTTGAAGAGTCAATAAGGTGTGAGATCACGTGTAATTAATAAAACAAAACGTGTGTAGTAGTCCTATGCTTTGTCATTATAAGTTAACCTCCTGCCCTAAAATAATGTCAATCCAGACAAAGAAATGTTTATGGCGCTGCCTTGTATTTTGTTTCAGCGTCAATACTGTTTCTGTAGCACTGTTGGGATGACAGAAATGTTGGTAGTGCCACATTGTATTTGGTTTCTTGCTTAAATACTATGTCTGTAGTGCTTTTGGGATGATAAACATACAAATATCCAGACAATTTTTGCCTATTAATAGTATGATTATTTGGATCATATATATTTGTTACTTTGATTTATTGTTATTTTATTTGGATTATGTATATTTGATTTGTTAGTATTCATGCTTATTCGTGAAGGAGGAATTTATATTATTTATTTATTGTTTTTTTATTGTTGTTTTAGAAAATAAAGATATTTTCTTTTCATTTTGTACAGAAATCCTTGAAGAAGTTTTTTGATTTAAAAGGATGAAATATTAGAGAGAAGTGATGGTTTGTGTCCATGACTACACAATTTACAAAGAGATTCTTCAAACCACTGAGCTATGGTAGCACTGGCTTACAAAAAGAAAAAACTAAATTGTGGCACTGTAACCAAACAAGTAAACATCTCTGAAGTTGTAAATTTAATGCGTATTATGATTATTAAATTGTTTGGGTGAACAACTATTTCTGTGTCTTACTAATTATTGAGAAACTCATATGACAACTATAACTTCTTCTTGTGTCATCTTTGCAGTTGGAGAACCAATCAATGTTGAAGCCTGGAAATGGTATAATCAAAGGGTTGGAAATGGAAGATGTACGGTTGTTGATACATGGTGGCAAACAGGTAATTTAAATTTAAAAGTGAAGTTTCATTTATCAGTACAAATTTATGTTCCTTAAGAGATTAAGATTCAGCATATTTATTACTATTATAATAGTCTAAGAAAGAATGTAGATAAATCAGAAATAATGATTATCTTAAGATAATCAAAGGTCATCTTAATAACATTGAAATTTTCAATATTAACATTTGAGTTTCAATACAAAAAAGTAGTGAATTTACTAAAACCATACTTAATATCAGGACAGGATTAATCATTAAGCAAAATAAGCATGTGTATCAAGGGAAGGGTATCAAGGGAAGGGGGGGGGGGCATCACTGAAATTTTCCTTGCTGGATTTATCATGGATCATAATATGGTGCAAAACTGCAAATGGTACGGCTCAACCAGCATACACGAAAAGAGGGTCCACAATAAATGAAAAAAATGCATACATACACAGGTGGAAAATGAAAAATGAACACTCCTAAGGAAGTAAATGAGAAGCACTGTATTTGCATGTGATACTGGTAGAGGGCAGCAAATATGATGATCAAAAATGCAGAGCTGTGGAAGAATTAGGAAGCAAGTACTGGCTGTGCACAATCCGAGTCCTTTCTGACCTGCCACAAGAGTGAGCAGCTGTTTCCAGCACTGCACTGTATGCCAAAGTGGTGATGAATGTTGCAGATGTGCTAGGACGGCTTAGGCAAGCACAGTTTGTGCAGTTAAGGGAGTTTGAGCGAGGTTGTATTGTGGGTCTGCGGAAGGCCGGTTGGTCGTTCCGGAGAATCGCTCAACATATTGGACATGAAGTGTCCGATGTTTCAGTGTTGGTGTCAGTGGTCCAAGGAAGGTGTAGATGCTCGTCAGCCTGATTCTGGATGGCAGCAGCAACGGATGCAAGCTAGAACCATTGTATCATACAAGCGGCCATTTCGGATCGCACAATGATCACAGCACAGATTAGTACCAGTGTAGCACCCAGGATGTCAGCTACGTTTGCTGAAGCCCAGTAAACGATCACAGGTGCTACTAGCCAGACTTCCCCTCAGCTCTTGCCACCATGCAGAGGCTACCTCATGGTTTTGCGAAAGAAGCACCTGGAGGGATGAAAGGCGTAGTGGTCTGTTTAGTGATGAGAGCAGGTTCTGTCTCAGTGCTAGTGATGGTTGTTTGCGATATATCGCAGCGACACACAGGACCAACTTCTGACATCATGGTGTGGGGAGCCATAGCTTACAATGACCATTCATGTCTGGTTGTCCTACAGGGAATATTGAGCAGTGCAGTGTACATCTAGACAGACCATCATCCAACCTATTCTGATGCCATTCCTGCTTTATCAGGGAGATGTGCCTTCTAACAGGCAATGCTTGCCCACACACCGTTCGTGCACCCCAATTCATTCTCCAAGGCATTCGTCAACATCCTAGCCAGCACGATCACCAGACACTAAGCATGTGTGGGACTCTATTGGACAGCGACTGGACTGGTCTGCAACACAGGCAACAAATCTTCACCGACTGCGTCACCAGGTGGAATATATGTGGACCTCCATTGTCCAAGATGATATTTGGCACCTCTACAATCGTTTCCATGAGAGAGTGCAGGCCTGCATTCCTGCTGGAGGAGTGTATAGAGGGTACTGACATGGTCTTTTGACATATATTATAACCTCTGTACATAGGGGTATTAACCATGGCATGGTCATGTACAGTGTAAATAAAATTGAATTCTCCTGGGACCATGGCTTCAGGGTGTTCATTTTTCATTTTCCACCAGTGTATATATACAACAATAATAATAATAATTTTTTTTTAACACTTGGCAATATGTGCTTTGGTCCTTGAACAACCATATTGTCTTAGCTGGGGAAACCCATGGTTTGAAGCTTTTTTGATATAATAATAATAATAACCAAAGAGCACACTCCTCACTCCATTCAGCCATTGTCAAGGCTAACACACACCTCACACCCCTGGACCTCGCAAACCCTTCTTTAACACACCACCCCCGACACCCACACACAACAGCTGCGTGAATCATGTGCTCGTAAGGAACTCCATGGCAGACATCATCACGAACTCAGCCAACCTCCTGTCGACATGGAAGTGTCAAACAGATGGCTGACGAGTGGTGAGCTGTTCGGGGAGACCGAAGGGTTCATGATCGCGATACACGACCAAGTCATCTCCACACACAACTACAACAAACACACGTGATGACAGATGCAGGAAACACCACACTACGCACGAGACGATCGACCACTTAATATCAGGCTGTCCCCTTCTCTCCGAAACAGACTACCTCCACCGACGCAATCAGGTAACGTCGATCATTCATCAACAACTAGCACACAAACACTCACTTATTAAGAACATGGTCCCATACTACAAGTAAACACCACAAAACATACTAGAGTCACCCTCACATAAGCTGTACTGGTTCTGCCCCATTCACACAGATAAAACCATACATCACAACAGACCTGACATCACACTTGTTGATAAGGTCAACAAACAGACCTATCTCATTTATATCGCAGTGCCTGTCAGCAAGAACATGCAGAAAACTCACACAGACAACATCAGTAAATACACCGATCTAGCACACGAGCTCCAGAAGCAGTGGAGGCAGGACCGAGTATGTGTTGTACCCATGGTCCTGTCCGCCACTGGTCTGGTGCCTCACACATTGCACCACAGCCTCAGCACACTAGGACTCCATAAAAACACTTATGCACAACTCCAGAAGGCTGTGATACTCAATACAACACGTATAGTAGGAAATTTATGGACACAACTACACATCCCTAACCATTCTTCCACACCTTTTTTTTTTTTTACTCGTGGCAATATGTGCTTTGGTCCTTGACCCGCCATGTTGTCTTTGCTGGGAAACCCATGGATTGAAACTTTTATAATAATAATAATAATAAAATAGTAATAATAGATGTTATTGATATAGATGTTAATCTTGGGAATACAACAAAATTACAATCTGGTAACTGACATAAGGCCGACGGAGGTTCATGTGATCATTCTTGTCTTGGTCATTGTTGGCTGTTCTGCTCAGTCGACCACAGAGAGCATGTGCAACGATGCTCAGTGGCACATGCTCAGCCTCCAGGATGCCAACAGCATACATGCTAATATTGTAACTTTGTTAGTAAGCCGATTCCTCCTTTTTCTATCTCTCCTTTCAATTTTCATGACAATGACAATAAATAATGTAATTAATGTGTCATAATTTTGTGGATTGGTAGTGTTTATGAAATGTTGCAAAACTTGTGAAAATGGCCAAATGATTATAGTACTGCTTTTGACCATGCATGTATTTTATGATTTTTATTTATCACATTGTGGTGGATTGGTGGTAATAACTGAGTTTGTATTTCATTACGTAAGTTTACATAGTGCTGGGGATATCTCCATGCCCATTTTGGTAAGGGCAGCGTGGTGGTGAGGGCAGTGTGAGTGTATTTTTCTCACATAGTGGTGGTAGTGATTAACTTTATTTCAGGATGTCACAACAGACAGCCTGCATCCACTCATTACTGCATGGGTTCGAGTCCCACTGATGCTACTAATTTATACCGCACTCACAGCAACTTCACTTTTCAGTTTACAAATTCTGAGACAAAATTTTCCCATCTTACTGAAAGTTTTGTTTCATTTCAAAACACACAATTTTATTTTATGGCTTCTTATTATTGTTTATATTTTAAATTATGTATATATGAGGGCATCATAATATTTTAAGTGCTTAGGGCCTCTAAAGGTCTTAATCCGGCCCTATTTAATATGTATTGATATTTTCTTTTTTCTTCTAGAAACGGGAGGAATCTGTATATCTCCTCGGCCTTCAGCACCAAAAGCTAGAATTATCCCTGGAATGGCCATGAGACCATTCTTTGGAATCAAACCTGTGATAATAGATGAGGAGGTAAGTTTTCAAACTTATAAATAAACAAGAGAAGCACCATTAAAATTCAGATATGCCAAAAGAAGATTAAAATCTAATGTAATGAATTGAATTTTATTTTGAAGTTACCTGTATTTTACTCTTCTATAGATTGACATATATATTTCAAGACATAGGAGCAAGAGGTACAACTAGGGTTGATGGGACCCAGTGAAAATAATAAAAAAATGGCACCACTTTAACAATAGAACAATCTGTTCTTAAATTGGTATTCAAATTCGCTCATTTGTTACAATACCAATTACAAAATAATAAAAAACAAAATACACTTTTATTATTTAAAAAATGAAACTTGGGGTTGCTAATGTATATCTCTAATTATAACTACTTTTTTTTGCTACATAAATTCTACTAATGGCATATCCGAGATTTTGAAATGGGTGGAGTTACGATGGTCATTCAACCAAAAAAAAAATCGTATAAAACAGCTGATATCAGTAAACCTCTCTGTACTTATCAAAGTTATCAGATAGATTTATCAGTGCACAGGTTAAGGAACCCACTCACTCCTATTAGGGGTGTCCCAAAGACAGAATAGCAGCTAGAAAAATGACTGCAATCAGTACAGATGTTAAA
>JAFIDM010004315.1:15195839-15209431 GCA_023159025.1 Thereuonema tuberculata | reverse complement strand
TTAAGTCCTTATTTAAAGAATATCATATAGTAAAAAGTAATTTGGAATTTTTGCATCTTCAGTTTTTTTAGTTTATTCATTGTAAAATGGCTTTAACTTTTACCATTATAAATTATCATATATAAATTAGCTTTCTCAGGATTTTCTTATCTCTCATTTACTTTTTCTTTTATTAAAGAAAAAAGTGCGTACTAAAGGGAAAGCTGCTGGAGCTTTATGTCTAGAACTGCCTTGGCCAGGAATGGCTCGTTCTTTGATTGATGGTCATGAAAAGTTTGTAGAAACTTATTTCTCACAGTTTCCTGGTAAGATCTAAATTTTAAATGGTCTTATTTAAATTTAATACTAAAAAATAGCTATTTAAGGTATGTGTCAGTAACTGACAAATTCTTTTGAAATATAAATATTTGATTGCTTCAGTCTGGTAGGTTTCTAATGCCTCAGGCTCTTCTATCAGTGCTATTATTATTATTTTGTTTTTTGTTTTTTCTATGCTTCTTTTGGGGGAATCTTTGTTTTAAGAAATAGGCCAGTTTCATATGAAGGTGACAGTGCAATACTTCCTATTGGGTCATTCTCTTTAAAAGTAAAATGTTCGTTTCCCAACTTTGTAGCAGATTGACTGCTAATGTAAGCACTTACTGCTTGTAAAAATACACGCCATCATATATTACAATACATTATTGAAAGTTAAATATAGTTGCCTTCCCACACATTTAACATCACTTAACATCATTTCACACTGTTCCCCACCACCATCGAAAAAACATTACAATCAAGCATTGTTTTTTGACTATAAATAGAAAAGAAATTACAAATTATTCTTGTGCATTCAGAAAGCTATCTTTAATTTAAAAAAAAAAAATGCTCCAAAATCTCTTTGGTATCTGTTATTTAACATTTATAATGCCTTAACTGAAATCTCTGACAACACTTCTTTAACTTCTGAAACATCTACTTGCATTTCATAGAAATAAAAGGTCTTGCAGAAGTTGTAGTTTCTTTTGTTATCTAATATCATTCAGGGCTGTTGAATCAGAAAAAGTTTTTCTATTTTTTTTTACTCGTACTACCATACAGCTTTCAACACCATGGTTCTGGCTCCACAGCTTTGGTATAAACATCTCTTTTTAAATCAATTTGATTAGCAAACAGTTTGAGGCAGAAAAATACTATTCAACAACTGGAACAAAAAGGAAGATTCTAATCAACTATAAATGTAATCAAGAATTTGTGAACATCTTGGACAATTTAGGGATATGATCAGGAGAAAGAAAATATAATTTATATGGGAAGCAGATAAAAAGCTGATTCACAATCCTAAGAAAAATTCAGTTTTGTTTTGCAATTGTTGATACGGGTAGATGTAAATCCAAATGCATAAGATTATTTCTGTTTACAATCCACAACTTGAAAAATGAGACATCGAAAGAATGGAATAATGCTCTAAATTAGAAAGATTTCTGCAGCTTACGGACTCTGAAAAGATATCGATGCAACTGATTTATGATATGAATTGAGACGAATTCCATAAATATATCTTTGTTGAATGTAAACTGAAGTTTGTTAACTACAAAAATAACTTGATGTATTCCCAATACATTTATTATTTTTGGATTATTTTAACTCTTCTATTTCTGCTTTTTTTGATGATTGAAGCTTTTAAATGGCTGTATTAATAAAATAAAATACATATACATCCATCCTTTAATGCTACGTGAAGCTTTCTTGGGCAATCTATGTTTTCTGTCGAATGTGAAATTATCTGTGACACTGATTTGAAAACTTGTAAATTTTGTGAAAATTAAACCTTCTAACAAAACTTTAATTTCAACTTGATTTAATTCATAAGTAAAAGATAAATCAATTTTAATAACATCAAAAAAGAGAGAGAAATTCTCCTCTCATTAAAACAATATAAAAATAGAACAACTAAAATACATGAATAAACAAAGCAAGAGAATAAAATTGGACAATAAAAACGGTGACCATTGTTGACAAACAGATGAACTATAAGAGAAATAAAAATTCTTTTACTCTCACATTGTTCATCAATGCATTCCTATACATAGACAAAGACATCTCATTTACTCTTAAACACTTATTCTTATTAAAACAAACACAACAATTAATGAGGCAAGATTCTATCATGAATCTTTTCTGCTCATCTTGTTCGTAATGGACAATCTTTACGATGGGGTCCAGATTGTGTCCTTTTAGCCTGCAATGGTCAGCCCAGTCTGAAATATTCTCTTCCCTATTACTGAAAGCGTGAACATGTTCCTGCACTCTTTCTTCTACCATCCTGCCCGTGCTTCCTATGTATGTTGCCTGGCAATCTCTACATATCAAAGCGTATACTACTCCCATACTATGTAATACATCCTTATTGTTACTCTTTTTTGGGTGTCTAGTTTGGATTAAAGAAGATAATGTATTTTGATGTACGTATTTTAAATCAAATTTTCTTTCATTTTAGTTTCCAGTGTATGTTTATAAATTTTAAACTTTATAACAATCCATTACATTTAATCATACAAATAATATTAATTACGATTGCAAATTGGTGGCTTGCACTCCTGAATCCAAAAGCAATCTGTGACTTTGCCTGCAATTGCTGAAAAAATATTTATTAATCTGTAACTTAATCCTGCGAATAACCAATCTCCTGGAATTCAAGGAATTGTTAATAGAATTAAAATTAAGTCTGGTATATTTCAATGACATAAATTATAAATATTGTTGTTATCTGCAAGGATTTTTTTCATTTCCTACTGGTGAGACAATGGAAAGTTCAAATAATTAACACAGTAGCATTGTACATTTTAAAACAGCACATTAAATTCAATATATCCAACATTATTAACAAAAAAGAGGCTTAATGTGCATATATTAAAATAAAGAGGAAATAAAAATAAATAAAACACACTTACTTACAAACATGTAGAAGAGATAATTAAAAACGATGGCAATAAACTGACAGTTTCGGAATGTCTCGCTTATTCCTTCATCAGGGACGGCACAAACATATAAGACATCTCAACAACATTTAAGACGACACGAGGTGTGAATGCATGGTGAAAGTGAGGGAAGTGTTGAAAGTGTTTGAACGCAAATAAAATGAATTTCAATAATAATGAATAAATAATAACATGAAAATATAACTCTTATATGTTTGACGATTTTATATAAAAAGTTTCAGATTTTTATGAGCAGTAGTTTAGAAGATATGGGGCGGTGAAAACCACCAAGACTTTCCAGTACTTTATGATTCTCCCGGTATATATATGTATATATATATAACGTACAGACTTCTGCAACATTATTTTCCTAAAACCCTACTGTTATCATTTGTTGCGTAGTTATTTGCGGAGATACAGAATTGGGCAAAACAAACAATAGTGAAAGACAGAAACCAGGAATGGGAGCAGTAAATATAATTCAACTTAAATACATAGTACAGAAATACCCTAAGCATTATCCATCCAATATATGTACAATATGTTCTAAATATTCACCATTTATGACAGTTCATAGCTTTCCTACAAATTTTCTATCATATCCCAGAATAACATTATTCTGTTGTAACATTAACAGCTGTCTCATCATATAGCAGTAATGTGTAACCATCTCCGTGAGTTCCTGAATAGTGTTCAATGAATTAGTGTGGAATATGTGTTGAAATGGCTTCAACATTCCCTAAAGATACACATCAGATGGCATAAGATCAGGTGAATGGAAAGGATGTGGAAATTCTGTGAATCTTGACATGGCCAGGAAAGTTTTGATGAAGTAACTGCCTGCAGGCCACAGCTATATGACAGGTGGCCCATTCTGTTAAAAATACCTGTCAGTGATCCTAGGATTATGGGCCCTACAGAAGGTCCTCAGATCAGCAATGAAAAGAATGAAACACATCTGCATGCAATGTTTCTGGTTCACCATTACAGGTCTTCCATTTTCCTTATTGAAATAAGGCCATGTCTAGAAACCGCATACCATACTGTGATTCTCTCACTGTTCAAAGACACCTCCTCAATAACATCCAGGAGCTGAAAGCCAATGTAGCTGTTCATCTGACTGATAACTAATGATCTCTGATAAGTAAAAATGTATCTTATCTGAGAGCCACACATTGCACAGAAAGAAAGGGTTCTCATATTTAATGGCTAAGACATGAGCACAACACAGCCTTAGGCCTCCTTGTCACAAATGTTAAGCCATTCAGCCACCTGAATGTTATAGGACATATCAAGGAGTGCTTTGATTCAGAGATCTCTTTAAAAAGTTTAAATATGTTTTGTTCAAAGTACAGCACAAAAATGTAAGCATCTGTTTCAAGAGACAGATGTGATTCTCAATTGTTGTTATGGTTCGTGGCCATCCCGTGCATCCTTTACACTGTATCAACAAACTATATGTCCATCGGAATTTTTGGATGACATTAAGAAGCACACTTCACTGGGGTGTGTTTCTGAAACGTGAGTTGAAACTGCTCCTTCACATATGCTGAGTTGCAAATTGCTGTGCGTAATGCCTTCATGACTGGGATGCCACAAATGCTACAAAAAATGAGCAAACGGATCTGGAGACGATCCGTCTCTGCAGAGACCATGGAGGAATGTTTTGGATCCATAATAGACATGTCAATTCATTTTAAATCCAGTTTATTGACAGGGGTATACGGACTTTTCGCCCACTCTGTAGAGTGCTGTAATCGTTACTCCCAATATTTTGCTGATCTAAAGTACAGTATGCTATCCAACTGGGTTATTATAAATAGTTACAGAATGATGATAATAAATTAGTTCAAGTTTGAGAAGTAATATTAAATCTCTTTTCATTCCTCTACCAAACTACACAACAATATATAAAGAATGTAAAAAGGAAATTCAGCAATTAATAATATAGATCACTGTTATTCAAAATGTGGTCCTTGAAAGTGAAATGCTGGTCTTCAGAATTGTTAAAAACTTAAAAAAAAAAACTGGGAAAAAGATTTGAGCTTTACAGTTCTCTGCTGGAAAAGTTTTGGAAATCATGACATAGAGAATGGATGCAAATAACAACAGTGAGGTTGAAAAGTTTTTCCTGATTCAGAAATTATTCTTTTTATCCCTGATCAAGATGCATACTCTCCTGGCCCAAGTTTTTTACATTAGTAAACCTTTCTCTATAAAGTAAGAAAAGGGTTCGAATCCCGGTAGTGGCATGGGTGTTTCACTTTCCTTTCTTCTGTGTTGTCCGTTTCTTCCCTTGGGGTTGGCGCCCCCTTGCGGTATCTAGCCTAAACTCCTCTGGTAGGAGAGCGTCCATACCCAGTATTCGGTGTTACGGGCGATATAGATAGATAGAAAGTAAGAAAATTTAAAAGAAAAAAAAATTGCGGCAGTTGTAGAAGTACAATCAAAAATCATATTTTTTCCTTTTTGTTTTTTTTTTTAAATGGGATTTGTTTTTGTCATGAAGACTAATTTTGTTTTCAATAACTATTAATTACTGAACATTTTCTTTGAATTTTTAGGCTATTACTTTACAGGAGATGGAGCTATTCGAGACGATGAAGGTTATTATCAGATAAGTGGTCGCATGGATGACGTTGTCAATGTGAGTGGATACAGATTGGGAACAGCCGAAATTGAAGACGCAATTGTAAGTTAAAGATCTCAAATAACAATAAGTATTTAAAGTGAACCTTCAGTTTCTACAAATATTTATCATCATCAGTCCCTTGTGGACTTTGGCTTCCAGCAACATTCCATTAATCCTATTCCCATCTTCCACTCTTCTCTTCTCTTCTAATCTGAAACACCCATCATAAACAGATCTGCAGCAATACCTTCCATCCATCTCAATCTAATTCTATCTTTTCATCTTCTGGTACAGAATCTTCCTCATTATTCTGTTGGGCATCAGGTCCTTTGTCATCTGCTTCACATAAATGAACCAACAAATTCTTGTGCTTTAATAAACCTACCAATATCCTGGCCTTCAATCAATTCATTTGTTTTAATAGTCCATAGCAATGTTTTGAACATTCCATCTTCCAATACTCAGATGTTATTTGTGACATTTTCCTACTTGTATTCTATTAAATCAATCCAACTTCTGAAACAGTTGGGTTTGTTCCATAACTTTAATGGGGTTTTATGGGGTGAAGATGTTAACCTCATTCCCAAGCCATCATTATTTTGGAGGACAATGAATTTTCAAAGTTTACATCCTTAGCTGGAGGGGGGGGGTTGTTATTTGGGTAAAGCATCAGAAACTCACTTTTAATACCTTTCCAGTTATTACAATGTATTTGGTTGCTCAGGGTCTGACGTGTATTGAGGAATAGAGATTTGCTGGCAGAGCCGTATATTTGTCCAGAATGGCATTGCTTGGTTGTTATGGGTTTAGTCTGTCAACATCACCCAACCTCTTGACCAAAACTAGCCTTTTCACTGCTCAAAAAAGATATGACAATTAATTCAACTTCAATACTGTATTCCAAAAAATATCTCCACTTGGATTACTGTGCTTAAGTACAGTACTATTCTTAATTCTTTCAAAGTAATAAATACTATAAATTCAACTTTAATTGTGTGGTTGAATGAGTAAAAATATATGTATGAGTAACCATACTACTATGTAAAAATAACACACACACATTTAAAAAAAGTAACAAAAAAGCATATTGCCATAAAACGGGGCGTTTCAATCAGCAGAAAAATGTCATGTCATCTTCAGCTGAGAAACTGCCAAAGAAAGCCTATTTTCTTTGCTTTGGAAGCTTTGTTTGTTTGGCAGTTTTCAACTGAAGATGATCTTGCATTTTTCTGCTGGTCGAAACATTCTGTTTTATAATAATATGTTTTGCACTATCTGAGCATTTCATCTGATGAGTGAGTCTGGCTGAAGGGTCCAAAAAAAGGTGAAACAGCCGTCCCAGACTCTCACCGATGAAGGATCAGATATTTTTAATTTGTGTGTCATTTCTTTATGCTTTTATGATAATGTTTTTGTTATTTTTTAAATGTTTATTATTATTTATTTATTTTATTTTTTTACATTGGTACAATTTTTAATAAATATTGTTTTAACTATTGAAAACCAACCTTTCTTATATAATTATTTATACATTGTCAACTTTGCTTAAAAGATATTAATATAAGTGACAAATAAAAAAAAAAAAAAAAAAGAATTTTTATCTCTCTGTAAAGCAACATACTACCAAATTTTAGAATCTTGTCCAAACATAAATTTTGTATATTTTCTATTTTTGTAATAATTAAGAACCAAATTCTTTTAAGAAATCCTGTTAAGGCAGCTTTCAATCTTTCCCATAATTTTAATTGCGATGCACAAGAGCTTTACGATAAACCAGATGCAATAAATTAACATATATATTGAGGATACCTCACAATAGCTAGTAGACTTTAGCCAACAAAAAATTGTTCATAATGAATATTGCTGCTTTCAGTAGCGAATATAGAATATATTTTTGGAGGGGGGGGGGGACAAGATTAATGTAAGGTTAGATTAAGTAATTTTAAGTAGACACCCCATGATACTTTATATCAGTTTTGCTGCTCATATTCAGAGGGTAATTTGCACTGAATGCCCTGAATGCTTAATTCATTGCATAAATGCATGATTCATTAAAATAATTCAGATTACGGTACTTATTTTTTTCTTTATATTCATTATTTCTGCTGTTGTTTGCTTTAAATGGCTCTTATTGTGGTCGAGTTCTTATTATTGGTTCATTCAAGATTGTTCGGCAATTTACCTTTATTCCGAATACAAAACAACTCGGTGAATTATAAGGTATCATTTCATATTGAATTTTACGCTTTCCTGTCTTCTCTTGTCCCTTGAGTTTTGGATGATCTCACAAACAATAATTATCCATTCATTTGAATTCCTTTATCTAGATCTTTCCAATATGGAACCGCTGGGCCCAATTTAATTCCACAGCCAAAATCAGTTAAATATAACTCCAAAGGAGAAGTAAAGAAAAGATAAACAACTCAGGTATATCAAACAACAAAATGTATTTGAAATGAGCTTAATATAATACAATCACACACAACAAATCAAGACTAATGCAATAGAAATTACATATCAATATAAAAATATATAATAAAAATAATACACAAAGCATTATTCATAAATACAGCAATTCCAACAGATTACAAATTAAATCAAAATTATTCAAGTTGGTAATTATCAAATAGTAATTCACAATAATCTTATCAATACAATTTAACAAAAGTATAAACTTAAGACATATTCTCACAAATAGTTTGAGTCACTTTATAAGCACAGTCTGATCGAAAATTGTTTATGAAACAGACTTTCTAACCATAGAGTATGTCTGAAGAGTTCACTCCCGGACTTAATTTCGCCAAAGAAAATATACTCACAGTTCGACGCTCTGTCCTGTTTACATTGTCACAAAATGTAGGATAGCTCCGACAAAATTCACTGTTCATGTCAAAGTATCCAGGTAAACACAAATGGCACACAACACATTCTTTTGCACTACACGAACGTTTCTTAATAACGATGGCTGCTCACTACAACTGAACTATCCTGAGGGTATACGGCCTTTCTTAATACCTCACAGATATCCAATAAGCCGACTTCATATCAAGAAGCACATATCTCAAAAGTATCCAGAGATATGTGCACCACAGGATGAGATACAAGTCTTGCCATTAACCGTGTATAGGTAGAAAAGAAGAACAAAGCTGTTTTTCTCCTAACAGCTTCTCCGCCCTTCCAAGACGGAAGAAAAATATGTGTGTCTCGTCCGGCTACATCGTGAGAAGTGACTCTGAAGTTTCAAGAATGCATCTCATAGGGATGGTGACGTAAACAATGTTTTACCAATGGCCCTTCAAGAAATAAGGGGTGACTTGAAACTCCAAAATGACATCATATAAACTTCGTACAGAAACAATATGGTGGAACCTTTTCACCAGCACAAAATTTGTTCCAAATAAAAGCAAAATTACATTTAATAATCTACATCACATTGATAGATAACAATGATAAATGTTACATAAGGTGGTAGGATGCAAGAATATATAAAAAAAAGCTAAATAAAAAGTTTTAATGTGGAAAACCTGCCATTTCACGATTAATTAGAAAACAGAGAGAAGAGATAAAAAAACATGGCGGATCCTGCGAGAAAAGATAAACAAGGCAAAGGTCACTTTTCCCCAACTAAGTGATATAACCACACAGAATTGCGTCATAGAAAGTAGGAGAAGAAAAATAAAATAAGGAAAATTAAAAAGACCGTAACAATATCAGCATATGGACTGTATCTTTCAGTGCCCAGATGTTTCTCAGATCTAACGGTTCTTTTAATTAAAAAGTAACATGATTGAGTTCAATACCTCAATTGAACATTTTTTTTTTTTAAGCATCAATCGTTCCTACTTTTTGTGGTGACACTTTTCTTGTTTCTGGTATCTTTCCTTTCCACCCTCTAGGTTAAAAATCCAGTGTTATTAACTAGTAACATTTGCTTTAGTTAGTGAAACAGGTTTCTCCTTTATTCCTTTCTTCTGTGATGGATTAGATAAACTGTCACCAACCTGTTGATCTCCATCGAAAACATTTTGAGACTACTGTGAGCTAGATAACAGTGCAGTAGATTTAAGCTTTCTTCCTTATAGTTTAGAGAACTTTTTATTATTTAATTTATTATAATTATTCACTATTATGGTGATCTAATAGAAGAAAAGCTAATGTGAAAATATTTTACGCAATATTCATGGAACTGTGACAGGCGGATACAAGTGGTTTTTTTTTTCCAACCACATTATATTATCCTAGATATAACTATTATAATCGCAGCGATGATAGACCCACCAATAGCATTACCTATAAAGTTCTGACAAAAATTATTTGTTTTGTTAGCATGTTTCGGTACTCGTCACAGTGAGTTCCTTAAGAGGGAAACTGATTAAATAAATTTGGCATTTGTGTAAACATCAGCAATCTTATAATAAACTAACCATTAAACTGAAACCAATAATTCATTAACCAGATTTAAAAACAGACAGAAATGAATTTGAACATATATAAATATAAAAAAAAAAAAAAAACCCAAAGCATTCTCTTTATTTTTCTTGTTATTACCTCTAACTATAATGATTAATGTGAGTAATCCAGTGGTTTAGGCACTAGACTGCAGGAGCCCTCGTTTATCTCCTTGCAGTCCAATGGTTGTTTCTGATCCTAGATGGACCTTAGGATTCACTCACCTCAGATGGGTACTCAGTTCCTTACTCGTGGGTTAAACAGGTGGGCGGACCATCCAATCTCAACATTGTTGAGAATCTTGAGAGCTAAACCTCCCAAAAGCCTGCATGGCCTGTAGTGGAACACTTTTACCTTTTACAAAGATTAATAGAAACCACAGGAAAGTCCTTTTTCTAAGTAATATTTTATCGTACTTGAGCTGACTAACATGAGGTTCTACGATCATAATACAATGTCTCAATAATGTTGTTAAAAAGCAAGAGTGGCAAAATCATCACAAATTCTTTTCATTTTTTTGAAGAAAAAAGACAATACCATTTAAAGTATTTTCAGACTTAGGAAAGTTGGTTGCAAGTTCTTTGATGACGATTATATTCTTATTTAGAATTTTGTTAATTACTACTTTCTTAATTAACCATTTCTTTCTTAGACACGTCATTCAGCAGTAGCAGAAGCTGCTGTGGTTGAAGTCCCTGATGAAATTAGAGGACAGGCTCTGTATGCTTTTATCGTACAGAAAGAGACTTCAAGAATAAGAGAAAAAAAGCTTGTCAAAATGTTACAAAAAGACATCAAAGACCAAATTGCATCGTTTGCCGTTCCACAAACTATTCAGGTAATAATTAAGTTTCAACTTTATTTTTTTTTAACTGGAGAACTATTTTACAAATAGATTATATAATAAAAATCCAGCCCAATAATAACATAAATGGGAACAAGAATACTAAGAAAGTTTTAAAACTTAATATTGAATGAAAATTTATGTGTGATTGCATACAGACAGTGACTCGAGCAGATATATAGTTGAAGAGATATTCAATCAATATTGAGGTATATCATGGCCTGTTCTCAATGCAAGAACTAAAACTACAGGCATTGATCAGATAGCTTCCAACCAAGATATATCCAACTGGGAAAAGGAAGGTGGGGAGTCAGAGGAGCTAGAATCCTGGAATGAGTTGAGGTTAATTCTCCAGCCGGATCCAGGGTTTGCCCAATCTCTGTAAAATGGAGACAGATTTTTTAGGGGGAGGAGGTGAAGGGTTAAAGATAGGTGAGGTTTAGACACACGACAGGCTGCTGAAAAGTTGGCTTGACAAAGAGAAATACCTACCTATCTGAATAAAGATTTATAATTCTTTTTTTAGTATTCGATGTGAACACCACTCCACTAATCTTTCTACAACTGCTTTAGAAATATTTTTCCTCTGTATATCTGCACAATCATAAACTTTTTCTACAATTATTAAAGCAAAAATTGATATCTTCCTCAAATCTGTATGATATTTTTCCCATCAACTGTCTTGATTCTAAAAAAAAGATAGTGGATTATCAATCAATGCATTACATGTTGTTGTATTCTATTCAAATCACTGACTTTCTCTTAAGATGTATTTTTACATTTCAGATTTGTTCCAATCTTCCCAAAACTAAATCAGGCAAAATAATGAGGCGTGTTTTGAAAAAAATTGCAAAAGGCGAGTATAATAACTTAGGAGATACTTCAACTATGGTGGATCCTTCAGTTGTGAAGACAATAATTGATGGACATTTGAAAATAAAGAAAAAGAAATGAGAAAGAATAGATCATAAGTTATTTAAGTAAGACTGTATAATTGCTTACCAAATTTTACATCTGTCACAATGTAAAGACTACACAGTCAAAAACATTCTGTCTTTAGATGGCGGCATTTTATTTTTATTATTTTGGATATTAGTTAAACACCTTTTACTATCGTAATTATTCATGTCTGTGATGTGAAAACTTACTCATTCAAAAGTCCATTAATGACACATTTGTAATAACAAATACATGTACTTTGTTTTATTAAGGTGGTAATTAATATTAATTTATGTTTTCAAGCTATGAGTAAAGCCTGATTTCTACATAGAAGTGAATTATGTTCAAAATTGTAAAAAATCGCTTTTCTTTTTTATTTTAAGATTGTCTTAAAACCAGCTATTTATATATATTCTGAAATTTTAAGATGTACATGCTTTTAATAGAAAATATTACAACTAGTTATATTAAGTCCCATCCCTTTGATAGAATCGGTCTTTTCTTTATGTTTAATAGTACACTTATAACAATGCAAGATCTCTGATAAACTATACAGTTTCTACAAAATTTGTTGGATGGCTTTATTCTACTTTGAATCAATTAAGAAATAATTTGGGTTCTGGTCAATATTTGTAACGATAATTTATAGCATTGTTATATTTACATTATTTCATTATATTTGTATTACTGATATAGATTTTGATATATAAAATTTTTTATAAATTATAACTAATCTTCAAAACCCATAAATTGATACTTTTGTAAATAAAATTCTTTTCTATTTATGACTATAATTAAACTTATGGATTAATATCTTTAAAAATTGTGTTTTTAAATCCTTGTATTCATTCAAATAATTGAGAATGTCTTTGAAAATGCATGAAAACACGAAATGCATTCCATGAATTACAAATAAAATCATCAAACATGAGAATGAAATGGAACAATGAAGATTTTGATGAGTAGGCCTATGTTTTGTACTGCATTTTTCCAAGTGATGAATAAAAAATTTGATTGTAATGATTAGTTTATCTATGTAAAAACTATGTAAGTTTCTTCTCCCAAACAAGAAAAATTAAAAACATTCAGGAAATATCTTGCGTTTATAGTTTTTATTATTATTTTCTGTTTTACTTGTACAGTATAGAAATGTTTCCAACATATCTTTTCCTGCTGTAACTGAAAATCTGTAACTGAAAATGCATAGGGTGACTAAGATATCCAATGGAGTTATCATTAGCATTTGTTAATTGATAAGGGACTTCAAAGTTCCTTCAGTTGCCCTGAAACCAGGGTTTTCAATACATATTATTATTAAGTTTTCTGAACAGTTTTAGTAGCATTACCTTATAACTCCTTGGCCAATACCACGTATTGATGTTATTATTGCTAAAGTACACGTAGTACTTTTCTGTGAGTTCATACATATGTAATGACACTGATTTATCAACATCGATTTTACTGAGCTGTGACATGGGTGTCACAGAATTCATTCTACTTCTAATTATTAATTACATATTTATACTTACACAGAACATAACAATGTCTGTATGAGCAATACAGTACAATATCTACAGGATTAGTATTGGCATCTACAACAAGTGATCTTGTATTTATATCTCTGACTTTTAGAACTGCAGCAGATCTATACCAATGATATATGACATCCGTATAATAACTGTTTGGTGGATAGTTAAGATAACGTTAAGTCTATCTAATCTATGTTCGAAAGTCCATACTTCAATGACATGATTAATAGTTTCTCTTG
>JAFIDM010004315.1:15152204-15174297 GCA_023159025.1 Thereuonema tuberculata | reverse complement strand
ACATCAACAAAGCTTTAACAATCAACAATTTATCAATCAAATTCTTCTCAACCTAATTTAATAATCAACATTTTTCAATCAAATCTTGTTCAGCAACTAAGCATCAATTGTCAACTCAACTAATCTTCAACTAAACTGAAATTGTATTAATAAACTCCTCATCATTTTAACAAGAAAAACTTCAACACTCAGCAATTAGCATTTGAAAATAGAATAAAAAAAGAACAGAAACAAAAGTGTTTGAAGTCTAACATTCAACTTTAAATAGGTTTTGAGATGAAGCATAAGTCGATTAACCTCGATTAGTCATTCATGTTTCACCACTGCTTCCATCTGATAAGATTTCCAATTACTCTTATATCAAAACAAACAACTCGTATTCGTATGACTTTAACTGCACTTTAGTAATCCAAAATGAAATTGGTATCAATTATTAATGATAACTAATTTACTTAATCCAAAAATGTCAAAAATTAAAGAACCATCATAAGTAAGTAATGGCGCCCTAATGAGTTTTTTATTGTTATTCTTTATTATCTTCATTTTATAAGAAATTTATAAATATCTGTAAATGTTCTAGTTTAAATCAGTGGTGTCTAACCTTTAGAGTCGCATCCCTTTGTCGTGGAATCAAAACTTATTTTTGTGATCCTAATATCGTTGAAGTGAGTTAGTCCCTTATATTTAAGATATATAATCTATTTACATTTTTAAAATTTTAAATATTATTTATTTTTTTACAAAATACCCTGACGTTTCGGCCAGTTTGGGCACTGCCATCTTCTGCAGAGCAAAGCAAAACGACTGGAACTCTTGTAACCATTCCTTGCTGTATCCACATTTTCAAATTTCATGTTTATTTGATATCTTTTTTGTGAGAAATTTTATTTGTAATGTTAAGTACACTTTCATACTTACATACAGAGTTTTTAATTTAGTTGTTCAAACGTTCTTAACTTTCGATGTCACGAAGCACATCTTGCTCCGCTGCTGGTCACTTTTGAAACTGAGACAGGCTCATCGGTTCCAACAATTGAATCATCTTATGTGTGCGAGATTGTGATGTCTCGCGCCTTCAATTGTTGGCTTGTGTTCTTTGCAGCTACCACCAATCCTGTGTCATTTGTCACAAATGAAATCAGGGATTTAAAATAATATTTTACTTTTAAATAATTTCATCACATTTTTTATCCTTTTAACACACTGACTGCCAACTCGCAGTTGACGGTTTAACCATAAACCTTAGGTTATACGTCATCTAGTAGCTGGAGTCTCATACGGGAGTTACTCGTACAATTTTATTTTTTTTAATTTTGAAAAAAATCAAATTTTTAATTTTATTAAAAAAAATAAGTAAATAAAAATTTATAAAAAAATAAATAAAATAAGTAAATAATTTTTTTAAAAAAATAAATAAAAAATTAAAATATTAAAATAAAAAAGCTAAATCATAATGGCATCGGGGACCAATTTTTCCAATGCAATCAATATGTTAATGTTCTCCGTTTATTCCTTACGAAAACGCTTCGAAATAAAGAATAATCGAATTCTTTCCGAATCCTCTGATTGGCAACAAAGGAAAATTATCGATTCACAACGAATTTCCTCCAAAAGAGACAAAAATAAACAATTAGCTCGGGTGAATCTTGTCTCTGGCGGAGTTCAATGGCCGACCATCGATCAAAATAATAATAATAATATTTCTCTTTAACATCCGCCCCAATGACGACAAAAGCGACCAACCTCGCGTGTTTACGTGTGGGAGAGGTTTTATAATAATTCCACTCCAGTGCAAATTATAAACAAATTGAAAACAACACACGCGCCTTTGCTTTGTTACAAATATTCACAGAATTATTACAACATTCATTAATTTCAACGGTGTCCCTATTGATATGTTTCTCATTTTACACTAGACATGTGCAAATAAGTTTCATAGTTTTTTAATTACTCAAAATTGGTAGGGTTACGTGAAAATTAGATCACTAAAATTGTTTTAAAAATTAAGTAATTTTGTATCTATATCTTTTAAGATATCAATAAGATAAAAAAAAAAAAAAAGATCCATCTAAGACCTAATTAATTGTATCAAAAAAGTGAAAAATATATCCAAGTTCGAAGAACGTAAAGCATATTTTCCTTAAAACGTGATTTCGTTTTAATTTATTTTTTTCCCCATTTCGTTTTTTAAAGTTGTCAAAATAACAAAAAACAAAAATACATGTGAATTCAGAAAAAAAAAAAATCAAAATAATAAAATAATAAATAATAATAATAACAAAATAATAAATAATAATAATAAAATCCGCGTTATTTACTGAAATTGTAGAAGTCGGATTATCTTTAATCGTATCAACCCGAGCGCTAATTAATGGATTAGTTAAAATGGGATTGAACATCATTGTTTAAAACAATAAAGTATTAACAGAAATAGGTTAGAAATTCTTTGTTTCGAATCGAAATTTCTGTGGTCCTCTCGCACTAATTTCTCGATTAGGATCCAGATTTCATATCTACAAATTAGAATGTCTCTATTCTTAAATAGGCACACCAAATTTCAAGATGATCCATTCAACGATTCAAAATTTATTAGGGAAAAAAAAAAGGGGGGGGGGGAGAACCCACGCGCCTACTTAGGTGATCAGATAAACCTCAATTATCTGGAAAAGTTGGCTAAAACAGAAAGGTCTAAAGGCTATGTTTTGTAATGGAAGAATCCCTAGTTTAGAGATTGCATAATTTATAGAGATCCTTTTATCACTGTGGTTTTGACTGAAGGAACATTTCCGCTGATTATGTGGGTGGTTTTTATTAAACTTGGAAAAATATATGCATCCTCTTGCATGTTGGCAATTGTCTAGATCGTGTTTCTAGAGTTCGAGAGATGTTGTGGTGATTGAGGGATTTTTGTGAGATTTGTGTGGAGTTCACATTCTCCACTCGAATTCTGGTTTTGGTTGTAGAATGGGTTTTCTATCATTTTAATAATACACCACAATCGCAGCACGTCTAGCCATCTCTTGTGACTCACGGCTTCGCAATCACTTCCTAAAACCAGAATTCCCAAGATATTTCAGTCAAATTTTCTTATATCTAATAGGAAAATTTTCGTTTCTTCATTTTGATCGTATCACATTTTCCTTTCTGCGAGCCTCCGACCACAATCTGTTTACATAATGGCGCTCTATCAAAAGCGATCTGTTTGCAATCTAGCGAGGCCCTGTTCACAAGGCTGATGTTTCGGGAAAGCCTTGGTGACCTCTCAGCTCTGTGGGGAAAATATATGGATACGTTATGCAAATCTAATTTGCATGCAATTAAAGATAAACATCAGCGCCGAACCACAAATGTCCGCCATTGCAAGTCCATCGAAAAGGAGAAACGGGAAACATAAAATTACGAACATATAATCAGTTAAACCTCATACATATGTAAAGCTCTGTATATATTTATTATTCAACAAGGGACTAAGATACCATTTACCGAAAGATAATTTGATCTTAATTAGTCTTAGCTTAAAAAGAAAAAATACTTGCGAGTGAATATTTGATTATATAATAACTATAATTAGGTCCGAATCAGATGGCCTTAATGAATAGTCAAATTTGCAAATGAAAAATTAGTACTGTTTATATTCCATATTATAAATAAAAAAAGTTGATTTTTTTTGGTTTTTTTTCGTTTTCACAATTTAAAAAAAAAAAATAATAAGGAATAAAACTATAGTATGCTTTAAGTTCTCTCAAATTTCTTGTTCACTTTTACTTCGGAATTTGATTTTTATTCATAGAAACCGTTATTACAGAAGCAGGTTCTTGTGTTTGTGTGGGTATGAGCGAAGGAAGGGGGGGGGTCATTTCTTTCGTTTATCTCTCCCTTCCCATTTCTACCCACCCACAACAAACAGGAGTTTCCCTTCGTGTAGTGAAGAGCCATTACAACTTTCTCTTCCAAGTGACCTTGAGAGTTCTAAACTCCCACTGGGTTGTTACGGCATCTCACTTTCCTCTCGGCTGAACAACTTGGCCGTGGATTCGACCTCAATCCACACGACTTTACCATTTATGCTCGGCTCAATAATATTTCACTTGGCGCGAGAAGCTTTCGCCAGTAATAAAAATATCGCCGCGTGTTACAAAACAAAAATTATTAAACTCCATTACAGGCCGGTCACGATTACGCAAACAACATTTTATAAGAGAAAACACTGACCTGATTGTAACATTGCTACCAATTTTACGGCAGCATTTCTTGTTTTAAACCGCACTATGTTTGCTTTGGAAAATCACACACGTGCTTCACTAATTAATCAACGAAAACAGTGACATAACCACCCGTTACGGATTTTCACAAGAAGTTGAAACCATCTTTCCTTACATCTTTCCTTACAATTCTCGTTTTTTTTTTTTTTTTTTTTTTTTTTTTTTAAATAATTAATAATATCTTGAAATAAAATTCAAGAAATAGATATTTTGATCATCGGAAGCGCAGTGGTGCCTCAAAAGAAAAAATGAACAATAAAAAATTCACTAATGAAAAATTAGTGAGAAAATTCGCGTGCCAGCCGTTCTCGGGCCTCAATGAATTTTTTTGATGCATAAAAATTCAAACTGATGATCGCCAAAGAGCGTGAAACAGCTGTTCCAGCTGTTGGTAAGCAATATGGTCTCAACCATTGCTGGCGGTTGTCCAGCTCACTTGGTAAGCAATATGGTCTCACCCATTATTGTTTAAACACTTATTTTGGTTTTTAAAAAAATATATTAAAAAATGTATCTGAAATGTATTTTTTTTAAAACGAAAATGTGTTTCTTGAATTTTATTTCAATATATTATTATTAATACACATTAAATATCTACATTTACAATTACACATTTTTTAAATAATGAAAAAAAGAAGAAAAAAATAATAAAAAAATCTTCAAAATTTCAGCTTCCTGGTATGTATAGGTTTTGAGTTACGTTGATCACTGATGCAGGTGTTAAAGTGAATTCTAAAATTATTTATTCGACCCCCCCCCCCCAAAAAAATGCATATTGAGGAGTTTTACAAAAGATTATGAACTGGAACATTTAATTTTTTCTTAAAGCCTGGGCTCATTGTTCTTTTTTCGTCTTTGGCCTCTACAGGAGGAGAGAACTGTCAGCTATTTGGCCGATGAATCGATGTCCAGGATACACCATAGGAGGCAGCTCTCATTATACCCGCAGAAACAGACAAAATACAAGAAGAAAGCCACATCCATGCCGAGTCTGGGATTCGAACCCACGTTCAGACACTTGGCAGGCCGACGCCTTGACCACAAGGCTGTGCCTGAACGATCTGAAACACGCGTCGTCCCACCTAACCCCTGGAAACAACTTCTGAACCTCTGAAATGTATCAACAACAGCCTACAACAGACTTCTGAAAAGGCGGATGTATTTATTAAGGGAGCAATGTGAATCAATGACAAAAACAAAATAAGAATTTCGAAGAATAAGAGTCGAGCTTTCCTCAAAATGTGTTTTTTAAAATGTATTTTTCAAATATAAAAGCCTCCTGTCCATAAATACACGTACTAAGTTTCAAGAAAACTTATCCAGCGGTTCAAAAGTTACTGGGGGACACACGCACACACAGACTAAGTGATTTGATAAGTCTTAGGAAAGCAGGCTTTCCTATTTATTGAACTTTGGAGCTTTGATTTACAATGAAGATCAATTCTGTGTCTTCGTTTTGTAGCTGCTCATTGCAAAACACGCGCCTGCATTGTTGGGAATCCTTGAGATCGTGTCTATGTTCAAGGACGCACTTATTATACATTTATGTTCCAAGGGTGAACGCTGCGCTGAACACAGGATTATCTTACACCAATTAGAGGCCTAATCACTTCACCAGTGGCTCGTTGCCGATCTCATTTCATTTACACAATTATAATAAACAATTATTTTTAAATTAAGGGGAAAAAAAGCAGCAGAAAAGGAAGTGTTTGATAAAAATGGCGATTTATTTGACACGAATAAAAACACAACTTCGCAGTTAGTTGTTGCATCACAAATGGTCGTCATAATTTTGACATCATATGTGTAATATTTCATATTGTAATTATTTCCTTTAACTTTCTTATTTAAATTTAGTTTACAAAATTATTATGATGTAGTTTTGGTTAGAAAAGAAGATCTCTTTTTAAAAAAATAAGTAAATATATAATTTTAGTTACTGTAGTTATATATATTATAACTTAAATTCCTTTATGAATTTAAGGAAACTTAAAATACGAATTGATGTCTTTAAATTAAAGATAGCTCTGCTTTAAGGAGAAATATATCATTTTATTAAAACAAAATGAACAAAGAAGTCGTTTTTCGAAACAGCCTTCTGACTGCCATTTCAATTGTATTGAGGATTTATTTTCTTCGGTAAACTTACAGTAAATTTTAGAATAGTGTATACATCATCATTTCAATATAAAGCATAGTTTATATATCATCATTTCAATATACTGAGTATTAATTAATCGGTCTAATGTCGATCAAAATGAACAGGGAAGTATTTGGTAACTTTGATCTGCTATTAAAATTGGAGATTTTTATGATAAAAATCGTAAACACTTTTGATCTGTGATTATTATTTCGCTTTAAGGAAAAGTTTTTGTATTTTTGCTCTTACGTATTTCTCTGACACAGATCAAAAGTCCTTTAAAGAACCAACTTTAGAATTTTAACGTAATATGTATAGTTTCACAGACGAATTGAAACTGAATTGTATTTTTTTTTTACCTTTTTTCTTTCTATTCGATGGATGTAAATTGGCATTAAGAATTATATTTATTTGACGAAACTGACGGTAACTTAAACAAGCTTACATATTTTTAAAAATAATAAGAAGAATGAAATGAAAGTTCATTGTATAGCTTCAAGTTTAAAAAAAAAAAATACTCAATAATCTGCTTTTACACACATTCATCTTGTTGATAAGATGGATGTGTAAAATAAAAATGATTGGAATTTATAATCTAACTGCTACAATAAGTGATAATCTCTTTCTGATATCCAATCTGTTTTGGAATCACGGGAGTCTTTATCTCCTACACTGTCCACCCTCAAACACGGGCATGGGAAGAACTTAAGTTTAATGTATTATATAATTTAAGATTTTATTATTGTAGTGAAGAAATGGCTTTATTTCAATGTTTCTGCCGATAAACGTCAAAGAAATTTCTCTGTATAGCTTAAGTAAATTGCTTAGTATTTTTTTGTCAATTTCCCCTTTGTGTAACAGAAATTTTACATGGGTCAATGATAATTAATAATATATTGAAATAAAATTCAAGAAATAAAAAAAAAAAATACCAGTTTAAAATTCAAGAAACACGCATTTTTTTAAACCATAATACGTATTTCTTGAATTTTATTTCAATATTTTATTAATTACCCTTTATTAAAAGACATAATTGTAGACTATTTTGCCGAAGGCTATTACCGATACCTCAAGGGACATCATCTATTATACACAAGTAATTTGCAATGTTCTGATGTGCCAAATACTAATGGCGAACAACGACAAAATCTAAAAACTGTAGAACACAATCTAAATGACTAACGAAAATTCAGTTATTAGGCTATAACAAAAATGCATGTTTTTTTTTTTGTTTTTTGTTTTTTTTATGACAGCCTTCATTATTTATAAATTCTGTAAAATCCAAGGACATTACACGTATATTTATATATTAATAAAAAACTAATGGTTTATTAAATTCTGCGTTGTATTTATCACAATTCGTGTTCATTAGAAACTCATTAACATATTTAAATATTTAAACTTAATAATCAAGAGCTTATTGATTGTTCATTTTGTTTTACGAATGAAAAAAGGGGATACAATGAATACATAGTAACAAATTAATGAATGAATGAATAAATGTTGTATGTATGTAGTGAAGGTGGGTGGCAGAGAAACACACCTTCGGTGTGCGACCGAAGGTCTATTGTACTATCCCACAGGAAATAAGGACAGATTGAGAGAAAGACTGAGAAAGTATGGTGGGAGAAGTGCAGGGAAAACGGGAGAACCCCGAAAAAACCTGCCCAGCTCGGATCGTCCACGATCACGAAATCCACATGAGAACCGAACCCCGGTACTCAGAGGTGAGAGGCCGATGTCATAGCGACAACGCCAACCGCGCGGCCTATGAATAAATATTAAAAGCTTATAGAATATCACATTAGAATAATGTATTTCAGGGTGTCTACAAAATCTGAATAAAAAAATTCCCTGATTTTTCCCTGATATCACGAACAATTTCTTAAAAATTCCCTGATCATAAGAGAAAAATTCCCTGATTTTAACTACTTGGTAACTATTTACAATTTTATCTAAGTATAATAAAAGAATAAGCAAAAAATTCTATAAAAACAGTAATGATGAAATACTTAAAAAAAGAAGAGAGAAATAAAAAATTATAAATTAATGAGTTTACAATATCTTACTTTTTAAAAGATTTATTGCAACAATATACACAAAATTAAATTCAACGGAATTCAAGATTCATTGTAATGTACAGCATGATACTGGTTATTTAAATTTTTGAAAGCTTTATCGCAGCAATTTCATTTTCAATCATTTCAGATTCCTTTTGTGCTGCTTCTAAGATTTTAATTTTTTTTGTCATTAAGCCTTTTCAGTTCAAGTTCAGCCTCTTTTTCTTTTAACAGCTACTGCCAATTCTTGGATTTTCTTTCTTTTTTTGTTCCATTGCCTCGGAATACTTAGCTCTTGCATTTCTTACATCAAGGACCATCTTCTTAGTAATTTCAATGTTATTTATGCCACCTTTAGACAATACACTATCATAAATGGATCTTCTGGCAATGATAGTTTCTTCTTTGATATTCTGCTCTAAAGTATCTTTGTTTATAGAAAAACCTTCTGCCATGCGACAATACCATGACTAACTATCACTGTCATAGCTTCAGGTGCTCCATTTTCTTCAGCAGATATCAAACTACACCAGAAATTATCAATACGTGCAGTCGATCTTTTATACATCTTTAACTTTGAGATATTTTCTGGCTGTGAACATATTTGTTTTAATTGATTCTTAGCTTTCTTAGCTAAAGTTCATGATATCCAGTTTTTTTCAGAAAGAATTACCAACAGACTTGATAAACTACATGAAAATATATTTTCATTTATTGCTATTTTAGGGTCAAAACAGGACACTGCTTTAGTCAGCTTGTAAATAAGGGGAGATTTACTTTGGAGTTTCAGTAAACATTGAATCAATATGCGTCTACAGTCAACTTTAAATTCAGCTATTTGCAAATCAGATACTTTCGCCTTTTTCAAATTGCTTTGAGCAGATAAACCAATATCTATTTGTTTAACTGGCAGAAAATTTGATTTGTCCTCCACGTCTATGCTTGTAATATTTTTGCTTAATGCCTCTTTTTTAAGAAAGCGCTGCATGAATTTTAGTGACAAATTACTTAGGTCAGAATAAAGAAATGGTATTAAGGTAGCATCTGTTTGGTACTCCCTTAAGCAAAATCGGAAGCAACTAAATGAAAAAAAGCAAGCTTTGCTGGTAAGAGAGAATCATAAATAGCACTTTTAACTTCCTTATAACTTTTTGAATTTGGAACCATTTTGTCCTTCTCTATTCCTTCTATAAACTTCCTTAGCAATGGGATAAGCTGCAATGATCGTTCTGTTACATCAGTGTTCTCAACCCACCTAACAAAGCAAAACTTTTTTGGAAATATTTGTGAATTTGTATATTCCGTAAACAATGTTCTTCTTGCTGGGGAATCTTTGAACAAGTAATATAAAGCTCGATGAAACTCCATAATCTTCCAGTTCGTAACTGACACTCCTGTTTTGAAAGCTATGTTCAATGCATGTAGTCCACATGAGCCAATATTCAGTACTTCAGCATCTTCCTTAGTTTCCTTTAAAGAGCACGAAAGTTCTTTAAAAAACTTTTGATTTACGTTAGGCCCATCCATCGAGATTTGTAGAAGTTTCTTCAAATCCAGAGGTTTAGTAGCCTCAACAAACGAATTCACCAAATCAGTTGCACGAATGCGTCCAAGAAAGGTTGAGTTCAAATATCTTGTTTTTACTTCATTTGTCTTTGTACACCAATATCTAATATTCCTCGTAGTAAGTTTCGGTTTCAGTTTCAGTGGCGGGAATATAGTACAGGATATGACGTCACTATTTAACACCATTAGACCGGCCGGCGGGAAAGAGAGGATCGACGTGACGCGTGACCTTGAATGCTCCCTTAAGATAAAAGCTCGCGCTTGGCAAAAGATCATAAATTTCCCTGATTTTAAGTAATAATTGCAAAATTCCCTGATAATTCCCTGATTTTTTCCAGAATAACAAAATTCCCTGATAATTCCCTGATTCCCTGATTTCCCTGATTCTGTAGACACCCTGTATTTCTATTTTTTTTTAAATCGATTTGACTTTCAAAATAATTTTAAGTAATTAAATAAATAATTAAAAAAAAAAAACACGTGACATAAAAATTAGACTGTGACAAAAATATGTAAAAATCTAATCTATAACATTTTAATAAATAGAGCAAATATCTAAAATGATAAAAATTGTAATTATTTCGTTTGATAGTTTATCTTTTATGTTTAAGATTTATTTTTATTTGTAAGCAACTCTGTTCTGTCTTGTGAAAAGGTAAAAACAAACAAAAAAAAAAATGTAAAATTTCGAAATAATGATTTGTACTACTAAAAAATTGCAAAAAAAAACTATTTTTGGCAATCGGTATTTACCTGATTATTTATAAGATCCATGAATAATTACTCAATTTCTAGATTTTTCTTTCTATTTGTTATTAATTTTTTTTATATAAATTTACTTAAAATAACTAAACTCACTTTAATGACATTATTAAGATTTATAAATGTCGTAAAAAAAAATATATAATATATATATATATAAGAAAAAGAAACACAATTTACCAAAAAAAAAAAAATTAGAGTAATAACTTAAGGGAAATTTTCAGACATACGAAAGAAATTTCGCAACGAGCGCAGTACGACGGAATGCAGGGTGTATCAGTAGGACCCGGTCAAATTTGCGTATAGTAGCAACAATCAAATGGCATAGTCAATTCGTATCGACTTTTTTCTGACTTTTCACCAGCGCTTCGGCGATGTTGTAAATTGGTTTGTGGTGGAGGCCATGGCAGCAGCGCGTGATCATGACGTTCGTGACTTCTTGAACTGTACACTGCGAAACCGACGGATTGGCAGTACCGGGAATGATGAACACGCACTGCTGCCATGGCCTCCATGCTCACCTGACCTAACCCCTTGTGACTTTTTTTTTTATGGGATATGTGAAAGATATAGTGTTTGTACTACCATTACCGGCTGCTATGCCAGAACTGGGGACTTGCATCTGCAATGCTTTTGCTGGAATTGACAGGAACACGTTACATCGAGTGTGGGACGGACTTCATTACAGAGTGGATGGGTTCAGAGTCACTAGCGGTGCACATGTCGAGCATCTTTGAAATGGAAAAAAAAAATTTGGAGAGTCTCTACGTCTCTGTACAATTTCTTTGATGATGTGTTAAATAATACATCCACAATACAAACATGAAAACACTCCAATCATTTGTAAACAACCTGCATATATTATAATCAATTATAATCTTATTATACGTATATAAAGCACAAATTTCATCTTCATAATGTTATACGTAAACATACAGTACAATCACAATGTATTTCACTATGTTATAACATCTTGATGCATTGACCCAATAGAAAGAAAGCGCCCGTCAATTCCAGTAGCTTTGGTCCAAAGAAATCAAGAGATGGAACACAGTTGAAGGCCAACTACTTCACATCATTTCACAACTTTCTCCAATATTTTCAGAGAAAATAAAACTTCAAGCTCTGATAAGCGCGCGTTTATCAATGAGTCAATTAAGGTAAGTGGGATAAGAACCTTATTTGCGGACAGCGGGGGAGGAACAGACCTAGTTTACGTAAACAAAGCTTGGGTTTTGTTTTTTGGTCTCCTCAACTTTTTTTTTTAATTCGTCAATTCATTACAATCCCATTGAAAAATATACTAGAGGAGGGAGAAAATTAAAAAGAAAATATCACAAAATAGATAATAAAACAAAATACTTATAATAAACTTCATTTGACTGATTTTTTTTTTTTTTTTTATGTCAGGCAAATATAATGTAAAGAAGAATATTTTAATGCATTCATAAAAGTTCTAGCAGTCAAAACTCTACATGGCACAGGTCGAGACGGGGTCGGTACGATTGCGAAAGTGTGAGAAAAGTACCCCACGACTTACCCATTTTTATATACTGTATATGTATTTGGAGAAGCTGTGCGATTTATAAAACTTTCTCAGAGTTGTAATGGACAAAAAATTTACTTTTTCCACACAATGTCGATACTGAGTAATTTATATTATTTCTAACAACCTCTAATTGCTAATGTGCGATCGGAATCGTATCCAAATCTGCACACTTTAAAAATTTTTTGTTTGCATTCAGTGCAGTTTTGAATTGCGCAATGGACTGCAAGAAAATCTGCAGAGAGATATGACTCTAATTGGGATTACAATTCATGGTTCTTTAAAAAAAATAATAATAATAATAATAAAACAACACTCAAATAACTCTTGAACAAATGCTTTACAGATATCGAAATTAAAATTATGCGGACATCATTCAATTTTTATAATGAACTTTTTTAATGAACATTTTTATAATGCTCCGATTAGTTGTTGTCAATTGCAAACACGAGCATCTGTCATTGTTGATTTACGATTGTTGACTCAACCAACTAGAGGGAAGAATTGAAATTACGTCAGTGGTGACGTCTTCTCTCAACGCTGTCTCTCAATTAAAATGCACTGAGAGCACGTGGAAATTTATTGTTGCAATACGATTATCGTAATTCGAAAGAGAAAACTGAACAGAAACTGCTACAGAGTAGATGGGAAAAGACTACTGGTACAGACTTAACCTGCGAGAACCAATCAGAGATAAGCTCTCATTTTTAACTCTATCTAAACTCCAGCGTAATGTAGGTTCGTATCCGGTGATGCTCAGAGCTACATTTGCGAACTACTGTCGAAGTTTCTGTGAACTCTACATCTTTTGCCATTTTTATCGAGTTTTGTTATTCGTGAACTTCCTCGGAGACATTGATCTCTTATGTAAATTTGTCCCAACTCTTCTATTAGTCTTTTTCTCTCAATCTTTTTTCTTGGTCTTCCTCTTGGCCATTTCCTTGTTCTTACTTCATCATAAAACACCTTTGGTTTCCTGTCCTCTTTCATTCTCTTGTAACATCCAAACCATTTTAAATCTCAAAGTACTACCTTTTCTTTATTATTATTATTATTATTATTTATCTTTCATCGTCATTATTAATTCTATCCTATTACATCAGTTCCTCAGAGAATTCATTTCCATTTACTATTTATAACCTTCTGCTTTCGCCTTTCTTCGTTGTTCTCCGTATTTCTACCTAAATTAATCAAAACAGGAAGCGGATGATAGCTGCTCAAAACTTTGCATTTTAGTGGGAATTGTTTTGACAGTAACTAAACGTTTGTATTCTTCTAAAATAATTTTTTTACAATCTTGAACTAACATTAATGTCTGCATCCGAATTATCATCATTCGCAATAACTCTATCTAGATATTTGTATTTGTAAATAAATTAGGTTTAACTTTTCATCATTTTAGTTTATTTATTTATTTATTTATTTTTTGAAATCATGAAAATAATACAAATAATAAGTCTCTGTTTATTTAATTATAATATCTGCAGAAATAAAATAAGTCGGCTTTTTTACTTAAATTGTTTAAACTCGATTATTACATTGAAGCTCGCGCAGACATTAAAAAGATTAATATCTACTAGGCCATTCCCCGTGTACAGATGATAAAACGATGGTACGTATGAGATAATCCAAGAAGAATCGATTCCAATGAAAGCGGTTATGATTTGTTGAATAGTTGATCAAAATGTGATATTTTATTCCTTTTTGAATGAACTCATTATTTGATAGCGCGTGCCATTGTTGACGGAGAGAACGCAACATTTTGAAGTTCAACAATGCTCATTTCGAATTTGTCGACTTCCTCGCAACAATGCACAATGAAAAACCGTTTTCCATTGTTGCACTAACATTGTGAATATTGGAAATCACAACAATTGCGCCGGACAGAAAGACAGACAGAGAAATAAAAGATTTTTAGTAATATCTACTACTATTGTGTAAGACATCATAGACATACAGCGTATCGGCCAAAATGTTTTACAACGGTAATTTTTATTCCTGAGAAGCTTCTTTCTCGATAAGGACCCACATAGAAAAAAAAAAAAAAATGATCGCCCTTCGTCTGTGTGCGCTAAGTTTCAAGAAGGTCCGTCCAGCAGTTCAAAAGTTATTACGTGGACGGACTAAAATGATGAGTCTCATTTTTTTCTTTCAAATCAATAAGAGAAAAAAAAATATGCTGAAATTATGAAGTATCGAATTAGAAAATTGTCATCTTTCATACGTCTTTTAGAAAATAAATAAATAAAATAAAATAAAAAAAATTGAAATAATAAAAAGAGACATTTGTGAAAGCGAGTGAAATTTCCAGGGCAGAGCCATTCCATTTAGATCTCATTAAATATTAAGTCTATTAACTTTCATATTATGTCATCGTAATTACGTTGACCTCGTAAATTTCCAAGATAAATTGTACGTTCATGTATCGTGAATAAAGAAAAACCTGAAAGGGAAAAAAAAGAATGAATGAAAAGATATAATATTTCATACAAACGTGGCTGACAACAGAATTAATAGATACAAATGGAACATTCAGATTAGGGCGTCTTATAAATAAAAGCAACTGCGTCGTAACAGATGATTTGAATAAAAATGCTGCTTTAAAACGACGTTTGTTATCGCTTTATATAAATAACAAGATGGTAACGGGAATTTTTTAACATGCTGTAACCTATGTAAATTACATTGAGGTCGACATACGTAGTTAAAAAATAAAGAGTACCGGTGTGTACAATTAACAATACGACCGGTTTCACTAGGAAGGAGAGACCTGAGGATACTGGACGGCTCCTTCGCTAGTGAAACAGGTCGTGTACATAATCTTTACTTTTTAACTGTGTGTATTAGCGTCAATGTACTTTACATAATAAGAAGTTCCTTGAAGCTTACGGTTGTTTAAAACGTCGCGTACAAAAGATGGCGTATAAAAGATTTTATTGGTGTGGGCCAAATTAGAAAGCCGACCTCCAAAAACTAAAAACAAGAAATAAAATAAAAACATAGTTTTAAAAATGTCGGCACGGGGGTGAAGGATGCTCTCAATTGGCCATCCAACCAGAAAAAAAAGCAAAACAAAGAAAATAGGTCTATTGTACACATTTCAGGATTCAGGAATGGGGCCAAGCCCCCTCGGCCCTCCCCCTTTTTTTTTACGTACTCCATTTTTCTTCGTTCTGTTATTTTATTTTATTTTAAAGTTGTAACAACTATACAAACAAAACAAACAAACAAACAAACAAACAAAAAAAAAACCTTCAATTTTTCATCTATTAAAAATTGATGTAATATTCAACTATGAAGTTTTTGTAATTTTAATCAAATGAAAGGATACGCAATTTTTAAAAGGATTACTCTTCCCTGTAAGATTTGAAAGAGTCAATTGTTTCACATAGGATTCACGTAAATAAAATTTTCACGATCGTCTTTTGTCGTAAATATGGATGCCTAATAGTTACAATATCTATTCATTGGTTCAGGAAGTATTTGGAGGAAGTATTCCTTTTAATCAGGGAATACTAGTTAAAACAAATACATTTAATTAGATAACAAAAAAGAAAAATAAAACCGTTATTCAGAACTAAATATTAATTAACTTTTTTTTAATTTTAGATAAACACGGGATCTTATTCTGAATTACCTGGAAAAGACATTTAGAAAAAAATAATAAATGATTTCAGTTCTATAATTTATATAATAACAATGTGACACCGCAATAATTTATTAATTGCAAACTACAGAAAAGTAGAACGACGATCGTTCTCTTCCATCTCTGTTCACTAAGATCGCCACTCTACGTAGTGTTAGACGTTATTGTTTGAATTATCGTGCCTGAAACGATTAGAGTAGCCTTTGGTGAGGATCCATTGAAAATCAACTCTAATCAGGATAGGCTAATATGATATGACATCAGATGCCTACCAATACCGCATCTTAGGGCATTATCGTCCAAGTCATTACGCATGTTAAGATTGCTACACAGAATATACTCTGAGTCTTTTACTCAATCTAAAAACCCTTCTTACAACAGCTATACACTGGCTTTCTTTGCGGTGCTCTCTCTAGGTGTCTGGTTCAATCCCCGTCGGGAAGACGGGGTTTTTCCCCTAGGTAATTCCTTAAAAAATGAGGACCTCGTTTAAAGGGGGGGGGGGGAGGCCTTCATAGTTCTTTAGTTAATCGCAATAGCGCAGTCTAGACCTGCGTCGCCTCCTCAGAGCTCAAATCACTGCTTGCTGGATGTTTGTAGGAATACATTACTTAACATTACATTATTTAACTTAATTAATCTAACACGGCACAACTATAATTATAAAATTTATATATAGTCGGAAATACATAAATAACTACAGATTACAAACACACACATACATATATAGAAATATACCGGCACCTAACGTAAAGAATATATAATTCTTTTCAGAGCCAATGAAAGGAATTCAAATAATCATAACAAAAACAAAACAAACAAAAGATTGATTTAAAAACTGAAGTTTCACAACTACTTCCTTATCATCAATCAAATTTCTAAGACTTATGGCGGAGTGCACCAAACTTCAGTTAACTTTGATGACTGCAGTTTGGACGGAGCTAAAATTAGTGGGGGGTGCTGCTACAGAAAAATTTTAGCCTTTGTTTTAAAATTGTGTGAAAGGAAACAAACATGTATAAAAAGAAATTTATCAAGTTTCTGAATAAATTTTCTTGCACTGAAGTTTGGTGCATTAATTCTTAGTGGTCCCAGTAAGAAGGTACAGTAATTTAAGTACAGGTACTCCTCAGTTTATGACCGAGTTCCGTTCCGACGACTACGTCGTTAAGCGAATTGGAATAAGCGAGGAGCTTGCGCCGGAATATAGAATAGTTATAAAATTATAAAAATTATGCAACAAACTTCAAATTTATTCATACAAAGACATGCATATGTACATATGATTATTTGTCTATTTGGTTATCTGGAGCTGTCGAGAGTGCAGATAAGGGAGACGATGAAATAGAAGCTGTACCTTCAAGGGCGGAGGTCGTAAGTGCGAGTGATCGTTAAGAAGATAGATCGTAAAGTGAGGAGTACCTGTAGCTTAAATTGTTACTGTCCAAGATAAGATTTCTAAAAAAAAAAAAAAAAAAAAAAAAAAGTATCTAATATTTAGAATTTCTGATAATTTTACTAGATTTCAACAACTTGTCACAACTGCAATATTATTAAAGTTCACATTAAGATAACGTTAAGCTACCCGCACACGAGGGAGCTTTTTCTGTGCAACTCGAGGAAATTGAGGTGCACAGAAAAAGCTGCATGCGACTATCAGTGCGCAAACGATGCAACATTGTTAGCGCCGCCGTGCGGACAACAAACGAAGCACACTACGAATTTGAATGACATCACTGGACATGACGTCAAGGATACTGCTGTGATATCGTTCCAAAACTAAATATTTGTGATTTATTTTAAACATATGAGAAATATTTTTATAATATTATTAGCCGGTATGTAATCGCAGTTGATGGCAATAATGCGATTCACGAATAACAACGACCAACAGCCAATAATAATCCATTGCTCACTGAAACAATGACGTCATGTGGCAGTTTCCGGAAATGGTGAATGAGCGAAACTCTGCTTGCGATGTGAAATATTCAAAAAAACTAGGTTTTTGAAACGTTCTGATACATTCTGCCGCATTAAATTACTGCATTTACATATAAACTGTATTTATGTGTGAAAGAAACTCGAAATAATCTGATATTTTTGCTGTATTCGCGATTCGCCCATCTCAAGCGAAGGAAAAATGTTTCGACGCCATGTTTCTTCCTTGAGCATGACGTCACGCCTGACGTATAAAAATGCTGCACTGTGATTGGGTAATTCCATGCAACTTTCCGTGGTGCACCGCCGTTCTGTGAAGCTTTTTTTCCATGCAACTTCCATGCAACTTGGCCCATGCAGCTCAAAAAACCGCTCTAGGCATCAAGTTGCACATGCAACTCGGCCAAAAGCTCCCTCGTGTGCGGGCTACTTTAGGAAATCGTATATTTATATCTTTATTAATCTAGTTTCCATTAGGACAGTATGGCTTATCAAATGAATGTCTGTGTGGGTGTTTCCTTCACCGCAAACCCTCTAAAACGCTGAATGGATCTTCCTGATACTTGGTATGCATATTCGACGTATCTCATTATTTACATAATGAAATCTTTTCCAAAGCGGGTCCTTGACGAGAAATTAGCGCAAGAAGGCGACTATGGACGTCAAAAATAATATCTTATATTATAAATTATGAAATCTTTGGTAATTCACTGGGCATTACTTGATCGGATTAAAATTAATCCGATTTAATCCAATTCAAGTAAATATTGGAGACTTTTTTTTTTTTTTTTTTTTTTTTCAGAAAATGATAAATTTCTGCTATTTGTATTCAGTAGATAATAAACGTAATGCGAATGTAATTGCAGGCATTCGTGTCATTTTTTTCATGCCTTAAAAGGAATAAAATAAATAAATAAATAAATTGGCTTCGTATTGTATACGAAACTTCCGTATATGTTTCATTCTCGGCCATTTCCTCTGAGGCAGACCCGAACTCGCATTTTCTCACACCTCTACAAGAGCCCCAATAAGGCGTTACTCATGTCTGTCCGACTTATAGTTTGGGCACCGTAGTTTGTTGACAGACGAACAGAATGAACTTACGAGTTTTTCGCCCTCCCCCCAATCCCCTTTACACTTATGTGTATGGCTCCTAAAAACAGAATTTTTTTTTAAGAATTAACATTTTAAGAGAATTAGGCTTTAAATTCTTTCGAACTACTTGTTTTTTAAATTACGTTGCTATTTATGTTTCTATAAATCCTGTAATGGCAACAAATAAGTCAACAATGCGGATATCATTGTTGTGAGAAAGGATTAGAAAGATCTCTTGAAGGACTTGTTGATTTTGACTTTCATCGCACGTCGAACTTCATTCACTTCCGTCGAGGCCCGTCATGTGATGCAGGGAGGCCTTGACTGAATGATTTCGTAGTCGGTGCGAATCATCTTTTGGCCGCTAGACTTGCTCACCTTGACACCTTTGGCATGTCTATTAGCTGCATGCTTTTTCATCAAATACCTACTCCTTCTATTTCAGTGACGAACCTCAAGCGAAAATGCGCTATTAACGCTATTTTTGGTACTGTATTACAGTTAGATGGGAGGCAACGTCCTGCAGACCACTGAACAATCACCACATTTTTGGTAGTAAAAGGGCGGGAAAAAGAGAATTTGTTCTACATTAAAGCAACAATAAAAAAGATACGTAAAAGACAAAAGCGCTGTATGCTTCCAGATTCTTGTAATTTAAGATTTATTTCTCGGTGGTTTTGTTTTTGTTTTGTTTTTTTCTCTTTGTGTAATGGAGTTGGGAAGTATTGACGAAGCACTTTAGTATTCATCCTGTTCGTCAGCAAGATTCGAGTCCTGTGTGATTTTCATGAAAGTTCATGATTTTATTTATCATTTGAAGCTTCACATTTTATTATTTTCACATAATTATTTTTCATATTTTCAATTATCAGTACTTACTATAAATTAATGGGAATTGAATATTTCAGACAGCAATAACCTACACGAAATTGGAATCCTTCAATCTCAGTATTAGGTTCAGTAAAAAAAAAAAAAAAATGAAAAAAGGTATTTGTGAATTTGTTTTGTTTTGAAAAGACAATGGACCAGAGCGTCCTCACGTTTGCTCTTTTGTTTATAACAATGGGGGACTGTACTAAGTTTTTCTGGTAACAGAGCGGACGCTAATAAAGTGAGAGGACCAAACGCTGTAATTTGTGCTCTTCCGAGTGTGGAAGTTTTTCGGTGCGTGACTTTATTTTCCATCTTCCACCCACATCCTGTCTGTTTACCGTTGCAGAAACGGCTTAATTTGTAAGAAAGGTCGGGGAAAAAAAAATTCCATTCAGAAACAAACGCCATTTTGAATCGAAAAGAGGCGGACGATTCACATCCACCAAAGCGAGTTTGTTGTTTTTCTCAGATTTTTCTTTTCCCCCCTCTCAATTAAAAATTGTTGCTTTTCCATTTATAAAGAAAGAAAAAAAAGAAATAACAACCTTGAATCTCGCTATTCTTAGTGATATTGACTCAAGGTGTAGTTGGCGCTAACTTTCAAAATCATATGTTAAGATTAAAAAAAAAAACAAAAAAACAAAAGAACTCATAAATAAATAAATAAATAAATAAATATGTGTTCAGTGACAACAAAAAATTTATTGAACTTAGTAAAAGAAATCAAAAAAAATATCCGAAGGAAGAAAAAAAACCAGCTCAAGGATCAACTCGGGAGTAGAATGTAAAGAACTTTACAGAAAGCAAAATGTCACTATAGGTCCTTTTTTTTGAGGGATTTCCTTACTCCGGGATGAGATATTATCTCGATATTTCGGCCCCGTGCCTCGGGCCTTCTTCGGGAGATGTTTTCGTTGTACTAGAAATGAACACAATATATTTTGGTTGTAAATCCTTATAATGGTCCGATTTGTACAGAACTCAATATGGATCTTCCATATACGAGTCTAAACGGCGTAAATCTTTTATTAACATTTAAACTTTCTAGCACTTACGGTTCATAGTATGAAATTATAATTATACGTATTTTGATTTAAGGTAGGTAGAGAGGTGTGTGTGTGTGTGTGTGTGTGTGTGTGTGTGTTTCAAATAGTAATATTAGATAAAAAATGATCAAGAATTGAAGGTTGTTTTTTTTTCAATGTTCCCGCGCCATTTTATAGACTATTAATAATATTACTATTAAAGTTGTCAAAAGTAACTGAGACTTACTATTCAAATAAATGGGGAAACTTTGTTTCTGTTTGTATCTGGGCATCACGCTAAAACGGCTAGAATGACTTCCTTAACAATTTCGTAAAACTTGATATCCCAGTGTACTTGTTTTAATAATATGGATCAACAATGCACCCCAAATATCATCTGTTTCAATTTTCAGGAATTTAAAAAAAAAAAAAAAAAAAAAAAGTCCGTTAGGTTTTTCAAGATAAACCTCTGTTTGGGAAGCACTGCTATACACAAACTGTAAATCTTTTTACTACTTCGAAAGAGATCCGTTCAAGAAATAACACGCGAAAATACTGTTTAGGATCTTGGGAAAACATAATATCCCTTCCATTCATAAGCCACTACAGCACAATTTCAGCGAATTCCAATTGCGCACAAAATGTGGGCATACGTTCAGGTATTAAGATTAGTAATTTTTTTTTTTCCCTTTCTCTTTTTGCCAGCAAACGAACCGGATATGGCTGGTGAATTTCATTGATGAAGTCTTTTCCTTTCAAAAGAGGCCTTGAATTATGCTGATGGTATCAGAAGGCAGCAACCATAAAACCGCCGTAAAGCAGATGTTACGACCAACTGACGATGCTATCAACTGGACAAACTGTGTTGTCGGGTGGACAAACGACGAGATTAGGGACGATTCCAATTCTGTGAGGGTTAGGGAATGGAGAGAAAAAACACAACACTCCGATTCTTGATTTGAAAAGTGAAATTTATTTGTAGGAATATTCCGTTCGCTTTTGGCGCGCTTGAGATTTGGCACAGGGCTAGCATAATTTAAGTGTTCTCAAATCCCCCTCCCTCTCCTTGCACACGTGGCAATGTGCGTTACATTAATAACGAGTGGGAAGGACATTACGGAAAGCACAAGGACACCACAGCACCTCTTCCCAGTATCAGAACAACCTACAACAAATGGAA
>JAFIDM010004315.1:15118826-15139089 GCA_023159025.1 Thereuonema tuberculata | reverse complement strand
AAAAAGTGCATATGTTAAGTGCTTGAAAACAGACATCAATCGAGATTTGTTTCTTTGCTGTTTATTTATTATAATTTTTCTGTTTTCATTCTTATCTGTTCACCGTATCGTCTTTCGCCTGTGTGTGTGGTCCATTCGAGATACTTGTTATATTTGCACCAAATGTATAAACAAACAGGACAAAAAAAATAAATAAAAAAATATAGCAGCTAACAAAAAAATGAGGAGGATAGATTCAACTGATCTGCCTGTCTTAAATCTTAAATGCCGCTAATTCTATTTTCATGTTCGTTTTAAAACCTGTATGATAGATTTATGGAACCGAGCAAAAAAATGAGCATGTAGCAACCGTATTAAGAGACGTAAGATGATGTTTCATCTGATATTCGTATATTAATACAGAAGAATTAGGCCTAAAAAAGAAGTTTAAAAAGAAAAACAAAAAAAAACTAAATCAAGTTTATTAGTGTTAAATCAATTTAGTAGTCACTTTGCCAGTTCCCCTTCCCTCCCAATTGTAGCATTATAGCGGCGGGAAAGTCCGCAAGAAGCAACTATTCGCAATAATCACGACGAGCAAGTAAATAATATTCAGGAAATGGAAAATTTGTACGATTTGTATTCAGTAGATGTATAGTAATGTAAATATAAGTATAGGCTTTCTTGTTTGTTTGTTTCTTTTTCTCCCATGACTTTAAAAAAAAAATTAACAAGAAATCTTAAGAATTATCATTTTTAAAAAAAAGTAGGATTTAAGTTCTTTCTGCGTAAATTTTAAATCAACGTTTTATTTATTTATTTAGTTAGTTGTGGTATTTGTACTTGAGTTGTTTTGTTAGCATGTATTCGAGTTCAATGCCATTCCTAACGTCCTATCGGTTGTAATAGATAAGACAGTAGTTACATAACATGGGTGCTTGAAGGTCGTAATGGAAGCAACAGTGTCTTATTCAACCCACTTAGAAACAGTTATCAGTTAACTATAGTTAAAAAAGAAAAACTGTAGCTTTACAGATATTTACAAAAATTTAAAAGTCTTGGATTGCTGTATGAATTAACTTCCGTTTATTGTTTTATTTTATTTTTTTTGTTAGCTCAATTAAAAAAAAAATATGCAGTAAATGTATTTTAATAGGCTATATTATTTTTAGAAAAACCGTATTATCAAAAAAAGATCTATTAAAAAAAAAAAAAAAAATAGCCGTTCGCCACTTTAGTTTTAATTAATGAAAAGTCTCACAATTCTAAATTCTATTAATAAAACTTCCTTCGTCTTTATTCTTCTTGCAATAACTTCCTACAGCGATATTTCGCAGAATATTCAGTCTGATTTTTCAAGCTAAATGACTTCCGTATTAATAATAATAATTTCTACAATTGAGGTTCTGTCTTCTGCTCTGCATTCTAGATTATTATTGTTAATAATGAAAGTCATTTAGCTTGGAAAAGCAGACTGATAAAATGGTCTGCGAAATATTGCTGTAGGAAGTTATTGCAAGAAGAAGGAATTGTTATTAATAAATGTGAGTTATTTTGAGTTATTGTTATTTATTTCTATTAATATTTTTTTTTCCGGCATGGCCTAAAGGTCTAGACGTCGGTCTGTCATGAGAAGATGTTTGGAACTTGGGTTCGAATCCCGGCATCGGGATGGATGTTTGAAAAATGTCCTTTCCTGTGTTTGTTTGCTTCTTCATCTTTCTCTTCCGGTCCGAATTCATTCCTTAATGATTTCCTGAGAAAAGCCACGGGAAACCATCTCAGTATCTGTCTCCCAGGATATTCTACGGCTGCTTCTACAGGTTCGCCGTGATGGCAACGCTACAGGGACCTGCGAAGTTTCGCAGACGGACTTTGATGCATAATGATTAGCGCAACACGTTATTATTGTAAATTGATAAAACCCGACGATGAATTACTATACGTTCCTGTCTCAGAAATGCATGAGGGAGGGTCCATTTATAAATTTCCATTATTTTGTAATTTAGCAACTAATAATTCTAAATATATTATCAGTTTTCAAGTGGAACTTTTTGATTTATTTTTTTTTGGAAAATTTAAAAATATAGACATAAAAGCAAATTCTTAATAATATGTAGTACAGATATAAGCAAGTATTACGATGATGTCTCTTAATATCAGCTTTAAAATAAGTTAAATTAAAAGAGCTACTTTTAACTGATTTTCCACTTTATCCCTACAGGGAAATTAGATATAACTTGAAGGGTTCTAACTTTAAAGTGCCTTTTTTCTTTTTTGTTTAAATTAGAAGTTTTGATATCAAAGTGGACAAACAGGCAAGTTTCTTACGGTCTCGATCATTATTTATTCAAGACGTGGTTTCACGACAGTCTCGCGCTCTTTTCTTGATCTAAAAAGAAAGAAAAAAGGAACTTGGCAGCATTTTTCAAACTCCTGACAAGATTAAAGAAAAAAAAAAAAAACCCCGGTATATGTCAACTTTTGAAGACCAAAAAAATATAAAAATAATAAAAGTTAAAGTACATTTCTAAGTACACGGATAGTAAATAACGACATTTCTTTGTAATTTGATTTATTGTGGAAGCGGCGTTTTAAAGAGATTCGTGTGTTTGTAGTTTTAGTCCCTACGGGTTCAGTTCAGTTAAAATCAACAGGGGAAATGTCACACTTTTAAGGTTTTTTTTTCTCCTTTAAAATTTCGGCTTCCTAAGACAATTAATTTTTGGTTATCGCAACAACTGCGCTTTACCGTCAAGACATTTTTGGCAGTTTCTCTTTTTTGTCTGTAGCCCCTTACCTGCAAAAAGGTCACATTCGTACCAAAAATTCAGCAGGAATATTCCTTGTAGCAGTGGGCCCGGTAGCTGCTGGTTGGAGGTGGCGCATTCAATTCTCGGCCTCAGCGGAGGGCGGGGATTTTCTCACGCTCCTTTCTCCTCCAAACGTGTCCTAGGGTCTACCCAGCCCTCTGTTGAATGGGTACCGGGTTTCTTTCTTTCCAGGGGGTTAAAGGCTGGCGGGCGTCGGATGGTCACTCAACCTCATCTCAGTCCCGTTGTTCACGGAACTCCGAGATCCTACCCTAAGGACCACATAAGCCTGTAGTGTAGTGGGACTCTTTTTAACTCATTCCTTGGTATCAATCTAGCTATCAAAAAAAAAAAACTTCCATTTTTTTGGGTTGTTTTTGTTTGTTTTCCAAATAGACAATATCTATATTTTTGATTTACAATTAGCAGAAACCAATTGTGATGCAACAAGATTTTTGGAAAATATTAAAAAAAGAATTAATTTCTCAAATAATTAATTTAAAAGGTATATAGGATTTTGTAAATTGTTTAAATAATGAAAAAAAACAAGATAAATTAATGCTTTTAGACAGTGTCAAAAGCAAAGCACAATTTTATAAACAAAATGTGTTCAAAAGGGTTGATATTGGGGGGATGTCTACCGCCGTTTTCCTCTTTATCGGAAGCGACCACTTTTGACCCCCCAACATCCGGTCAGGGACTGTTCCTAGAGGTCTGATTTTGTTGGAAGTGGTTACCTTCTTTTTGATGCTGAACACAATGGTGAAGGTTTCATTCTAACATCTCTAATCGTTTGGCCACTACAAAGTGACATCCAGCAAGCATAAAAGCAAGCTGTAACTTAAAAAGACAGAAAATAAAATAGGAAATCGCATATCTTTTAAGCAGAAACAAAAATTTAAAACGTTTTCATTCTTTTGATGTTTGAAATGTTATCATAATAATATTTTTTAGACAAGGAAATTAACGTGCGTTGGTACATTTTTACAGTAAAATAAACCAAAGAACGCACATAACATAATTATTACATAATTATTCACCCCTTTTTATTCTTGATTTTATTTTGATGTCTTTGTATTTCAGGGGTCATTGATTTGTATGTTTGTCCGTTTTGTCTATTCGTCCCATTTCACTGAGCTTGGGTATGCTGGATAGGTCGAGCTGATGAGAGGCCAAAAAGCCTCGAAACAGCGCTGTCCTCGATTTCCAGCACAAATATCAAAAATAGCTCAGTGAATTTGTGTTTTGTTTTGTTTAGTTATGTGCGTTCTTTGGTTTATTTTACTGTAATAATATTTTTTTACAACAACAATAATAATAATTTATTTCTTTCTCTTGACAACAATAAAGTCCATTTAGGATCCCCCCCCCAAAAAAAAAAATAATCCCATCAACAGGTTCTTACATTATATAGTTTATAAGTTAAATTAACATCAAAATTATAAATAAAGAAAATATAAATACAATTCTGCTGAGTTTATATACAGTAGCCCAGTTACTGTTTTATACACAAAATTTGATAAAAAGTTAAAAAGCAAAAAGATTAATAAGTTATAAGTAAAATTTAGAAATAATTATAAATAAATAATTAATAATAATAATTATTATTATTTTTATTTATTTATTTCCAAGTATAACGAAATTTTTCCGTTACGAAATTCTTATCAGTAGGTTCTGAATTTGCGTTTACTATGATTATATAACAAAATAATAATAATAATAATTAATAATTTTTGTATACGAAGTTGTCAGGTCAAACCTTTCATTCAAAATCAAGTTATTATAAAACCCAAAAATTGTATATTGCTTTATTGATTTTAGATGTATGTTAATGGCGCTGGTTTAAATACAAATTGTCCCAATCTCAGGCTTTCCCGCCAAATCGTCAACGAAATTGAAAACTGATCAGGGTACAGCGTTGACCCAAACAGAGCCTCTGTCGGGGGAACCAAGATATCAAACACCACAAGACGGTCTAAGACACAGATCGTCCATACATCTGCTGAAGGAGAAAGGGAAAAAAAATGGACCCCGTATTGGAGTTCAATAACTCCTGAAAACATAAGGTTTCTTCATCATTTTGATCGTCTTATAAGATTAAATATTAAGGAGATTTAAATGTCGCAGTACGAAAAGGAATCGATTCTATAAATACATAAATAAATAAATTCACTGTCAGAACACAGAGGTTATTGTCCACTGTGAGGTACATGCAAATATATATAAAATTAATGGGTATCTGTTATCTGTATTATGTCTCAGTGCTTAACTTTAGTCGTAATAAAATCATGTGCCTCTCTCCCAACTCTTTAATGTTATAAAAATCTAGTTTTTGAAGAAAAATAAATACAATAATTTATTATTGTTAATACTAATACTAATTGTGAATTTACCACCTGGGTTATGTGATTAAAACTTGATGAGAAATAAAACGAAACAATTGAAAACCTTTTGAAAGAAAAAAAAAATCATCTTATTCTAGTCCTCCTTAATAATTAAATTACAGTTTGAATTTACTTGAGTTAGACCGTATTCTCTCTTTGAATTAATAATTTTCTTATTTGCTATTAACTTAAGTCTTAAAACTCATTTAAAGTCACTAAATAGAGTCATTTGCTTGTAATTATAAATACTGATGATAACTGTTTAATCTTCTATGTTAATCTATTCAAAATGTTGTATCTTCCGAAGAATCTTGCACTAAATTCTCATTAGGCTTAATCCCTTTCCGATGCCTATTATTAATAGATTTAATATTTTATCACTTTTTCATTCTGTGGATTTGTTCTCGTAAATAGTCGTGGTTAAATCATTCGTTTTATTCCGTTCAGAGAATCCTTTAATTACCTTTTATCACTTGAAGAAGAATTCTCTGGAACTCGATGGGATACAACACAACATCGTATCCTTTGTTTTTCGTTGAATCGGAAGATGAATTCCATAATAATGGATTTCTCCAACTACACTTTTTAATTTTTTTGAAGAAAGAACGAATCGGGGACTTCTCTATCTGCTTTTTATCCTTAAGCCATTTGTTCATTTCATCCTCCATTCCCTGTCATTGACGGTGAATTTTAAAATAGCCGTTTTAACGTGGTGCCTACATAAACGAGAAGTGTTATTATCGTCGCGGCGAAAGTTGGACCCGCGAACACATTATCATTGACTAATTTCTCCAGTATTAATGCCGTAAGCTCCGCAGAAAATATCAATCTCAATTATCAAAAAAAGGAAATATCAAAAATCTCACATACATCTTCTTGAAATCGACGAGCAACGTTAAGAATAATTTCCCTACTTAATTTTTGAGACCTTTTCCTCGTCGAAATGTTGAATGTGAATCAACGACCGCCATTTTCTCTTACATTTGAATGTGACCGACAGGCCAGTAAAGGAAAATCTATCATCTGCGTTGCATTCTGGGAGGTTCATATTTGGCCGTACTGATAATAGAATCGGACAGAATATTTGTTTCGATCCCGACTTCACAACCGTAGTAAAATGCGACTCTTGACTCCGTCTCCTACAGACAAATCTTCTATTTCACCGACTCTGAAGTACTAGCAATGTTAATATTGTAAAATAAAAAATAAAAAAAAATCGACTCCGACTTCCTTGGGCTGTTTAAGTATTACACATTTTTAGTCATGTTAGCCTCCCTCCCTTGTGCTTACGTAAGATTTGCCAAATCATTAACAGTAAATACCACTGAACAATAAATTAAAAGAGTCAACATTATATCAAAATTTTAACGCGTGCATGTTTGTCTGTCTTACGTAAGCATTGCTCTGATCCCCCCTTCTCCCCCTTGTCAGCCTAAACAAGCAAAGTTGAAACCCCCACCCTTTGAATCTTACGTAATCCTTGAACGGCCCCTTTATTAAAATTTAATAAATGCTACTCCGACTTCCGATTCCGATTCCTACTCCGTAGGAATGTTACAAAAATGTTCCGTTGGATTAGTGAGACTTCGCGTGCTCAATAATTAGAATTATGGGTTTTCAAAAGTTGACATGCCAACTGTATCTATTTTTTTTTCCAAGAACTTAATATTGATGTTTGTAGATCTCGAAATACTGTAAATACTCGACTTAGATCACTCTTTGGTCTTATTTTTGACTAAGAAAAATCACCATCCAACGAAATAAAATCCCGAATCTCATCTTCAACTGCAAGAAGAAAGTTCTCTCATTTCGCCTAAGAAACTCGATACGATAAATATCCTTAAAAATGCTGTAAAAATTTACTTTTTTTAATATATATTGTCGTAAAAATAAATTAGATTTCTTGGATACATAAAAAAAAAAAAAAATATAATATTTTGTGAAAAAAATAAAAGTGTAATAGAATGTAATAATTTTTCGTGTACTGTAGTAACTGTTCATCACAACTAAAGCCATATACCTGTTTAAAAAATATTTATACAATTAAAAGAAATCAATACAACTAGTTTCTCCGTCGAGAGACGGTATTCTCAAGGGCTTGAGAATACCGTCTCTCGACGGAGAAACTATTGTCCTCAAAATGAAAGATGACCGGCGGAAGTTTGAACTGCGCAGCCCTTCCGGTAGCTGATCAATTATGTTTTCCTGTCACAATGGACGATGGTGTCTGTTTTCACTGAGAAAGACATGTTGAGAACGTCAAATTAAAACTTCTCTCGACTATTTAGCGTTATTTCAATACCAGTTGCTAACAATAAGTATTTATATAAATAAATAAATATATATTATTTATAAATACAATGCTCTTTTGCAAAGTAACAAGCGATTAGCACAATGGCGGCGTCCTTTCATTAAATTAGACGGACGTGCCTGACCAGACTAATCGATGATACATGCGCAGATCTCACAAAAACAGGGCGGCCATCATTCATTGGGAGGACAATAGTTATATTGATTGCTTTTAATTGTATAAATATTTTTTAAACAGGTGTATGGCTTTAGTTGTGATGAACATAAAAGTGTAATACTTTGTGAAAAAAAAAAAAATGTAATATTTTATGAAAAAACTAAAAATGTAATATTTTGTGAAAATCGCGGTCTATTTATCGCCTTGATTCCCTTCGTTTGGTGGAGGTTCCTTGAATTTCGTTTTCCTCTTTTACCGTTTTCGTGTTTAGTTGGTTTTGAAGCCGCAAGCAGTTGCCGATTTCAATGAGTAAACAAGATGCTTACACATTTCTTATTTTTTTTTTGTTATTTATTGGAAAGGAAGTTTTTTTTTCCTTGTACCTGTGCCAAACACTTAGTTCGGAAGGTGATTCACGGTGTTTCTGATTCGTTTTGGGCGGACGCCAGACTCAAGGAATTACGGCTGACATTTTGGAGAAACCCCGTCCTACGGAGAAGTGCCTTGTTTCCGCTAGGCCTTCTAGTGTCACTTGTCACTGAAATAACACTAGAAAAATCAAGAATAGTTTGTTAAATAAGAATAGTTAACGTTCCTTATTACTTAACCAAAACCAAAATTTAAACACACACACAAAAAAAAAAAAAAAAGAAATGAAATTAGGCTCATCTAAATTGATATTAAAAAAAAAATCTTGTTAAATTAGCAATAAACAAAAAAAATTGAAGAACCTACAGCCTACTTTTTAGGCTTGTGTACAGAGCGATGCTCATACAGGAGCCTCGTATCTGTTCGTCCGTCGTGAGAAATTCATGATTGGTCGGTTTGAAGCTGCGTCATTTGATTTTCCGTCATTGATTGGTCTATTTGTATCGTAATCCCGCCTTCGATTCTGCTTCTGGGGGACAAGTTTTTAGTTTTTAGATTATTATTATTTATTACTTTATTTAATTTCTTTTCATTTTTTATCCTATGCGACAGTTTACTTTTGAAAGGGTACCTTTCTCTTTATGTGACCCATACATTCGCTCTCTATAAAAGCCGTGGGGCATTATGCGATCGCTCCTGGGATTGCTGCTCCTATCTTGTTTAAAGTGTGATTTCTTCAATTTTTATGTTTATTTTTTTTCGTTTTTTAATTCTTGAAAACAATAAAAACGAAAAAGCTACGGTTATTTCAAATTCTAATATGTATTGAACACAAATAAATTTTAAGAAAGAAAAATAAGAATAAAACGCACAAGACCGAGATTTCACTGATCTGTTTTTTGAAATTGCGATACCGGGAACCCAAGATGGACCGTTTCTGGTTTCCTGACCTTCGTCAGTTGGGTCCGCCCAGTATTTTACATCTCCGTGAACTCGATAAACTTATTAAAAGAACAAAAGTAAACATCAAAACGGCCCTGCAATTAAAAAATAGCCATCAAAACTTAAATAAAGAATAAAAAAGGGCCAATGAATTAATCCCCGCTAAGACCCGCTTAGCATGTAAGATATTTTTTTATAAAACAAGAAATATACAATGCAAAAAATTAACATGCGTACAACAACATAAGAAAGAAAATTATTTATTATTTTTGTTAATATATATATATAAACTCGGTTCATGGCGTCAGGTGCCGCCTTCCGAAAGAATCTGCAAGAAGTCCATTCCAGGTCTTCCGGTCAAGGGTCCATTCCTCTTCCAGACTTCTAATCCTCATTGCTTTTTTAATATCGTCCATCCAAACCTTTCGTGGTCTTCCTCGTTTCCTTTTTTGATTAGTTTTGTAATCAAAAGCGATTTTGGGCAGTCTTTCGTCATTCATTCTTTTAACATGACCAAACCAAATTAATTGTTTTCTTTGAAGATCGTCCAAAATGTTTTCTTTTATTTTCATCATTTCTTTGATTCTTTCATTTCTTGTTCTTTCTATTCTTGATACCCTGCATGATCTTCTTAGGGCATCCATTTCCACTGCCGCTAATTTCTTTTTTTCTGTCTCCGTAATTCTCCATCCCTCTGCCCCATATAACAAGATGCTCTTTACAATAGAATTGTATATATTATACTTTCTTTTCCTAGATACCTCTCCACTCCACCAAATAGAATTTAATAGTTTTATAGCCTTCCTTCCTTGACAAATTCTGTTTTTAATTTCTTGTGAGTCTCTGCCTTCTCTATTAATGTCTACTCCGAGATACCTATAATGCTCACAGCTTTCTATTTTCATGTTATTATTTAGATTTAGGTCCGTCTCATTTCCTCCTATACATAGATATTTGGTCTTGCTGACGTTCATGTATAGTCCCCATTTCTCATATTCTTCCTTAATTGTTGTCGTCATTCTCTCTAAATCATTTTTACTCTTTGCAATTATGACTTGGTCATCTGCGAACTGCAGAGTAAACATTGACGTTCCTTTCACTTTAAGTCCCAATCCTCTGCAGTTTTCTTTCCAAACTTTTAATGCTGCTTCAACATAAATTTTAAAAAGTGTTGGGGAGATACAACATCCCTGTCTGAGTCCTTTATCTGTTATAAAGCCTTTTGATAATCTTTGACCTACTTTAATCTTTGTTTTTGATTGTCTGTAAAGTTCTTGAATTGCTCTAATAATATTTAAATTTATGTTTATTTCCTTTAATACATTCCATAATTTTGCGATTGGAACATTATCATATGCCTTCGTTAGATCAATAAACAGAAGATGAATTTGATTTCCGACCGCCATTTCCTTTTCAATAATTTGTTTAAGACAAAATATATTATCCATACATGATCTTCCTGCTCTAAATCCACTTTGTTCTTCACTTTCTTTCATTCTTATTTCTTCTTCAAGAAAATCTTTTAAAATTCGTCCATACAGTCTACTAAACGTTGCTGTTACAGTAATGCCACGGTAATTTTCACATTTTTGTCTGTCTCCTTTCTTATAAATTGATGTTAAATATCCAATTCTCCACTCTTCTGGTGTTTCTTCTCCGTTTAAACATCTTTCGAATAATTCTGTAATTAATCTTAGCAATTTATCTGTTCCATTTTTGATTAGTTCTGCTGATATTCCACCGGGACCACTTGCTCTTTGATTCTTTAATTTTTTAATTGCTGTTTTAACTCTCTCAAGTTCCAATAGTATAGGTTGTTGTATGGTATCAATATGTGTATTTTTTACTTGAAATTCATTTCTAGTTTCTGTAAGCAAAGTCTTATAATATTCTTCCCATTTCTCAACCGATATTCCTTGCCATGAATTATTACCTTCTTTTCTAATATTCCTTAAAAATTTCCATGCCTCTGTACATCGTCTTCCTCCTATATATGTCTCAATTTCTCTGCATTTTTTATCCCAGGATGTTCTTTTTTTCTCTATTTTTGTTAATTATTATTATTATTAATTAATGCGCACTGTTAAAGGTAGATCAGTCTCCCAAAATAAGAAAAGCATAAAAGAAAATTACTGTCGGGAATTAAAAGTAAAGAAATACAATTAATCACTTATCGTACGAAGTATAGAATCATCGCTCACACAATATCGGCGACGAGTGCGCATGCGTAGGTTGCTGTATCCCTTTCCACACTTACTGTCATGTTTTTTTTATAAATCGAGGAAAGCTAATTTACTTTCCTTAATTTTTTTTTTATTACCTAGAGAAGTTTGTTTTGTGCCAATCATAGAACAGGAAAATTTTAGACAGTTAACAGTTGGAAGGAGGAAGATTACGTGACGCCATTTCAGCAACTCGTATGCAGAAACATAAGTCGTTTCCAAATTTCTTTTTCTAAAGCAGCAACCATTTTTCTCGCGAGAAATAAATAAACTTAACATTGGTAGTTCAAACCCTTTTACAATTGCAATCCGAAGTTACTGAAACTGAAACTATATAAACTGAATTGGGTTTTTTCTTTCCGAAACGATGGGAAATTGTACAGTCATTCGTAAAACAGTTAACCTTTATGTTTTTTCTCACGAACTTTTTTTCTCAAGAATCCGCAGGAAAACTTGATTGAATATTTGCTGGGAAAGTTGATTGGTGAGTCATAGTATGCTTTCAGATAAACTGTCCTGGTAGGTACAGTTCAGGAGAGGAATAACATCGTCGCAGAATATATTAGTGGTAAATTCAAGGGAAAGGTCAGGAGGAACAGGACAGTGAAGTATCTCCAATACAATAGAATTCAGTAAACTAACAGTACTGCCGGTACAGTACAATTCCGTAGAGTACAACAACTCATTGTAGTTCAGTATAATCTTAATATATAAAAATGACTGTTTCTTTGTTTGTTTATCCCATATCCGTTCCTATACCATTCATCAGATTGCGATGAAACTTTGGTGAGTTGTTGTGCGCACGCCCGCGAAGGTTTCTGAATTAGTAGAATCATTTTACAATATCGGGTGCGCGAGTTGTTGCAATAAATGATTGTATTCCGGTTTCAACGTTTGCAGTTTTCGGTGCGACTCGCATTTGCAATGACCATCAACAAAGCACAGGGACTGCTCACGCGTCGGAAAACCTTCTGATTTATTCGTGTATGCACCAGACGGAAAAACAAAAAATATTGTGTATCCAAAAGCACTTCAATAAACAAAATTAAAACAGAAACACTCTCTTTCTTTGAGTGACATTGCAACGCATGCCGGGTAAAGCTAGTATTTCATAAAACAATTCAGCATTACGCGATGTAGTGAAACAGAACTCTATTAATTCAATATAATGCGATGCAGTAGGGTAGAGTACTGTACAGTTGAGGATACCACAGTTAATACAGTATAATACAATTCAAGATAGTTCCGTACAATATAGTATAATACAATTCAAGATAGTTCCGTACAATACAATTTAGTAAAAGCAAACTGAATAAACGCGTACTTACTTCCCTTTACTTTGAAGTGAGTAAGTATTTATAAATTAGTCAAACAAATATTGTTTGCGCAAGACAATATATATATATAAATAGTAAAGAATATTTTTCCAATATTGAAAACATTGAGTATTGAAAACATACATGTATTGGCACTTTTAAGTCCACATCTACTTCACTATTTGCTTTTATGGATAGCCGTTTCTCCGCTCCTATAGTCCATTACCTCGAGGTTTTAGTATAAGTATAGTATTATTAGTATTATATTCGTTTGATAAAGTTTATATCTTGATCCACAGTGTGGATTCAGAGCTTTAATCAAACATAATTTCAGGTTTATTAAAATGGTTCTTTTAGCAGGTTTCTAGGATTACATTCTTCTGTAAGTTAGTAATAATTCCTTTAGGTATTTCCAGATTTTTGTTTTAGGGCTTCTGTGAGGTGAATTAGAATTAGTCCATTCATGGGGATTACAAATGCTTTTAGTTTCCATCTGTTTTTAAGAAAAATCTGTAGGTTTCTTTTATTTTCCGTCTATGGTTTTACTTATATTGTTGTCTAAAGGTACTTCGATATCCATGATTTTTGCTGCTTAATTTATTTTATCTATTGCAAGAATGTCTGGTTGATTATGAGATTGTCCGATCGGTTATTTCAATAGTTTTCCAATATAATTTGGTCGTAACTCTTTGTCCAGCAACTTATTCTGTTAGTTCTTAGCTCCATAGCTGTGAAGATTGTTATTATTGTCTTTTTATGAGAACATCAATTCACGTGCCGGGATACCGTATTTTTCTTCTTTTTATATTTGTCTGTTCTCTCATTCTATTGTTCTCTGCTTTTGTTTTCAACGGTTATTGGTGCATGAAAGAGGCAGCGTTACTCCCATTATCATACAGTATCTTTGGAAGATACTCATTATCATCGTAAACCAGTAGCATTGGTTTTATTTACGTAGAGATAGTTACGTATAAAATAAAAGAAAAATGTATGACAAGTCTAACAATACTTTCTGAGGCTATCTTGCTTTGCGAAAGCATTTTTTTTTCTTGGAGGTGTGTGGGGGGGGGGGGGGGGGGGGGGGGGGTATATTGTAGTGTTGTCCAATTTTTGCAATAATCCTTTTAGAATTTCAATAAGAAATTCTAAATTGACGCTCCGATGTCAATAAGATACTGAGAAGTGATTCACTTCAGGAAAAGTTGGAAGGAGGATAAACTAGACTGAAATGGTGAAGAGAAGAAAAGAAAATATAATTTATTTATTACATGTTCAACAAATTCTGCTTTTTTTTTTTTTTGAAGAGGCATCGGTGAATGAATCGCAAGAAGACGAAACTGCTGTCCACTAGTGATGAGGTGAAAATAATTGTGTGTTTCCTTGTGTGTTGACTGCGCACTACTTTTCATTTGTATTCATTTCTTTATTTACTTTATTTCAATGCTACTGTTTAGTGGATATTTTTGAAGCCAATGGAAGCAACCAACTGTTCTCGAAAACATCCGGAAAGTTACTAAAAGTAAATAACGATTTGTGTAATAACGGGATAAGCGTCGGCTTTCAATCGTACAATTACGGTAGTTATGTGTTTACTTCGCAATTGGTGCGACTAATTAGCAACGGAATTAATTACCGTTCGATTCAGTAATTGGTTATATCTTCGTAAATTCTGGTAATAATTAATTGTCCTAATTAACCTCTTGCACACGATTCGCTTATCGTTTGATCTATGATGGCCGGATTGGGAACAGAACACTTGTACGTTGTCAAAGATGTCTGAGAAATGAAAAGATTGAACGATAAAGATATAGGTAAAGAGTTTAAAACGAGGCACCTGATGATTAGACAAGGCCTTTTTGGAGTGTTGTTAAATTTAGATTGCTAGGATAGTCAACATAAATTTCCAGTTGTTCGAAATGGTTTTGAATTCAGTACAACTTGACTGTGTAAATTTTTATCTTCGTGTTTTTTGTTTTTAATTTCATTTCACCGTAACTCTTTATTTACTTTAAATTTGAAAGAGGCAACTTTCGAGGTCCAAAGTCCGCTCCTGCCTGGTTACCAGGCAAAATTATTTTTATTTTTGTATTGATAAAGTACAGTAGGGACTTCCCCAACTCTTACGACTGGATCTATAACGAAATGTGATCTATAACGCCCTCACGCAGATAAAACATTCATTGCCTTCTGTTTTTTTTGTTTTTTTTTTCCACTTATCAAAGCTAGAAAACATGTTTACAGTATCATATATAAGTGCGTAATAGATCTAGGATTAAAAAAAAAAAAAAGATGCGAAAGTAAAATAAATATAAAACACACACGAGCCGGGCCGGCGTGGTCGTGCGGGTCTCAGGCGTCGGTTTGCCGTAAGCCTTGTGTGCCGGTTCCCGGGTTCAAATCCTGGTCGAGAGCATGTATGTTTCCTCTTTTCTTCTTCTGTGTTTCGTCCGTTTCTCCCCTGGGACTTACTATCTCAGGGTTATTTCTGTATGGGATGTCAATCTCGTCCCCTTTCTGGAATTTCCTAGCCTCACCCTGACTTTATCAGGTAGGGCTAGCCCGTGGTTCCTAGTTGGCCAAAGTCGATGAAAGCATGGAAAACACACACGTTTATACTAAGATATGAAGTGCCCAAAAGAGCTAGGCCCGAAAAAGTTACAAAAATGAAATGAATTTACAGCATAGACAATGTATACCTTTAAATAGTTCCGTCATTAGCTTCTAGTACGCTTGTCTTCCTAACATTGTAAAAGCGCACGGAACTCAGACTCAACTATTGAGCGGGTTTTGCCTAAATCTCTGCTTTAAAGAAACGCCGAAAAGCGGGGCTTTGCTGTATGTGTATTTCTTTTGATCTTTCTGAATGGCAAACGAGAAACACTCGTCAACGTAACATTAAGAATTAAATATTTTTAACAGTGTATATGTCTCTTTAACAAAATGTTGGTGACAAAATGTAACCCACTTGCCTTTGTCGGCGACATGTGTGGCCGACAGTTTTGTTTATTTACTGAGTTCACTATCATTTTTTTTTCTAATTCTCTTTTTTTGTTGTTTCATTGATAAATGCACATCTGCTATAGTTGTAAAGCAGTTGCTTCTATGCGAGTCCAAACCCTCACTAGAGGATTGTTTGCTTGCTGAAGGCGCGGGTTCAATCTCCGCCAGAGGTACGTGGTTTTTCCTCGGCTGTTTTTTTTTTTTTTTACCCCAGGACGGACTGGTCCCAAGGATTCTTGGCTGAAGTGGAACGATCGTCGGACCTAACCTTCAACCTCAACTTAATCCCAACGGCTGAGATCGTGGGAGCCTTCATTTCTATGCTGCCTTTCCTCCAAATAAGAGAAGAAGGGAAAATCATGCCAACCTTTATTTTCCTAGAATTTTCTGCATTAAAAAAAGAAAAAAGAAAATTGAACAAAAAAATTGAAAACTTTTTTCGTGAAACTCTTAGCATAGTAGCTGATTTTAGAAATTACGTCATTTTGCGGTAAAATGACGTTTGGGCAAAAAAAAAAAAAATGCATTTATTGTTATGTTTCCATTACTTGTCTTGCTCTGACGGTAGCAGTCATCTGTTGTCTTTTTTTGTGGGGAGACCCTGACATTTCCGTCGCTATGTTTCGTCATGTGCCGATGCCTCGCTTTTAAACCCGGCCTTCCTTTGGCTCCGTGCAGTCGCACCGAAGAATGTCTGCCATTATTTTGTTAACACACTTTTTTGATTCACACACACCAAGCCTGACCTGTTTCTCCAAACAAGACTGGAACGGCAAACGCTAAATTCCGTTTATTAACACACTTCGTTTCACCAATTCGCTGCACACGTGCAGCCGGAAAAAGAGAAACGCTTTCTTGTCTCGTTATGGAACGCATTGTATATAGTTCGTTTCTTCGCTCGATGAGAAGCAAAAAAGAAAGAAAGAAAGAATTCAATTTCCTCCCACGCAGAAAGGGAAGTGAATCCTTTATTACGTGGGAGCGTAGCTTACATTTGGAAAGGAAATTATTTCGTTTTAACCGAACCTTTTCCCCCTCGCTAATTCGATTCGCTTATGATAGTTTCTAATTTGAACGACAGCTGGCGCTTCACAAGAAGACAGAATGTATTAGAAAAGCCTCGTTTTGGAACACGATACCAAGCCCTATCTACCGATTAAGTTGACACATTATCCAAGAAACCGAAGGTTTAGGTTTTCATTTTCTTGGATCAGTTTCCATAGAATTTAGTTTTCAGTAAAGTAACTGGAAAAGTATTTGTCTCTCTCTCATTTTCATTGTATTCTCATTCGAAAAAGGGATCTGTAATGGGAAGAACCAAAACGTTATGCGGTACATTTTATTTGTTTATATAAACCAAAACCTTATGGCGTACATTTTTTTTTTATTTTTTAAACATGTGTGTGTGTTTATGTTCTATTCTTATGTGTTTGATTATCCGAACTATTTGATTAACCGAATTAAGCTTGTAACTAACTTATTCACAGTTAGTTCGGATAATCGACGATTTAACGTAATCTCCAGTAATATAACTACACTTATCGATTTTTATCAACTGTAAGTCTGCTTCGACTTTATTCTGCGTGCAGTACCATAACTCGCCATCGGCTAAAATCACATGCTTTGCAGTTGCTATTGTAATGCGTTATTGTTACGACGCTTTGCAGCCGTTGTGCGTCGCTCTGACAATTGAACCGAACTAAGTAACTGCTTCGTCGACAGCCGCACTGTGTGCAGTTGACACACCATTAATAAATTGCGTGCGATTTATGGACTTTTGGAAGGAGGTCTTAAAACGGTTCCATTCCACTGATGAAAATGAAAGGGTAGTCATTTATTCGTAATTTTGCCGCTGTCTCATTCGAGTCGAAATAAGTTGAAAAAGAAAATAAAAAACGCGGCTTGTTTTTTTTTTTGGCACCGAAATGTCTCCTTGAACTTGACCTTTTGCACAGACGGCCTTGACAGTTGAAATACAGCTTGCTGCTGCTGCTAAGCGAAATTACGTCATGTTTGGTGGGATAAAAACAAAAACAAAAAAAGAAGAAGAAGAAATTATAATTGGTGCTTAATTTTGGTCTAATCACATTACTAAAGTGTTATATTAATGCAGTGGGTCCCAATTGGGGGTCTCAAGGAAAATTGTGAAATAAATAAATAAATAAATTAAATAAAAGAGTTCTTTAAAAATAAAGAAATATTAAAAATTTCGTTACTTTTAAACTTCATTTTGAAATTGACAAAAATAAAAATCTTTTTAAGAATTAAAAACCCAGTAAAAAGCTTTCCGGCGCTTGTATGTAAGCTAGAGGAGATTAGTTCTATGTCCTCTCTACGGCCGCCGACGCACTTGCGGATATTTATCCACGACGTCGTAAACGAAGTCTCCCCTCCGCAGGGAAGGGTTTATTAAACAACCCTCAATTCGCCCAGGGTCTTTCACCAACGCACATATACAGTTGAAATCTATATTTTTTCCTCTTCAAGAAGTGGTCATCACAATAGGAACAATTATTACATTGCTTAAGGGAGAGAAGAGGGGAAGATTTTACGACTTCGTGGATAGTGCGTTCTTAGCCTACATCTTGGTGTTTGCGATCATTTCGTGGTTATGATGCTGTAGAAGGGGGCTCACTCTCTGTGAAATGAAAAAGAGATTCCTGTCCGGGATTTAAGACTGGCGAGCGTCGGACTGGTCTTACTACCTTCAATATTCTTTTTTTGTGTTTTGAGGCTAATGATCGTAGGAGTCTCCTGTGTTGTCCTTTCTCTGTTGGTGCTTTGGCCTTTAACATATAAATGCACGGCATTTACTTTGTGATTGAATAGCTTAAGCCTTAGTAAATATTGTCATTTTTAGTGATTCCTCCAGGTAATAATAATAAATTAAGGGGAATTCTTGTGTAAAAAAAAAAAAAAAAAAAGATTAAGAATCTCTGTGTAATTATCTTTTTTATAAAATCCTTAAGTGATAATGTATATTTTTTACTATAATAATTTTTCCGTGCTATCTTTCTAATAGTAATTGTGCTATTTTTCTATTGTAGCTTCCGATGCGACCCCGGAAGAGCTGGTGGCAGCCTATTCGGCAGCCTGCGAGAAACACAGCGTCAAACCCCTTCCAAAGCTTCTTCATCAACTGAAGGTAAGGAAGAATAACCACATTTCCCTTATTCTATTTTCGTTTTCCTTACGTCAACTTACACGTGTGCATTGCCTTGAATGGGAATATTCCAGAAATCAGGAAAATTCCAACAAAGTGTTGTCAACGGATTGTTTTGGCATTTTGAACATTGGCAAGAAAACGGCTTCGATTTAAGTATCACGTGATCGTCAACGGTTATTTACGATTGGTTGAAGATTGCATCACAGTTTTTGGATACATGGCCGAATTACGTATTTATTTCCTTGTATTAATTTGGACCTTTTTGATCTTTATTTTCAAATAAGAAATTGTAAGGGGATACAAATATTTGATTTACAAATAATGAACGTGTAAAAAAATATTATTTTACACTGCGTAGTTTCGATTTTTCCGTCAATCACGATTAAAAGAAGCATCGTGAAAACACATGATGAAATACTGCAAAAGGCGGGAAAATATATTTCTGGTTAATTTAATATAAATTGCCGTATTTTAAGGAACTTTTTTTTTTATAATTCCTAATTTTTACCTATTTTTTTTTTTCGTTAGTGTAGCGTTAGAAATCAATGATAATTTAAATTTCCATTTTCTTACAATTTTTTTCTTACCCTTTAAACAAGAACTTGATAATTCACAACAAATTAATTCTTCCAAAATGTCACTGATTATCACTTTGACTTTAATTTGGGTTTTAAAGTGTGTTATTTGAATTTCTGATCAAAATATAACATTTTGATGAATTCTTTTTTTCGTTTTAAATAATGACTGCAAATTGAAAAAAAAAAAACTTACATACCATGTCCGTTAAAGAATCACTTGTTGTGGCACGCCCGCGAAGGTTTCTGAATTAGTAGAACCATTTTATAACATCTGGTGCGCGAGTTGTTGCAACAAAAGAATGTATTTCCGGTTTCAACGTTTGCAGTTTCCAGTGCGACTCGCATTTGCAATGACCATCAACAAACCACAGGGACAACACATGGACAGCTGTATGTGGTCTGCTCAGGCGTCGGAAAACCTTCTGATTTCATCTGAATAAAACTTCAGTGCATTTCAAGCAATTTTTTTTTTTTTTGATGCTCTAAAAACAATCGTTTTTAGTACGGTTTTATTAATGTTTCTAAGCCTACAAGTAGTTTAAAACTGCAGTTTTCTTTCTCGTTCAAATTTTTAAAAAAATAAAAAAGAAAGAAAAGAAAATTGCAGGACTCTCAATTACTGCTTTGAAAATGACTTTATTAAAAGGGCCGACTGGTCCTTCATTTTCAACCGATCTCCAAGACATTTAGGATCATTCATTTGACTAATATTCCTGTATACAAAGTTTCATGAAAATTGATCCAATAGAATTGGAGTTTTTCGATTTATTTTAATAATCTTACAATGTATCAAATTTGATACATGAAAATTGGTGCAGTAGAAATTGAACACATAATTCATTTTACTAATCTTGTTACTTATCAAGTCTTACGAAAAATCGATCCCCTAGGAATGGAGCTGTTAATCTTGCTGTTTCCCAACCTTTCATGAAAATTGATCCAATAGAATTCGAGCTATTTCGATTTATCTTAATAACCTTGCAATGTATCAAATTTCATGAAAATTGATCCAATAGAATTGGAGCTA
>JAFIDM010004315.1:15085356-15112260 GCA_023159025.1 Thereuonema tuberculata | reverse complement strand
ATGCCGTACCGACAACAAAACACCTTTGAGAAATAATATATAAGGATTATTGTCTCTCTCTAAATTTCGTTTTAAATCAATGTTTCTGTATTTTGCTTTCGCTGAAGCCATGTTCAAATAACGAGTTTTTTGACAAAAACGAGTTATCAAATGAGTTTCGCAATATCGAGTTTGTGAACGAATTGGGTAATCCTTATTCCTAAACCCTGGGTGTACAAAATCTAGTTAGTACTGGTTCCGTGAACCAGTATCGTACCTAGGATCGAGTTTTCTTAATCATTCTGGATATTTGCTATAAGTTATGGTTAAATAGAAGCATCTGAGAAAACTAACGATTCTAAGATTACGACCAAACCTGAAAAGTATTTCGTATAGCTAAGCAAGACGTCTTACATTCTTTCTGTTGGAAGAAGCGGATTTTCCCTAGAATTTGTCCTACTTTTAAAATACGATTGCTTCACGATTTGGAGGAAAACTAATGATCTAATCCCTCTTTCATTTCGAAAAAGAGGTTGAAATCACAATCATTGTATCCTAGAGTTGTGGTATCCGGATTTTTACTTTAAAGTGTCGAATCTCAATGGCGTTCTGAATTACGCTCCTAAAGGTAGAACTACAAGCGCAGTAGTTAACTCAGGAATTTGTCCTTATCTTTCCTTTCTTTCCTCTTTCTCTATTATAATATTTCGTATTATCTCTCCATGTTTTGTTTAAAACCAATTTTTCTAAAACCAATTTTTCATTTCATTCTGTATTGACTGTCGCTGAAGCGTAGGATGGACGCCATTTTGTTTTTTGACAAAACCGAGTTATCAGACGAGTTGTATATTTGTTTATATTTACCAAATGCGTTGTTTTAACAAGAAATTCTAGAAAGAACTAGAAGCCTTTTCCAAATAAAAAATCTTCGATTACATTGTAGTATTGGTCTGATGCTACTGAAGATTTTCTGAAAAAAAAAAGAACGAAATATTAAATCTGCATTATTTGGTAAAATTGTTTAACTCCGATGAATTTTAATCATTTCAAAGAGCGCGAAAATTAGTGGATTAGCTAAAAGGATTAATGTGCGTTGTTAGAGGTTGTTTGGCCTTCAGTGCTTTTGATTGGGAATTTTTATCATCTTCACTCCCTGATTTCTCTATAAAAAAACCCTCAAAAAGAAATTCTAGGATAAAAGTTAATGTCTTTTGTCCATGATGATACAGGTCAATTTTCAAGAAGATCCATCCAACGGTTCAAAAGTTGGTAGGGTGGAGAAGGGAGACACACATGCAGACAGAGTGATTTAATGAGTCCCGCTTTCCCAGGCTAAAAAGAACCCTCGACAGCAATTAATAATAGAGGATCGAAAAATCTTCGTTATCGTGTAATATCAAATTTCATGAACATCAATTCACTGAAGTGTTTTTGTCCAAGATTCCTTATTTGCGAAATCAGATTGATCCTACGTCTGACGCCAACGCCTTTTAATACATTTCAGAATTTTTTGGTAAATTATTGTTGAAATAGTTTTGTTTCAGAATTTTGATCATTGCAATTTTAGACAACCAGGCTATATTAAATTAAGTAAAATTAAAATCATGTTTCTGTTAAAAAAAATAAGATAAAACGTACATTTCGTTTCTGATCTTTACAAGTTAGAACCTTTTTTTTAGTTCTTGAAGACTTGAAAAGAAAAACTCCTGGAAGCATTATTTGTTTTTATTCGAATAATAAGTGCATTGTTTTGATATTAAATATTTTTTTTATGTATTTGGATTTACTTGTTAGGTTTATACAATATGGCCTACAAGGCTTCAGTATTTATTACAACCACGATCCTTTCGAATAAATTTTCTTATTGTTCTTGAAATTGATGTACGTACAAATGAAATACATCACTGAAATTTTGAAGTCTTAAGTTTCTTTCGAAAAGTACAATGAATTGTAATGAAGTAAATTTCAAACACATGGAATACTCGCGTGGTTTTATTGTTATTATCTTACGAAGTGCACAAAAAACCTTTCAACCGTTGGATGAATCTGCATGAAACATGGTATACATACTCGACGACTCGGATCGGTCTCACTTTTAGATCTTTTCCACGTGGGTCCTTGTCGAGAAATTAGCGCGAGAAAGCGACAAAAATTCCCATAGAAAAGCATTGGAATGTAAATAATTCGATTTCTTGTAAACCTCATTGTTTTAGGGTCAATCAACTAAATCAACTGTACCTAAGTTTGTCCCGAACACAAATTTAATAAATATTGTTTTTGGAAATAATTATTGGACTGTATTTTTACCCCAAAGTATTATTAGGTCATTGATCAAAAGCTTTACAGTGACCGATGTTAGTTTAATTATGAATATTTTAGTATTTTTACAGCAACTTAGGGGACAATGTATCCTCGCGAGTATTTGGTTTCCCTGTCACTTCAGAGACTTCGCAAACTCCCATAGCAAATATTTTAATATAGATTGCTATTAAATATACAAAATGTATGTTAAATAGTAGTAATTGATAGTAAGGATATGCGACAATGACAGAGAAAATCCAAAATATTATACTTTATAGTTGGTTGGTTGTTTGTTTTGTTTTATCCCCCAGGGACAGTCACGCAGGGGACAAATTACCGCCATAATCTCACTAAATAAAGCAAAATATTGCTCTTCAAATTAAAAAAAGTGCTCTGCCCGTTATCTTAACTAAAACTTCATTCACTAATCGTTAAAATGTGCTACACAGGAAGTAAGAATTTCGATTTTTGTTTGTTAGAAAATCATTATGTTGTCGCTCGCTTTTAGTACAAAGAATAGTTGATTGACCCTCAGAATTAGCTAATCCAGTAATTAGCATACGACTTGATGTGATTAAAGGTAATCCTACATTGGCAAATTATATAAGTAATGGATTTCTTTATGTATTTATTTATTTATGTATTTTGTATAAAAGTTTTGCATTTTTATAGAAAAATGGAACTATCTATATTCAGCTGATAATAGAATTTGAAAATAAATGTAGTATTTCGTTTTTGTCTTCTTTTTTTTCTTCATTTCCACGACTTTAAACTTACATGAATAAATAAATTCATACTGTTCGTTTTCGAAAGCCAAACCCGCACTCGCGGACGATCCTACTCCGCAGAAGGGCATATGCTGAGATGAGCAGCTTCCTAAGACCTGTTTGAAAAAAATAACGCAGGAGCATTTTTGCAGTAGTATTTATTCTTTCCATAATCCTTTCCCGAAAAGCACAAATAGAACGCAACTACTAGTAAACTAACACTGATAAAAAAGTAAACATCCCCTCTTTATTTCTCTTCACCCCTATTTTAATGAAATCGAAGGAGACCTGACGCATGCGCGAAAGCGCTGAAGGTTCTCGTAAACAAAAACAAACAGTAAATAGAGAAGCGGAAGAAGAACTTTATTATGTGCATCACTCGCGAGAGTAGAACAGTGTTACATTGAAATTATTAATTAACATACGATAACAGTATTATAATTTATTTATATTTTAATTATTAAGTGATTACTGTAACTATATACAGAATTCCCCAGAATTTTATTAATCTGTAACAATGGAATTCTAAATCAACAAAGACTTATCTACGCAATTCTTTCTTATTATACTTGAAATTATAAATTATAAAGGAAAACTCCTAAGAACTAATAAACAACTTCTTTAATCCACACGATATTTCGATTCTCTGAACGAGAACCTTCTTCAGGTTTATATGCACGAGGAAAAGAATATAAACTTTCTTCTTTCTCTACAGCTTTTCTAATCGTTAAGATACAAAGTTTAAAAATTTTCAAATATTAAATAAGACCTATGTATTTCCTAAATTAATTAGATTCTTACTTTTTACTTCTTCTGCATTAGAGAATCCAAAAAAAAAAAAAGTAATTATAAACAGGTCTCTTTATTAATAGGAATTCTGGACATGGCCGTGTATTATCACGTTTCTGTAAATTCAAGAGTAATTTCAGCCTTTTACATTCAAATCTGATATAAATCACCTGCGCCACTGTTTCCTGTTCTCAACCACATTCACAAAACATACTATTAAAAGGGTTAAATTTTGCTAGGTAAGCATTAAGTTTACCCACGACCTATGAATATTTGTCCCCATTGCAAAATTGATTTCACTACAGGTGACAACCACAAAGAAAGAGAGATTTTTTTTTTATTGTTATTATAAATAAATAAATAATTTTAAAGAAATCAAATTTTAGGGAACGTAGGCTTTTCAGTTGCTAATTGTTAAAAGTGTTGTCATTTTCCCTGCTGCTGTTTTTGAAGCTTGGTCGATATTTGAACCGGGGGGGAGAGTACTGTTTTTACGACCTTTCTAGGAATGGTAGCAGCTGACCTACTTTCATCCCCAACACACACAGAGGGGCAAGTGCAGAGGACTTTTTTTTTTATTAGTATTATTATTATTATTATTACTTAGTTCCTGGAATTATCAGATTGGCAAAAAGGGAGGGAAGATGTCGAGAACAGAGAGTGAAAATCCTTTCCATTCTTCACTTCTGATTTTATTCATTCGCATCGGAATAAAAAATATTATCAGGAATTTAATTTTTTCTTCGTCTAAATTTAGCAGGAAGTCCTGAAAAGAATTTCAAAGTCTACAATTACTTAAAATTCTAGTGTTTTTATTTTTAGTTTATTCAATTTTTGTTTTTATTTATTTATTTATTTTCACTTTTACTTGTTTTATTAATTATAAAAATAATAGAAATAACAAAAAATCTACGTTTAAAGTATATTTACTTAACGCAAAATTTTCTATTATTTACATTATTAAAATAATAATAACCAGTTGACCCATGCGAATAATTCGCAATTAAAAAAAACACCTTTTAGAAATAATAAACAACTCTAAAGCTGTCGTGCATGTTAGTTAAACACATTGTCAATAGATGGCGCCTTCTCCCTTTTTATAAAAAGGTTTTTAAAATAAATTTTTTTAACGAAAACATTAATTTTAAACAATTTGCTTATTTTACGTAATTAGCGGTGAACGTAATCTTCAAAATGATGTCTCAATCATTGATTTTGATGAAGTATTAAGGGAGATAAAAAAAAAATAACACCTTTGAGAAATAGTATATGAGAAGTTCACAATTTTTTTTATTGTAATAAATCGTTTATTTTTATTAAAATATAATTGTTTGTGTCAATTGTTTTTTATGTGTTCTTATTAACTAAACGATGAAATATCACTTTAAAGTGCATTTTTTTTCAAAAAAGGATATATTTGAAGTTAACGACGCTACAGAATTATTTGAAATATTGTTTCTCTTTCGAACGATAAGTCGCTTCTGTTAAAGCGTGTCTACATTTTTATAAAAAGGTTTTTAAATTAAAGTTTTTTAACGAAAACATTAATTTTAAACAATTTGTTTATTTTTCGTCATTAGCGGTGAACGTAATCTTCAAAATGATATATCAATCATTGATATTCATGAAGTATTAAGGGAGATATGGCGTACCGACATGAAAGCATCTTTGAGAAATAATATATAAGGATAATTAAATTCACATTATTTATTGAAATTGTTTAAAACTAGATTAAAACCTTATTACTTTTAAAAGCACAAGTTGGATTTTCTTGAAATTTGATGTGCATTTTCGAGAACTAGGGACGATCTCATTTTTATATATAAATATTTTTTTTCCAAATGGGTCTTTATAGAGAAATTAGCGCGAGAAGACATCAAAAATTCCCATAGAAAATCATTGGAATCTAAACAATGAATTTCTATCCTATTTTTATTCCTATTATTTCTATTCAGATAATAAAAAATCAAACTTTGGTTATGTTAGAATTATATTTAAAATATAACACAATGTTTCAGCAATGACAGTTCCAATTGCCATTTTCAAGTTACAAATCAAGCTATTTATTTTTATTTTATTTTTATTTTTTTCAGAAATAAAAAATTTGAACGCTAATTTTTAGCGTTATTAGAATTTGAAAATAAATTTCGGCTTTTCGGTTTTAAACTTTCATAACTTTTACGATTTGTTTTTAATCACATGTTAAGAAAAGTAGGCTGCAAGTTCTGTATTAAAAATAAATATAAATTATTATCGTGTTTATAATTCTGTATATGGCTTTTCATACTTGATTTTTATAACAGAAAACAAAAATAGAAATTTGAGATCATGTTTTGAACGTCATATCTGGGTTGTGCAATGAATCGATATCTTCCAATTTTTTTTTTTCTCTAAATATCGCCAGATAACCTTCTATAGATAACCGCTTCAACTGAAAAGAGAATATTATATTAAACTTCCACGTTTCAATCCAGTTATATCCAGTTGTAGAGCTAAAATATCCATATAGTCTGTATGATCTTAAAGGACGAACCCTCAAAACTTTGGAATGCATTGTAAGACTAAATGCGCATATAGTTCTCGGGCGCCGCCATTAGGACAAGCGGTGGGTTCCACACATTTTAGGATTTCGCGACGTGAACGAAAAACTAAAAAATACAGAATAAACTTGCGAAAAATTTAGAGACAACAATGGATGATGTTGTTTATCCGATGTATTGTTCCGTTGTAATTTATAAACACTTCATAATTTATGTCAAAGTAACAATAAGTTAAATATAAAATTAAAAAAAAAGCAACAAAGTTTTGAAAAATTAGGAATTACAACATTTTCAATTGAGGGCCCCGCAAAGAATACTGGTTCGTGCCTCGAAGCGGTAGAGACAGCCTGGTTGTCCGTCCGTCGATTTGTTTGTGGTGAAGGTAACTCATAAGGCACTTACTTGATCAAAGAATATCAGTGGATTGGATCAATGAAGCAATGAATCTTTTGAGAAATGTTAGACTCCGTAGATAGGAACTAAGGTCGAAAAAGTTGAAGGTGTTCTTCAAGCACGCTAATCGCAATAAGTAAAAACTAATTATTTAATTTTCTTAGAAAGCCTTTTTTTTTTTTGTTTTTTTTGTAAAGTTACACAAAATTTATACGTAATTTGTAAATTTAGTTTAGTAAGTTTGAACCTCAATTTTAAGGATACTTTTTTTTTGTTGTTTCTTCGTACTCGTAAAATTGTTACGGAGCCGGTGCCCAATGAGTCAGACACTGAACTACAGATTCCAGGTTCATTTGGGGATTTTTTTTTTCCTTGGTTGCTTCTCCTCCGAACGGGCCCTAGTTCTACCCAGCCCTCTGTAAAACGGGAACCGGGTTACTTTTCCGGGAGTAATAAAGGAGTGCGCTGACCAACTAATCTCCGTTAGCTCCCGATGATCTCAAAACTCGGTACGCGACAACTGGGCAATTGTCAAGTGGTTAATTGGGCGCCAGAAAAAAATTTTTTTGCGTGCTCACCTGGCTTACTATTTGGCGAATTTTTTTATAAATTACAAGTACAATAATAATGATAATTTTCAAAATCTTTCAATGTAAACATCCTGGAGGAGGTTAAACCTCAACTTACCTAACCTATAGCTAATCGGCGCCAACAGCTTCAGCTCATACTAAGTTAAATATTTTTACCTCTTATTTCATCAGAGTACATATTTACATTCATTGACAAAATATTTTTAAATTTCTTATCATAATCGTTAAATATTTGTATTTTTTATATTGAATATTTGATCATTTTTTTTGTCGCCATTCCCCATTCATCGTCGCCAATTAACCATGTCCGAAAAACATTGGAGCCTATACTTTGGTCGCCTCATGTGCCACGAAGGGAATTCCCTATCCTGTTATATGCAGCAAACACAGTGAGGAAATTTGATCTGCCGTTCGATTTTTAGCAAAAGTATCTCTACCATGAAGCGAAAAGAGTTGAGAAACATTGCGTTACTGTAGGATCGAAATTTCTAGTCGAATAACTGGACAATTACTTAAAGGAAAAACTTAAAAAAAAAATTATTTCATATCATACACTTAAGAAAATTATTACTACATCATTTCCGACATGTATTGCAGAAATACCCTGCCCTCTGTTGAATGGGTACCGGGAGTTAAAGGGGGGATGCGTGCCCCTTGGTCACAAGGGGAAAGGCCGGGAGCCTTGCCTCCCGCAACACCAAGGGCCTGCTTAGGGCTGTAAGAAGAATGAAAGAATAACAAGAGGGAAACTTTTTTTATTATTATTATTATAAAAGTACAAATCTATTAGACAAGATTGCGATTCCTCTTGCGTTTCCAGTAAACATTAAACAATTCACTATCATCGTATGCTCATTGCAGTGACTTTAGTTCGACTTTCTTCCGATCGGAATGCATAAAAATAAACGAAAACACAAAAGGAAACGAAGAAGAAAAAATAAATAAAAGAAAACATTCACTCCAGTGACTTATTCGCAAAGATTATGGACGGATAATATTGATTTAACGTTATCTAATCTCAATCTAATATCAAGTTCATCATTTGGATATTTGTACCATGACCTACATTGCCAGCCGAGTTTAGCACTTATGGCACGGAATCTATTTTAGACATAATTTTTTTTTTTTCTTTTTTTGCTTCTCGAAAAGAAAGAGAAAAAAAAATCTTCATTCAAGTTGTTTGTTTGTTTTTAATTGTCAAGGATCAAAAAACTACTGTTGGTAATTTTTTTTCTTAAATAAGCCTAACTTATTTTCAAAGCAAATTTTCTTTATGTTTATCTGTTTTATTATTATTTATTATTTCTGTTTGTTTTGAAGCTAAATAGACATTGAAAAGAATTTTGGCCAGAGGCGAAAATATAGGATTTTTGTTGGGGGGGGGGGGGGGTTTAGGGGCGCTGTAATCAAATTAGTGAACTGACCGTTAACAACAATAAAAAAAGAAGCTTCATTTTTACAATTTCGGTTGAAAGGACGTGGATGGGTCAGGATTTCTTCAACTTGATAACGAACCCAACACAATGCAAACGAAAGAAAAACAGGGTTAATCTATTTAAGATTTCGGGAGGTGGGTGTATCGTTCTATCCCTCCCTTCGCTTTTACGCTTTTGGACTCATTATCGTAAAGTGAGATATCATTTTTTAGGTAACGTAAAGCTTAATTTATCTACGAAGCAATGAGAAGTTCTCAAAATGAATTTAAAGTCTAATTCCCTTAAAATGTACAATTTACAGGTTAACAAATCTATGCCCTATTTATAAAAGTCAAAGTTTATGTGTTTGTATGTTCTCTATACAATTTTATACCGTTTGACTGATTGGAACCAAATTTTACTCATGGATACTCTCTCCCGGTTAACCATCTCCAAGGGGGTGAAAAAAAGGAGTGAAATCTCTGAAGTAGCGCCACTTATGGACCTGGTGGCGACAATGGAAACTACACAAATGTTGTTCCGCAACAGTTGGAACAATCGGGGAAGGTTTGTTGTGATAGGGTTGTGGAGAAAAAAGGAGGACCAGGACTCACCACCCCATTCCCGGGCAACGCCGGGTACTTTGGCCAGTACTTAATAAAAATTAATAACGCTAACAGCACAGCTTTCATTTGTCTTCAGATAAATAATATCTGCTGAAAAAGGCATTCATCAAATTTCCATTACCTAATTTCATTTATAATAACAGGAAACCGCCCGCAAATTAATGGGTTAACTAATTAGAATTAATTTCCTTGGTTTTGAGATCTCGATAAAAATCCATTGTTTGGATTCCAATGCTGTTCTTTAAGAAGCTTTGTCTCCTTCTCGCGCCAATTTCTCGACAAGGACCCCCGTGGAAAAGATTTCAATTAAAAACAAGGTAGATCGTCTCTGATCCTCAAATGTGGATACCAAGTTTCAAGAGGATCCATCCAGTGGTTGAGAAATTATTAGGAGGAAAAGGGGATTTCCACACATGATTGATCTAATAAAACTTCATTGTCGAATAGATTTCAGTGTAAAAGTTAAGATATAAGATCCGAGTTTTTTTGTTATTATAAGAATGCATGTATTTAGCAGAGATTAGAATTTGAAAATAAATATAGGATTTTTCTTGATGTATTTTCAAACCAAAAAAAAAAAGAAGGAAAAGAGTAAGGAAAGTAGATTGCAAGTTCTTTTGAACTCTTTGTTAATTACATATATTCTCCGCAATAATAGGACAAGACATTTGTAAGAGGCGGATGGATATGTGACGTAATTTAAATAATGTCTACATCAAAAAGTGTACAACGTATAGCAGCAAAAATTATCCACAAACGCCGGTATTAAATAAAGAAAGTGCAGTTTTATTTAGTTCAGCGTCGTTAAGTGAGTTCTCGCAACGTTAACAACTTAACTTGTGAAGTTTTCTTTAAAATTTTAACTTTCTGTTACCCGATTTTAATTTTGATAGAAGTTGGACCCACGGGAGCGTAAAACCATCAGCACACTGGTGTCTGTAAAGCACAATTATAGCGTAAATATACTATACATTAAAACACTATAAATACACCAATTTTAAAGAAATGCTTTACATTGGCAGTCTTTGTCATTTCGGGTCTTAGAAGACAGTCTTAGAAGTTTTAGCAAGCCAATTATATCCTGCATTGTGAAACCGCCTACATTTCAAATCTTCTCCTTTCTTTATTATTGGGAACTGTGGAAGACTTGGTTGCAAATCAGCCCCGTTGCTTCATCATCCACTTTTGCCTCAATTTTCGACTGAAAGCAGACCCCGAGAAATAACGACGGTGGATTAAAAGGCTTGCTCCGATTCTGTAACTGGATCCGAGCTGTCGCGTTGGTCTGTTCAACCCTGTTCAATCGACATTTGATACAAGACAGTTAAGCCGGCTTTTTTATATTTTTTTCTTCCTTTTTGATGATTACATTGGTTGTGGAGCAATTACTGACCTTTGGCTCATTATCTACGGATCATGTTCCTCCAAGCGGTCATCAGCGTTCGAATACCGTCAATAAAGGTTATCAAATATTGGAAACTTGGAAAAAAAGCAAAGCTGGTTATATAAAAAGGAAAAAAGTTATATAAATAGCCAAATACTAAGTTTAAGTATTTTGGTGGTTATTTATTTAAGATTTGTCTAATACCATAACAATATTTGCTTGCTTTAAAATGTACAATATGATGTTTACAATACAATATGAATATACGTAAAGGCTTTTACAATATTGTAATTTACAATACCTTACAATATTGTTGGGTTTTCTTTATGTGATCTGTGTTCTGAACGGCAAGAAAACAATACAGAGATGATGTCTGTATTTCTAATTTGAATACCTACCAAATGCAAACAATCTACATTTAATTCCTCCATTTATTGAAAATTGATTAAGTTCTTAAATGCTTAGATAAGAGATTTAACGTGCGTTAGTACATTTTTACAGTAAAATAAAACAAATGCTTATATTGAGACCAGGGAAAGACGGCGGACGTTCTTGTATTCAGAAAGCCATTCTTGCAAGAGCTCTGGACTGTGGCACTGCTGTCCATAAAAAGGCCTTACCTTTATACTAAAAAGCACAACATTGCAGGGTGCGCATGATCACTGCGATATTGGAATATTCTCTGGATGACATCGTGCCGCAGACGCAATCCATAACTAACAATATCCTTATAGTAAAATAGCACCTACCGATTCTTGGGTAGTGTTCACAAGGCATGCTTGATTCTTTGTACAAGATAAACTCTAATAAACAAACATTACTCGTAATAGATCCATTGATAAGCAGGAAAGTACTTCGAAAAACGTAGAAGAATCAAAAGTTACGATATTTTGGATGGAAATATCATTAAGATTTTTATGAAGTCTCTTTGACAAAAGTAAATACCTTAATAAAACAATGCTGAAAGTAGTGCACTAGAGTTATTATTTATCGTTTGTAATTTCGATGTATATCATAATCTAATGAATGTGATATAACATAAAAATAATAACAAAACAACAACAAAATAATAACAAAACAAGAAGTTTGAGAGAACTAAAAGCCTACTTTCCTTGAACTATTATTTTGTTTTCTTCTTTTAAATTTTGAAAACGAAAAACTCCGTAATATTTACTTCTCAGATCAATTTGAAACGTTCCAAACCCACGCAGCGGATTAGCTGAAATTCCGTATTCCTTGTTTACAACAATGAGATCTCAACGTAAAAAACAGCATAGAAATCCTTTGTTTAGATTCCAATGCTTTTCTATGGGAATTTTTCCCGCCTTCTCGCGTATAATTTCTCTGCACGGACCCACTTGTAAAAGGCTTTAAATACAAAATTTAGATCGTCCCTAGTCCTCGAATGTGCATGCCAAGTGTCAAGAAGATCCGTCCATCGGTTGAAAAGATATTATGGGACAACATAATATAGAAATTCTGACTGTTTTGCTGAGCCTGACTTATCTAGGCAAATAAAGCGTCGTTTAATTACCTAAGCACAGGAATATTAAGAATACGGAACCACTACGATTCCCTCCACGCCAATCCTGCCCAGACTTCGAAAATGCTTCCACAAGATCCACGCAGCAGTTCTAAAATAGTTAGCGAGACATACAATTTCTACAGATTTCTTCCAAGGAGCGAACATTGTGAATGTGAGTTAGAACTAGGACGTGGGTGTTTAGTTTGATTAATGTCCTTTTTTTCTATATAAGTTTTAAGAAAGAAAAAAAAAAAGAAATTAGAATTTTTAAACTTTCACTTAATGCAGCATCCGTCCTTTTAGTCTTCTGATAAGGATCAGAAGACTAATATTCCCGTTTTGTCTGTGGACATGTATTATTAAAATATCATTAGCAACAATCGCAACAATCGCAGCAATTGCGTCTTTTGCATGCGCAACAAAATCACATTTATAATGCAGCTCTACAACACTCACAATAATCGCAACAGTTGCACCTTCTGCATTCGCAACAATCACATTTGTAATAATAAGGAAATTAAAGCAATATCAATTATATCTTCTTTTACGTATCAGAAGCCATTGCGAAGCATTGTGATTGGTTTACTAATCGCTGTCACTACCTTTTTTTTTTTTTAATGGAGCAACTGCAAAAACTTTTTTTTTTTTATGTTGAGCGTAATTAAACTACCATTTACCCTTGTCAACAAAAGAAAGAGCCATGCATTCTAGGGATTTGACATTTGGTTGGGAGATAAGCTTGTTTCTGAGGCTCCCAGTACTGATTTCAATACGAACCTGACAATTCAGACATACAAACAAGTAAAAATGGCAATTTTTTTTATAGCATTTTTTGAAAAGGCTTAAATTTCTACAGGATAAAAAAAAAAGCAAGATTTTAGGAACGATTTGCGTGCGACACGCCAGCTTTAAATATTCTTATTTCATTTAAATTTCAATATTAGAAGAAGTCACTATAATAATGAGAATCGAATACAAGTATTTTAGTGTTATTAAAAAAAAAAAAAAAAGATTCTAGATTGATCTAATTTTTATTCCTTTGCTATCGATCTATCGAACATGGCGAAAAAAAAATGGTCGAGGCCTGAAGGCGGGAACCTCCCATCGCCTCAGACTTCCCGCTTTCATCACAGGTGTGTTTCAGAGAACGACCAGGTGTTGTGCTTTTTCAGATATCGTTTTGTGTGTTCAGACTGTCTTTGACTGATAGTCACGATTACTTAGAAGAAAAAAAAATGAAAGCAGATAATAAAAGGTCCTTTGGAACAACGTAAGAGCCCAGACTGCATGGTTCCAGTCACACAGGCTATCAATTAGTAGTAATTGCAGTAGCCGTCACTTTCTCTGTCTCGATAACGGTTGTCACTGATTGACCATATATATATTTCTTTTTAATGTTTTTATTTAGTTAAGAAAAGCCTGAATTATTACGTTACTACGTATATGCAGATAATGTAGGGCATTCGTGTTTTGACGGCGTGGTTGTATCACGTTGTTTGTAAATCTTTTCTATCTCAAGACAAACCTAAAACAAGATAGGGATAGCGATTAGGAAACCAATCACAATGCTTCGCAACGCCTTTTGATACTATAAGACACTGTAATTGATATTGCTTTAATTTTCTTTTTATTATAAATGTGATTGTTGCGAATGCAAAAGGCGCAATTGTTGCGATTATTGTGATTATAGAGCTATATTATAAATGCGATTGTTGCGAGTGCAAAAGACGCAATTGTTGCTAATGATAATTTAATGATATTTTAATGATACTTGTCCACAGACAGACGGACAAACCGGGCTTAGAAGGCTTCTGATACTTGTACAAGTATCAGAAGCCTAAAACTTCAAAATTGGAAGTTTACTTAAAATTTCTTTCTTTTTCTTTTAAGTCATGATAACGACAAATAAGAAAAAAACTTATATTTATATACGAATGCCTACTGAATACGAACAGTACAAATTTTCCATTTTTTTTTAATGTGTGGGAAACGACTGAGAAACTTAGTGTTCAGTAATCATTGAGTTCAATTTGTAGATTCCTGTGGATTTCTATGAACTAGATGAGTCAATTATAAAAATTATTTATAATTTCCTGTATCTGAAATGAGTTTCAGTAGGCCTTCTTCAGATCAGTGCTTAGCTATTGGAGAGTGTCTTTTGAGTTAACCAATCAGAAGCTCTCAACATAGGGTGTCACGTGATTTACGGCAGTCGAAAAATCCGCAGAAATAAAGCTTTTTTTTTTCTTTTTAATATTTCTCCTAAAATTCGCAAAAAGAAGGTAAAAAAACCCGCTAAGATAGGCTTTCTTTTGAAGTCTTCAAGATTATTTTTTGGGTCTTTTCTCAAAGAAAAACCAATGTAAACACCCGCTTGGTCGTAGCTAATTTCAATAGCAACCGAGCCTAGCAACAGGCTGTTTGAACTGTGACATAGGTTGTGACGACGTACTTAAACGATCCTTTACTATCTCGTCATTGCTATTGGTGGAGAAGCTTTGCATGTGTATACATACACTCAGTCCTTTGTTGTAACATTGATGGCGTCGATGTTTAAACTGTTGCGTAATTAATTGAAGAATAAGTTGATACCTGTTCCTGAGAAAGCCAGAAACATGTTACGGAAAATCTTGACGTAAAGAAGTGCTTTGCCGTTGAGAATAATAGTTAAGTCTTTAATTACACAAGGTTAAAATCCTGTTAATTAACAATTAATTTTCGTACAGCAGTCAGTTTCACGAATTGATTAATGACCTGCATCGTTCGTTACGTAAAAATAGCTGTTGAACTAGATGAGTCATTGCTTGTCCCTTAGAGGCTCAAAGGTGTGGAGGTCGGTTCTGTCACGCACATCATCGCTTAATTCTTTTAGAAACAGAGCTACTGCTTTTTCAAAATAGAGAACTCTTTTTCTGATTGCTGATAAGTAGCCAACCCCAAGGGTTTCTTGTAGGTCATGGCAAAGCTACTTCGAGTCTCTGAATTGGAATATTTCGATTGGTTACTCAGTGGATGATAAAACTTGCCAAAATTGCGATGGAACGTCAGGGTTCTGTATCACAATGGAGTAATTCCTTGTCTTTTCTCAGCTTATTTCATTGTTCTTTAAAAGAAAGAAAAAAAAAAGCGTATTGGTGCCAGGAATTTGAATAAGGGTTTTTATCAATAATTTTGGGATCCAGCCAACCAAAAAAAAAATACAAAGAAAAGAAAGGGATGCGGATCGCAGAGTTATTCTCATTGAATGCAATGGGGGGGATCACTGTCCCCATAAACCATCTCTCGTTAGGACAGTGGCAAGTCATTGGGAAGTTAATTACGTGTAATTGACGAGAAAGTAATCAATAGCTGATGATGAATGTTTTAATAATTGCAGCACGTGGGCCTCAAATGATTGTGACTTATAAACGCGTCAATAATATACATCAAACTGAAAAATGTAAAAAAAAAAAAATCTTTATAAAAATGGATGAAAAAGTTAGAAGACATGGACGCAATTCATGTGAAAGATAAGTTATTATAAATCATTATTACAAATTTCCAGTCTGAACCCATTGTGCTTGATCGCAGCGCCATGCTTAAAGGCTAAACGCACTATTCCGTAGTTACGTAGCAGAATTGAGTTTCATAAGACATAACGAAGATCTTCAAATAAACGAAGATCGCCGTCTGTGAAAACGTAAGGCCAGCCAATCCGATCGTGTGTGTGAAGCAACAGCCAATCAGAGAGTACTGACGTATTCCTAAGGATTTTGAAGATGGATAGCAAGTTCGCGGGCGCCATTTTGGCCACCGCTTCGATGGGATCGAAGGCTGTTATGAATTAAGTATCACAGTGAGGAGATTATTTTTCGAAAATAAACAATATTTTTACTGAAATAAATTAATGCTATGCGTCAGAATGTGCCGATGTCAACTTTTTTAAGAGATTTTGTATGTCACTGAACACCAATCGTAATGCAAGCCAAAATGACGAGGAAGAATTTCCGTTTTCTCTTTAGGTCTACTTCGTTTCCGCTTGTCGTAACTTCGACGGTAAAGTGCGTGTAGATGTCGACGAAGGCGGAACGAGACGTTATAAAAACGCTTCGTAAACATAACGGAAGACGGAGAAGTGCGTTTAGCCCTTTTCCCTACAGTTTTGGGACCATTATTATAGTTTTACAGTTATCTCTTTCCCTTATTCTGGGAAAGGTTCCCACAAATCAGAATAGTTGTCCTTCGTTTATTGGTTTCTCAATATAACTCAATATGAATTAGAATCACGTGGTATTTAATTGAACATTTTTTTTTTTTATTACTATAAATTCTTTTGAATTAAACCATCTTCTCATATCAGTGGATGAGACCAAATTCTTTTCCAAGTGACACGCTGGAACAGCTGTTTCAAGCGCTTTGGCGATCATCAGCATGGAGCATTCACCAGTAAACAACGAGGTCTCAGTACTGAGGCTAATAGGAATAATTATCGGAAGCGCAGTGGTGCCACAAAAGACTTATTGTTTATTTTTTTTTTTTCTTTTGAGACACCACTGCGCTTCAGACGAATCTTCTCGCATGTTCAAGTTTTTTCTGTACAATTTTCCTTGGCAATTTCTTTATAATGAAGATTCTATTGGTTTATTATTCATGTAGATATGTCTGATTTTCATCAGAAATTTTATGTCTGATTAGGTTTTTCTGGATTTTTGTTAAATTTGATGCTCCTGAAATAGGAATTTTTTTGATTGTATCTAATTTTAATGTTTAATACTCAATAATAATAATAGCTGGTAGATTCAAAAAAGCTAAAAAAAAAATTCTATAGATTGTTGTTTATTGAGATCTTGATCCATACTAGTATCAACTCATTTCTGGAATTGCTCTGTTCCATTACAACAGTACTTTTTTTTAATTCAGAACTGTGAAAATTCATTTATATTCACATTTTAAAAGACTTCATAAACCGTTCTATATCAGACCTCAGTAAAAATGACGTAATGTATAAATGCAAGAAAAAAAAAGAATTGCTATTTCCGGTTGCTATGTTATCCAGTGGCGCAGCTTAGCCACAGCTGCTTTTGCGCCATTAAAAACCCAACCAACAACAACAACAAAGTTATCCAGAAAACTGTTCTCAGAACAATATACGTGCTGCTGATGTCCGTGATGATATAAAGATTAATTTAAAAAAAAGGAGATAGTCTGTTCTTTAAACTTCTTTTCTTGTTTCGCATAATCGGAGACTGAAGAGATAAGATACGCGATCTCAGCAATCGCACGACCGATGTCCATGATATTTAGCATGTATTTTATTAATTTCCTTCAATCTTTAAAAAAAATAAAAATCGAGCGTTTGAATGATAGTCCAAAACACAGCAAAGTCTCTACACAGTAACCACTGGATAAAAATATTCTGGACAAATATCTATATATATTTCATATCATAAAAGTATATATCATTCTTAGATTTCGTTTCGAAAAAATAATAAAAAAAGACAACTTAAAGAACCTGCAAAAAAAACATTAAATAAATATCATACATAAGAAACAATCGCCGCTTCGCTTCAGTATGTCAGCACTAGCATGGCGGTCCTAGTGTAAAACACCTTAACAACGAATTTAACAGTGACACAACCACACACTTACCTTCCCCTAATTTTATCAAGATCCTGAAACGCTTTCCTCTGTTGCCCTTGACATATTTATATATTTCCCTCAATTTCTTAACCCGTATCCTCCTAACATACATTTTCTCTCATAACAGCCTCACTAAGTTTATTTTCTCTTTTCTGGAATTTTCTTACCTCTGTATCCGGTCTGTCTTGTTTTATGTTACATTGTATGAGTCAGAAACGTAAACAAAAAAATGATTCACGATTTTATTTGAAATCGAATGTTATTGTTTTATGGGCTTTGTCTCCAAAAAGCACAAATGTCTGACAAACACTGTTGGCGTTCCCTGATGATGCTTTTGGATATTAGATTTTAAATTTTTTATGTAGGCTCATTATAATTACCTTAAATCGTAAAAAAATTTTATGAAAAGAATTTTGAGATACTAACTTTAGTACAGTTGGTATCTTAAATAAATAAATAAATAAATAAATGTCAGTCGAATAATAATATATTGGAAACATGTATAATTTCAGGCGTTATTATTTCTCTGTGATAATTTAACACCTGCTCTACTTATATTTACAATTTTGCAAGTTTTGTGCTACTCTTAAACAGATATAACTTGAGTGTTTTTTAAGTTACACGTAGTTGTTGAAATCAATTGCTTTAGACCTACATTATTGTTGCTGCATTGTTGAACGACATTGTTACAGTATGGTTGTATCGTTGATGCCCATTGGTTCTTCATTGCTGAACTACATTGTTGCAGCATTGTAATATCCGTTATTGAAGGATATTGTTACTATCATTATCAACATCCATTGTTGCTTCGTTGTTGAACGACATTGTTGTAGTATTCTTGAAGTCCATTGTTGCTATATTGTTGAATGACATTCTTATGATAATGAAATCCAAGTTGCAACATTGTTAAAAGTAAATTACCATTCTTGTGAAATCATGTTATGTAAAGATTTTTGATTAAGGTTAGGTAGCAGTGTAGGCCAAGTAAGAAAGATCAACAAACAACAAGGATATATATATATATAATTTTCATTTTCGTATATAAAGATTTATAATACGTATATTATAATATATACTGGTATAATAATAAATAGTTTAATATCTAAGTATGTATGTAAGTCTTCTTATTATGGACGTTCAAAGTTATAAGACGAACCACAGGCGCAAAAGAATTGCTTTAATTTTTCCAGTTCTCAGCAGATCACTATTGCATTACGTTCTTTGACTCTGGTTGTTAGCACATCTAATACTGGATGCCAACCATGAATAAGGTCCGCTGGTGGCTGCCCATTATCAAGTGTAAAATCTTTCAGAAGCAAACTTAGTGATAAAAAAACTAGGATTTATTGTGGGCAGAATCTCGTTGAGTCATTATATTTGGAGTAGGCAGTCGTTGTGTGGTAGCGCTCTACAATTAACGACAACTATAAGTAAGCTGGTGCGACCGTAAATTCTTTGTCCACTCCTCTGTTGGTAGCAACTCTAAATAGCATATCAATTCCGATCAGAAATTATTACCACCACATATGGAACAGGGAATAACTAGAAACCACTGCTGAAGATCAGGTTTGCTGACAGGTCTCATTATATACAACAGCAATTGAGACAAGAGCTGTAGGGAAGAATATCTTTACATTAATAGTTCTCTGTGAAGGTTTTAATGCTTAACTGTTCATATCTGTTTAGTAAGCATAACTACCGAAGGATATTTTGGGTTTAGACAAATAAATAAATAAAAACAAATATTGAGCACTAAAATTAGAACGTTGAATTTCTACATATGTCTTACGTACATTTCATATTTCTTGTATATTTATTTCTAAATAGTTCTTAAACATCAGATATTAATCCTTTTATCTTCTGTGCGAGCCTTAGTGTAATTGAATCAGATTGACTCCGGAAGTAGCAAGTTCTAACTACGATTTCAACTTTATTTGTGACTTTTCTTTAAATAACAAAGGAATTTGTCAAGTTATTTAACTAAATAATAAATAATAAATTAATTACTTACACAATAAAAGTGTTGTATATTTTCTTATGATATTTATTTTCATAAGAAAGAAGTAATTTAGTAATTATTGGTTTTTCCGGAGTCAGTTTGGGTCGTTTGGACCGGAAGTGCGTTCAGATCCCATCCGTCTATCAATAACGTTTGATCACGTGACTAAACAATTACAGATTCTAACAATAGAATAGATAGAATAGAAAAACTCTAAAAGATTACACAAAAAAATTATAAATAGTAATTGAATAGAAAACTGCAATTGTTGGAGCTGGCGAGCGAAGCCAGCAGCAGAAGAAAAAAATATTTGATAATTGCTTAAAAAAAAAAAAATAATTGAACAGAATTTCGCACAAATTTGTCGTTGATATTTCGGTCCAAGACACCTTGGGCCTTTTTCGTTTGAGTTGAAATTTGCGTTATCATGCTTTAAATATAAGCATTATGTAATCCTATAGAATAATAAAGAGTAGATTTGAATTCAAGAAATCATGAGAGCTATATTTTTTTCTCCATACGATGACAATGTGGAATTTAACTCCTCCCATTATATTTCTTTTTACATAGGATCTCGAGTTCTATGTTGTTTCCGGTTTTGTATTGAAATGCTTAATAGTTGTAATATTTTTGTTTTCAGTCTGCATTAACACTTGTTTCTTTAATTGCCGATGACTTATCCTGGGATTAAATAGACTTGTCGTTTTGTTTATTGATCAGTTCGTCTAATATTACTTGATCTGAGATTAACTGTTATTCTGGCGCCAAGAATACCAATGAACTCACGTTACTGTTAGTGGTTAGTGGATACTTCGGAATAAACAAAGCACTCACATCCCTTGTTACTTGTTTTACGACATTAGCAGGATTCGTTCGTAATTGACATACGGCAATTATACGTTTTTATTATTATTTTTGTTTTATCGCCTTCTCTCTCCCAGATGTGACATAAGTCTTGCTAAAATAAACATCCTGTTATAATAAAGACCTGAAAGAATTATTTCGATCGAAATATTACTATTGTTCGTTTCAGATTTATGTGGACCATTGTTAGGTGGCTGTCTATAAAATCGACGTATGCTTTCTTTGTATTAGGTCGTCGCTTCAATGAGTAATGATAATTGAAATTCACTGTTATTTTAACTGGATAGAAAACATGCATTAATTCTTTGCCATTAAATAATAGTTCTCAGAAATCTGACAAAACTGTATAATGTTACATATAATGTAGTCGGTGTTGATGTAAGAAAGCGTCTTTATTGACCGGAAATTAAAAAAAAAAACCTAATTTCCTAGCGCAATTAACATTTATCAAATTCTAGCACTGTCATTATGGAACGCCGACGCTTACATTTTGATAGCTGGAGATCGATAACTCGTAGTGTTCAAGTCGGATTTTTTTTTTTTTTTTTTAATTTTCTGAAGCAACTATGAAGCTAAAATTAAATAATTAATTTTATTCGAGTACCATAAACTTTTGTTATTGTCCCATATTAGATGATAATCTCTCTGTATAGTTCCTCATTCCCTTTTATAAAATACGCGATGTAGACTCCATTCTTTTGTATGGTGCAGATATTCTTTCATATAAATAAAAGCAAATTTACATTTCCTCCACAAGATCACGGTTTTATTTTTTATTTTTCTTCAGGGGATAACACTTACAATAATCCCTTTTTTGTAACTTATATCTATTCTAAGTTTACTTGCACGCTACAACTGCAGTGGTATGCGTCTTCTTTTTGACAGTTAAATATTAAAGGAATTGTATTATCTATTTTTCTCTAGTTATTAAGAACTTATTATCAGAAATAAAACCCTATTTCAAAGTAGAATTTTAATAATTTTTATAGAATTTTAATTCCCTTTTAGGTAATCCATTAATTACCATCAGGTTTGATAAAATTAAAATTAATTCGACCTCAACATCTGAGGTGCATAATGCAGATTTTGCTTTTTTTTTTCTTTCAGAAGATACAAATAGTTATTAAATTTCTTATAATTAATCTTCGTTTTTCTAAATGTTCATAAATAATGTTTGACAAGCAAAATATCCCAAATGAATAGAAATCAAAGAGCCATTAATTAATTATAATTCATCTCCCAATAGATCCCAAACATATGATTTCCATATGAGCAACTGATTAATAAGCAATGAACATTTAATATCTGAGTGTCGTAAACACATCAAACTTTCTTAAACACCCGCTAATAATAATCTGAAACCAATAAAAATTCATCTAGATCTTACAAACTTTCTTAAAATAATTTGTAATTTAACGTGTGAAGAAATGTTTGAGTTAAAAAAAAAGTTTCCTGATGATGTAGCGGTCCTGTCTGGTTTTTAAGTATTTTTAACATTTTTAACTTTTGGATAATATGTTTTTTTTTAAAATGTGTGCCTGATTTTTTTTTACAAAATCGTTTAAAAAAAAAATTAAAATTATTTGATTTATTCGAAGAGGTTCCTAATAACCCCCATATTGTTTATATTCAGCGGATGTACTTTGGAAACAAACTTAGGCTTACCGCATTGTTGTTTTCATGACTTTGAAAAAAAGGAAAAAAAATATAAAAATAATATTTCAAAGGAAAGTGGGCTTCAGGTTTTCTAACTTTTTGTTGTATACGTAAAAACGTTCATTTTTTGTTTGTTTGTATTTATTGCCTGTATTTTATACTGTTCAGTTAGATTGGGCAACTTGCCATCGAAACAGCCGTCTGATGATCCAACGCCCTGAGCTGAATGATTGTTTTTTTTTTTTTTATATTATTATTATTATTATTATTATTTTGTAGTTTTTGTCTTTTAACGCTTTCACTCAGGATTTAACATCAAATAAATCACGTTGCCGTTCAAGCGTTTCAGTTTTATTTTTATTTATTTTATTTTATTTTTTGCTTCAATTCGTCCTCAGCGATTCCTGTATGTCCTTGATCATTATTGTTTTTTGTTTACTTTTTTCTGTTTATATTGTAAACCTAGGTTGATGATAAAAATTAAAAAAAAAGGGCAGGTAATACCCCCTAAGATTATTTCGTTATCATAAAGCAAAATCGTCGGATTGCAAATTACTGTTTATTTTCATTAAAAAAATTTTTTTTTTTTTTTTACTTATTGATGCTCATACGGTACTGCAACTTTACGTTCTTTCGAACTTCTCGTTAACCGAATAGTATATAATAATGTGGATATAAGTAAATGCAATTATTTATTATTGAAATGTATTTTATTTTGAAGAGTAGTAATAAATATCACCTTTGAGAAATAATAAACAACTTCACTTAGTAAAACAGATTGTCAATAGATGGTGCCTTCTAAATTTTTATAAAAAGGTTTTTAAAATAAAGTTTTTTAATGAAAACGTTAATTTTAAACAATTTGTTTATTTTTCGTCATTAGCGGTGAGCATAATCTTCAAAATGATTTATCATTGATTTTGATAAAGTATTAAGGGAGATATGGCGTACGACACAAAAACACCTTTGAGAAATAATGTATAGAGATTGTTTAGAAAGTTTTGGGGATATTACAGTTAGGCTTATGGCAATTTTTTGCACATATTTATTTATATAAAATAGCATAAAAAATTTACAATTCTTTTATCATTTGGAATTATAAATCGTCAAATTCTGCCTTCGCTGTTTTTTTTTTTTTTTTTAATTTTTTAAATGACAAATATTGTCTTAAATCCATGTAAAAAGTTTAAACAATATCATGCACATCCTTTAAAGATTTAATAAGCTTTTTTAAAAATCTAATATTGAATGCCAATAATGGATTTCCGATGTATGTATACTGTATATATCACTACTATTAAATGTACTATTAAAATGACATTGTAAAATTGTTAGAGCAGCATTAAGAAAAATAAGACACATTTTTAACCTATTTCACTAAGGATCGGAAGATGTATTTTCCTCCCAAATACTTTTTAAATCAGTGAATAAATTTTGAAACTTAGCGTGCATATTGTATGGACAGGAGGCAATGCAACTTTGGTTTTGGAAAAAAAAAAAAAAATCGTTTGGTTTTGTGTCGAGATTGCATTTGATGGTAAAATAAAAATCCTTTGAAAAGCAGTAGTAGATTAAAAAAATAGTGAATTTTTAAATTGCATTATTTTTTAATCCGCTGTTATTTGGGGGCTATTCAACCACCTTTCAGTAATGTAATTTTTTAACAATTTGAGAAGAAATTTTTTCTTATTTAAAAATTATACTGTATATTATTGCTTTATAGATACAGTACAATTTTTTTTATTTTAAAAATAAACAAATAAGAAAAAAAAAAATTCTTCTGAAATATATTACTTTGACATTTATTAAGGAAAATAAACGTCAGGTTCTTTCAGAAATTTCTCGTTGTTTCTCAGTATTCTGAATCACATTGGAAATTCACCGACACAGACACGTGCTCTGGAGCATTCATCACACATTGATATGGTTTTACGAAGACCCCGTTGCACAATAGAGTGGAGAATTGATTACGAAACGTTCTTTTGTGTTTTCAGTGTACAAGTGATTGTTCAGCAGTCGGATAATAATGGTGGTTAACTTTGGAGTAGTTCAAGGTCACCGATGGAATCGAAAGTAACGAGGATTTGACGGATTTTTCGATAGAGCGATGAAATTACGTAATCCGCCTTCAAGCTTTTGTCCACTTGAAGGAATAAGGGCCGTAAATCATTCCTAAGGGTAATACAGCGTTGGTGTAGTGAGATTTCAAGGGCGAATTTGTTTGGAAACAATGGTCTGCTGCAAGTTGACGTTCGACATCTGGATGAGAAATGAAATTTAGATTCGTACTAATTCTCGGCTGACATTTTTATGGCAGGTGTTCTGTATTTCGATTATAGTGTATTAGGTTTATTACGCTGAATTATAAGTGTTGTGAAATTTTTAAGCGTGAAAATTCTGTTGAAATGACAATAATATTACAGGTTTAAACTCGAACAAAATATCGCAAATAATAATTCAATGAAAATAAATTTGTAAATAATAACTTAATAAATAAAGAGGAAGTTAAATAATAATAAATGTGCATTGATAATTTAATGAAAAACAATAGAAGTGCACAGATATCATTAAATTTGTTATTTAAGACTAAAATATCAATAGTTACTCGGTAAGATTAGATATTTGTCAATATTAGTTCAATTAAAACGGAAGTGCGTATGTAATAAATAAAAAATAATTGTAATATAAATAATGAATAAAAATATAGAAGTAATTAATATATATATATATATATAAACATTTCCACATATAAAAATAAATATATAAATATCAAAAGATGAAACGGAAGTTCAGATATATAAAGCGTTTATCAGTAAATAATATAGAGAAAGTATAAACAATACTTCTTATTATCTAGATATAAATAACATTATGTATTATGCATAAAACAGATGTAAAGTATAAATTTAAAGTAAATGAGTAAAAAGGAAAAGGAAATAATAAAAGAAATGAAAGTTATTAATATAATACAGAAAAAAGTTTTTAAACATTCTTAACTTATAAGGAATACGTATACAGTTCGGCTCCCTCTCCGGATTTCCGCAATTCGTAATATTCCGAAATCCAGATTATTAAAGATGATATCCTATCTACGTGGTGAATATCCTACCTATGTGCGCTTTCATTCTCCTTGCATTGAGGATTACATGGAAGAAACATTAGAAAGATAAACTGATTCTGATTGCTTGGGATTATAAACCTGAGAAGTTTATTTCAATGGGGAGTCTTGAGTATTCCTTTTTTCTATTAGCCAAACCTTTAATGTTTTATAAGCAAACTATTAAACCGCTGATCGACAATCGCGGAATTTCTCTCTAATTGGTTTTTGCAATATATATATATAACATACACAGAAGTAATATTATATATGCACAAAAGATATATAATACACAAAAGTCCTAAACTATACAATCCAAGCTAAAATGACTGCAGTCACTGCCGTCAAGGACAGAGCCAGGGGAGACTTAGGCAATTCACACTATCTGTCAACTTCTTTCGATGTTCCTTCCAACGATGATAAATAAATAAATTTATAATCTTTGCTTATTTATTGTTATTAATTTTTTTAATGATAAGTAAAAAAAAAAGTAATTTTTATGATAAGTTAATATTCTTAACTTCTCTGCAACACCACCATGCCTTATTCCAAAATCCGAAATATTCTTGTTTCCAAGCAATCCGGATTAGAATGTTTAAGCCTACTGCAAATTCATGTATATAAACACATTTAATCGGAGGAAATTCTTTCAAGTATAGTTTGATTGTGTTTCTTTAAATTCTTTATAATCTGTACAGAATTTCTTATGTCACGATAGGTTATTTACAGAGGGAGAAAATGCTGTGACCACAAAAGGAAACTTCGAATCACATTAAGAAAAATGGAGGGGAAAAAAAAAATAGGAGAAGGTGAAAGGGTATGAACTCGACAATTAACCCCCTTTGAATCACATCCACCCATTGAAGAAGGAATTTCTCTGACCTACTTTACGAAGTAAATAAAAAAAAAAGCTACAGATCAGCTCACCTTGGATGTGGTAAAACCTCTTGTCTGATAAGAATTCTTGTGTTATCAAATGGAAAAAATAAATATCGTTTTGTTGAATTACTTTATTTGTTTTTATTTTTTTATAATTTTCATGCATCGCATAAATGCCTTCGAAATTTTAAAAATTGGGGTTAAAGTCGTTTTTCTACAATAATTTTTATTGTATTATTAGTGTTCGAGTGTTGCGCGTGGGGAACCACTTGAATGCTTAGGAGTAGCTTGTTTTATGAGAGCGCTGCAAATATTTGCATGAAGTAAAGAATAGGCCTAAGTAAATAGACGAGAAAAAAACATAGTATAATGGAAAGACCTTGCCTAAGGTACCGATGACGTGAGGACATTTTTAAAGTGTTGTTGTTAGAAATTTTTATTGCTTAACATTTTAGATAATATACATTTTATTGCTTAACAT
>JAFIDM010004315.1:15063331-15082075 GCA_023159025.1 Thereuonema tuberculata | reverse complement strand
ATAATTGTAATAAAAATTAAGTAAAGGTAACAGTTTAAAAAAAACGTTGTTTTGTAGAAAAAGGCCCAATAGAGATTCAGAGAAGAATCATTGCCCACAGGTAGGCGCGTGGGGGTGGGAGAATGGATTAATTATCCAGAGCTCATGGTTCTTTGGACAAACACTGTGCCTCACCCATTGATGTTTATTAACATTTAAATGCGCATTTTTATTTTTCAATGTGCTAAAAAATATTCATTGAGACTCTGGCACATGGAGTTTTTTCACCAATATTTGTCTAGTGAGTTTTTGTTGTTGTTTATGTAAGCATTGAGAACTCCACCGCGATTCCGACCTTTTAAAATAATTTTTACATTATAAATAAAGAAAAGTCGCCATTTTTTTTTTCACAAAAAAAAAATGAAGAATATCTAAGAGGATTTCTGTTAGTGTTAGATGATCTGCATAATGTTTTAATTCCTGCGAATATCAGAAAATAAAAAAGTCCATCGAAACTCATCCATTAACAGCTGAGTTTTTTGCCTAGAAATAAAAAGCTATTTTCAAAATTGGCATCGATATATTTTAGCGATCTTGCATCACACAGCTTTTCATTGCAATGTGTCTGGTACGAATCGAGTTTCTTGATTGAACGGACAGACAGGCAAAGCGAATATCACAAGTGCTTGCGTAACAAATGCGCTTTCACTCTAGACTTTCTTGCAATTAGATACTAACAATTAATTGGTGTCGTTATGGAACTCATCTTTTTGCGATAACGCCATAAAGTCAACATAAATAGTATTGCTTTCAATTAAGCTTTTATTTTTCATAAAAAAATAAGTCCGTATTTAATGAGCAATTTTTTTGTGTTCATTGTGATGACCTCACCCACGATTAGGGAGTAAAGATCAGATTTGCACTTTGTATCGGAGACAAAATCTACAAAATCAAATTAAATTAATTAGAAATTTAACTTTTTTTTTTTTTTTTCATTTTTATTGATAGTTGAACAGTAATTAACGATGACCCCACGGTCCTGCCTCACAGACTGTTTATTTTGCACGTGTTTTCAAAGATTAATTTTAAATTTTAAATTCATTATCTGCATTTTTCAAGTTTTGGGAAAATTATTTCGAAAAAAGACCCTGATCAAATTTCATGAAAATTGATTCTCCCATTTCTCTAATAATAGCGGAAGAAATTGTAGCTAACGTATCGGCAAGGGATCATTCAAGCAAATAATGGGTTTTTATTTGAGAAGAGGACTTCTCTTGATAAATATTGTTGATTAGCGTCACTTGTGAAGAGAAAGTTTCACTAGAATAATTTTTTTCCATTTTGTAGGTTTCGTTAAAATTTAAGCTTGCTGGGATAGGGTTTTGAGTTTACTTGTTCCCAGATGGATATTGTTCCTTATTTCTATATAAGTTGACTTTTATTACGTTACTAGCCGGTCGCTTCGCTCCGGAACCCTTGCATATATAGCTTTAAGCAAACAAACTTCATTTATTTAGCAAATTAATGTTCTGATCGCCGGAGAATATACGACTTCCCGGCCCGTTGTGGCTTCTCCGGATAACTCAGATGTATTGCGGGTTGGCGCCATACACCAAAAATTCCAAGCGAAAAAATCACATTTTTGCATGTATCTTGCAAACGCAGAAACGTTTGTGAATGATTGATATATAGTTCGATAGAACTTTCAAATGCCAACATTTTCTAAATATAATGTTCTCTTCCAACTTTTATACTTTTCGGTTAAATTGAGAAAAAGTCAAAATTTGACCCTTTAAAAGGCGCCATCTTGGAAACCAAAAAAGTTTTTCGTAAGATTGTTATAGCATTTTGTTTGTCTTAAAAGATCTATATTTTATCCAATTACATGACCAATCTATCTCTTATAGTTTGGTCACAAAATTGGAAAAACGTAATCTTATGACGGACAGAATAACATTTTTATTATATAAGAAGATTATTACAGCCCCTCCCCCCTTTTTATCAAAATTTATTAAGGAACTTAAGAAATATTACACAAATCCTACAGCCTTCATATTTGTTTTGGTTCACTAATCATGCCCTTCTGTAATAGCCCAAACCAAATAAATAGTACCAGTTGAGCTTTTTAACGACGCTGTTATTCGTAAACTTGCTCTTGTGTAAGTGCACTTCTTAACTTCGAAGTCTGACTTTTTATTTTGTTATTTACGTAATATCCTTTTGACATTCATTTCCCGATAGGAAATGCAGTATAGTTTGGTTGAGTAGAGGGCGCTTGGATACGTGACGCCATTGAGCTGACGCAACAGCATTCAAAATAGGAAGCTGTCACTAAGGTCTATTTCAACAAGCAGTTGCAGGTAATCAACCTGCTGTGATGCCATTAACAAAGTAGTTCCACTTCGAAGGTTCTAGTAGAACTGTTCTCCACGTGCTAATGTTTCGTCTGTGAACTTTTACAAAGAATATGAATGCCAACTTTATTTTTTCTTTTTCATTTATTTTCAAAACGAAAATTTCAGATCTCTAGTCGGCCAATCACGGGAGCGGAAACTTAGAACCGTTAAAAGTTAGAAGGTGAAAGGATATGTGATTTGTCTACAAAGAAACAGTCTTTAGATAGGCATTCCTGCAGTTACAAAAGAAAGAATGAAATATATTGTATTTCATTTATAAATTATATGAGCTGTACCCCGCTGTGTCACCTGCGTTAAATCCGGCCCTTCTCGGTAATGTTCGGTTCTGGTCGTACGGCTAAGCCGCCCCGTCACCGCCGCCGCACCCGTTGGTTGACGTTTATGTTTACTGCTCCGCTCTTATTGGTGATGTTGTATAGCCTATAACCTTCCTCAATAAACGGGCTATCTAACGCAAAAAGAGTTTTTCAAATCGGACTGATAGTTCCTGAGATTAGCGCGTTCAAACATACAAGCTTTATACAATACTATAAGATTTCATAAGTTTTCATTTTTTAGAACAAATAAAAATGAATACATATTTTTTTATTAAACTTTATTATTAACAACTTCGTAAGAAACAGAAGATTGAAATGATATTCGTAAACCCTTGATCTTTTAAATGTTAGAAAAAATGGAGAAAATTATTTTTGGGATGGATTACAATTATTTAAACGAGATATTAGTAAATATTTTTATTGTGTTATTGAAAATTTTTATCAGCCTAGATAAGCTCTAAATTAAAAAGGCTTAACTGATTTATCACAGTTTAAGCCTTTTTAATTAGGGCTTATCTGTGGTTCCCATAGTAAGTAATTTAAAATCTCTGTCTGTTAGTATACTTTCACTTCTCCACCGCATAGTGGATATATGGAGCGCTGGAGCATTCCCATAGACGGAAGGCAAAGTAAATGTGTCTGTTTTACAAGTTGGACCCACAAGCGAAATCGAGCATGCGCAATCTTACTATTCATCTTTGAGATTTCTTGTCTGTCTATCTGTTTCACAGTGCATCACCTTGAAACGGCCGGACAGATTTCCATAACAATTGATACGATTCCCGTGATTATGGTGATTTCTTCTTCTACATCTCCTTCATCCTTCGCATTTTTTTGTTTTTGTTTAGAATACTTACTATTACACATTCTTCCCAGTTACATTAGAATATGTATTATTTTAAATATTGAAAAAATTATTTCGGCTAAATACTTTTTAAGTTTCTGCACAAATTTACAAAGAATAAATTCTCAGTTTTATAGACGAGCGAAGATTCACGTGTTTCGTAGCGAGCGATCCAATGGTTGATTGTAACTGTTCTGTTGGTCCCATTTAGTAGACTATTGTTGGTCTATTAAATGGTTCATCATCGGGGAAGAGGCTGCTCGAATCGGTTGGACAAATCCGCTTTCGCTGGAACGACGCCTCTTGCGCCAGTTTGTTCATCATTGTCTGAAGAATCGTTCCCCTTTTAGGGAGACTCGACTGCGCCGAGGATTACAACGCACATCGTTATTCCAGAAAACCCCGGATAAGTAGTAGATAACCTATCTTCCGGAGTGCAACGATCCTTCGTTGCGATACACAAGGTATTTCTTCCGAGTGTAGTTCTCATCTACTGTTGCAGCTTTTTCAAATAATAATAACAACACTACAAAATGGAACATTTACGAATAGCCACTGAAGCAGTTTAAAGAAAATAATGAAATATTTAAGGTTCTTCCAATTTAGTTTAGTGGTTTTTTTTTACTGCACTCAAAGAAGAATGCCTTCTTCCTTTTCATATTAAAATATATTATTTTAACACTGTTTCTATTTTTACAACAAATGTAAAAGTATGTAAATTTTTAATCGTTACTTTTGAATCCGAAATAAAAAATGCGTGAATCATATAAATTCAGTTTTTCTTGATTACTTTATTTTCAGTTTAATTTCAGTTCCAAAAAAGAAAAAAAAAAAAAAACACTTTATAGAGACTGAATATTAAAAAGTTACTGTGAACACTTACTTGAAATTCATAAAATTTTAAAGCAAGAAATTCAGAAGAATTTGAAGCCTATTTTCCTTACAGTGTTAAATGGCCTCCCCCCCCTTTTTTTTTTTAAGTTGTGAAAGTGAAAAATGAAAAAAAAACTAACCGAAAAAGCCGGTATTTATATTCCAATGGACCACTTGAGATTTACGCCCCAACCGATGTCACGTATGACGTGTAAGCACATGCTAAGAGATTTTGTGGGATAAACAAACATATAACTTAGTGTGAATTACTCAAAAAAATTGTCGATTTTTGATCTTTCAAGACGGAATGGTTCAGTACTGTGCAGTTCCTTATTGTAATAATTCTGTAAAAACGCTTCGAATATCCTTCTTCAATATAATATTTCCTCTACATCTACACGGTTAAAACGAAGCACGTGGCTTTGTTTATCCCACAAGCCAAGCAGTAACCTGGTGGGATATTTTGGAACTTCGAAGCCCCGCCTTTCCTCAAGTTTTGATATATATATATTGAATACAGACAGTAAATATTTTCCCTTTTCTCAAAAAAACAAAACAAAAACAACAACAAAGAAATGAATTAATATACGTTATTTAATTAAATTATCTGTTGGATTTTATTTTTTTTTTTTTTTTTTTTTTTTTTTTACGGATCAAACCAGGAGGGAGGGTTTAATAATTTATTATTATTCATTTTTCAGATAATGAGACAAAATAAAGATAGAAATCCGTTGTTTAGATTCCATTGCTTTCCTGTAGGAATTTTCGTAATATTCTCTTGCTAATTTCTTGACAAGAATCCTCGTGGAAAAAATTTCAAATATAAAAATTAGATAGTCCCTAATTCGATCGTCCCGAGTCTTTTGGAAACATATTACAGTGCAACTTGGATAATTCGAAGCTGAAGGGACCACTACAAAACTTCGAATTATCCAAGACTTCGAATTAAAGAAGTTACATCTTTTAACTTTAATTTCAGGTCCACTGAATGCTTGAAAAGATTATTCTGTCAATAAGTAAATATTTATTCAGAAAGATCATGGTATGAAAGACTTAAACACTATATGTATGTAAACAAAATAAGATTTATATTACGTAAGCTACAGTAAATATTACATTCAATACAGAAATTATAGTTTTTCAAAAAATTGTGCAATGTCTGATTGTTTTGTAGAATTCAGTCGCTTAAGGTTAGCAAAATCATCAAGCATGTTTAGTGAACGGAAAACAGCTTCACTTACGTTGGTTTGTCCTTCAATGTACCGACGAAATTCGGCGCTATCCCGTACTCGTTGGCGATTTGGCATTTCTTCTTCACACCCTTTTCCACCTCGCGAATGACGGCGACCTTTTCAGCGAACGTTAAATTCTTGTACACGCGTGGTTTACTGAAAGACATGTTGACACTGACAGTAGGAAGCTCGAATGGCGTCTGAAGCGTCACGTGTCAAACGGTGGCGGGAAGGGGATTTCAGTTGTCACGTGTCGAATTTTTTAACGATGAAACGCCGAAAAGTCGTTATGGTTCGAAATTTTTTATAAAAAACTTCGAATTAAGGAAGTTGAACTTCGAATTATCCACGATTTTTTAACATTGATTTAATAAGAAATTCAAGGGACTAAGAGAAATCTTCGAATTAACCACGATTTCGAATTAAAGATGTTCGAATTATCCAAGTTGCACTATACCATGTTTTGAAAGTCGTTAACGACAAGGCAGAATTTATTTATTTATTTGTTCAATTTTTTCAGCCTCCTGTTCATATTTTTAAACACAATTTGTATTTCATTATTTTTCTCGGAGGATTAAATTGAAGTGTATCTCTTTGACATCTCATGTCCTCTCTGTTCCTTGTGATTTCGTAATAATTTATTCGCTAGCCTTTTATTTCTTCCCACAATTCCAATACAGGTAGGCAAGAGGTGAAATGAAAACTTCTATCCCTAAATAACGGTGTGCAAGTTAATGGAGCATGCAATCGGGACCACATCGCCTGTCAACTGAATTGTTTGTAATTATAAGAATGTGTAGTAGCCCCTAGCGGTGATCGGCACAGTTAAAGTAGCTCCCATTTAAAAATGGTAATGATAGCGCTTTCAATGCAGACTTGCATCTCAGGACTGGATTAAATCGTCAGCTGTAATTTGTTTTCCAAAAAAATAATATTTCATTTAATATTCAAGAGGAAACTATTTCTTAAACGAAAGTAATATAGGTAAAAAATTAAATAAATTTATTATTACTATTATTATTATCATATTCTCATTTTTAATAATAATTTGCTTTACATTTTTTTATATTTAAAATTCCTTTCGATTGCTGCTGTCTTTAATTGGTTAATTATAATATTTTATATATAAAATTAGATTGAAATTATTCTTCAATGTCAGTCTAATTTTATCTACAAAACATTTTACAGTTAATTTATTTGTTTACTTTATTTTTAATTTTCACAAATCATTCTTAAAGTATTTTTTTTTTTATTTATATTTGAAACAAATTAGTTTCTTGTATAATATTACCAAATTAAAAAAAATATCCAATTGTGCTCACACAATGCCAACAGCAGAAACTTTGATTTGCGCTTTTATCAATAAATAAATGACTATTAAATGTCAAACGTGTTTTTTCGTATTTTTTTTTTTTTTAACTAAATTACGTAATAAAATTTCAAATGCACTTCCTCCAATTGTAGCAGAGTATAGCTGGAATGGAAGAATATATGACGTCATTTTCTGAAGCTCGTTTGGAAAGAGTTTTTATAAATGAACAAATAGATTCACTGAATATTATTTTTTTTTATCTGAAATAAATAGATTGATCCCATAATTATTGCGGTAGTTGTTCTCTGAAAACTAAACAAGACATCTAGTTATTGGTTGATTAATATTGGATCATATCCAATATAATCTTGATTTATCTGAGTTATTACTGGAATTTCCTTTTTCTGTGATGCTTAAGAACTTAACAATTTCTGATTGTCTTCAAACTCCTGACTAACAGCGTCTCAGCAAACTTCGTTATCTTACAATTTCCTGTCGAAATTAGCGCGTGCAGTTAATGTAAATTCTCGTAGAAAAAGTATTAGATGCGAAAGAATAAAGTTTTATTGATGTCTAACAAGGCTTTCGGAAAAAAAGCGTTTGTGTGCACTTGATTTGATAGGATTTGATTGGATTTCAAACAATTGTTTGCGGATTTCATTGATTTTCGGCCAACAGATGTTAGGAAGGTAAAAGTTAGGTAGATACTACATTTTACATTATTTTTATTTTGTGTTATTATTATTATTTGTATTTCGCGGTTTTAAAATCAAAGGAAAATATTGCAACATTTGAAGGAAATTTAAACACTGTTGTCTTTTTGTTTTATAGAAAATATTTCAACAATACACCTGACAATAATAGCAAGCAAAATAGTAATAATTAAGTTACGAAACAATCGAAATTGAAATTACTATTAATTAACTAATCATTATTATTATTATTATTATTATTGACAGTTAAACTGAAGAAATGGAAAGTATATTGTCTACTTAAAAACTATATTTATTGATTGGATATTTCAAATAGAAAACATAAGTAATTATGTCAAATTGTTTTGGTTTTTTTTCCCCTTTAAAAAAAAAAAATCATCTAATTTTTTTTTTCTTAACTTTATTTCTTTCAGTCATTTTATCACGCCTTATTCAAATTTCTTTCAATTTCATTTATATTTAGTAAGCTTCGCTGTTTTAATTTGGAGACGCTCCCCTAGTCAGAAAATAGGACGAACCCTATTATTACGCAGTGAGGGCTATGAAAAAAAAAAAAAAAAGAAATGGCCTCTCCATCATCTCATCCCTTTGTTATTGTTTTGAAATAACCCTTTTCCCGCAGGTGTTTTCTCGTCTCTTCCCCATTCATAGTGGGCTGTGACCTTGTTTCTTTCCGTTTAAAAAAACCACCTGTTAGTCTGAATTAGTTACGACACAAAATAACTAATCTAAATTTTTTTTTATATTATTTACAGCAGTGATACAATCTCAAGTGAGGAAAAAGTCATTACTTGTAGCATATGTAGGAATATTTTCAGTGTTAGGCCTATTCTTTGTTGTACATTCCTTAAAAAAAAAAAAAAAAAAATTGCTGTAATGATTAAAGGTTGTTTCTATTCAGTTCGTAAAGAAGTAAAGAGGAGGGACCGTTTGTAGTTCAAAGAGAGTTTTGAAGACTATAACCGTTTCACTTAATAGAGATTATAAAGAAAAATAAAATAAATATAAAATAAATTTGTTAAAACACAAAAACACAGCAAAAATTTGTCATCTTAAGTTTGTTCTTAAATTAAAAATTGTAACACATTATTTTTAAAATAAAGTTTTAAAATAAAAATGTTAACAAAAATGAGAGGTTTGATTTTAATTAAGATATCTAATTAGTTTTAAGTGTTACTAAAACATTATTAATTGTGCAAAAACTACAACATTATTGTAATGCGGTGTTAGTATCAGTTTTACAAATTACAAACATGTGCACGTAAGAATTATTCCATTATAGTTTTTGAAGATTGACTTTTTTTTCAAATGCTTTGTTTTGCAGTCAAGAATGAGTCGGAAGAAACAAGAGTTATTCAGGATTTGAACAGATATGAGAAAAAAAAAAAAAAAACAAAAGAAAAGAAAACAAACAAACAAACAACAACAACAACAAAAATCTCCGGATTTTCTATTAAAGACGATGGATTTTTTTGTCTTCTGATAAGGATCAGAAGACTTATAATCCCGATTTGTCCGTCTGTCTGTGGACAAGTATCATTAAATTATCATTAAGCACAACAATCGCAACAATTGCCCCTTTTGCATTCGCAACAATCACATTAATATAATAAGGAAATTAAAGCAATATCAATTATATTGTCTTATACTTATCAGAAGACGTTGCGAAGCATTGTGATTGGCTTACTAATCGCTATTTTTTCTATTGGTTTATTAATCGCTAGACACCCTATCGATAAGTGAGGTAAGAAAAAAAAAAGTGCTTCGAAATCCGACGATTTCTGTTTACGACAACTGTCAGAAACATAATGTATCGTAATACCAGGATAGGTCTGTACAGCGAGCAAATCTAGAATTTTGTTTGCATGCATTAGCTAATTAGGCAATATTATTTCTTTTAATTCGAAAACTTTACTATCTTGTTGCAGTCAGAACATCAGAAAGAGCGGTTTTTATTTATTTATTTTCAAAAAGAAAAAAACAATATTCACAAGTTTCGAACAAGTACTTCTTTTTATATAACCTGGTATGTGGTGATGTATATGTATTTTAAATTGCTATTTAGGATGACTTTGACTATAAAAGCTCTTTGAAAACACTTACTACAGATCCTTTGTCCTTTACGAAAAATCTGCTCCTCTATTCAATGAAAAAAAAAAAGCAGAATTGTTTTCCCTAAGCCTAACTTCGTCTTGAAGTGTATGTAAACTTCTGTCTGCATTGGATTGAATTACAACAGGCATTTCCAAGTTGCTATTATTTTGTTTTTCTTTGGTCTATGTTGAACTTGCTTAGTTTATGAAGCACTGTGACGTGGATGACTTTAGGAGAAAAAAAATACAAAACTGTTTATTCAGCAAACATCGTAAAATAAACCTTGAGCTGCGTCAATGTTTGAAAAGACTAAAAATAATCAAAACAAGTAACGGCTTTTGACTTTTTGATTGTCTTTTGTTTCTATAAGTGGTAACCAACTGACTGACGACAAAGCGATTTTGAGTTGACAGGAATATTCTTTTTGAAATGAGATTATTTCAAATGGAAATTATAGAATATTCATTTCAATAAGAACACAAACCTTTTGTTTATAATTTTTATACAGTTATATATCTTGATTGTATTTATTATATCAATAAATGCTGAAATTAAGTTTTAAAAGCAAGATAGTTAGCGTATCTGCATTTTCTGTGGCATAGATGATTAAAAAAAATATAATAATTAATGTTAAAAAACTTTTGAAAACCACGCTTTCTATATTATATAATGATTAAGAATTATGTACTTATAATAGAAGTACTTGTGCCGCCGCCTAGCGGCTGGTCTCGGTAGTAACGGCACTCGGAAGGACGTGTTGCCTTGGCGGAATATATTAATATAAAATATATTGATATATCAGTATATTATTGTAGATTATTGTATTGTCATCAGACATAAGCGATTGTGCAAAATTTCTAGATGATTGACCGATGGGAAGTGACTTCAAAATTCATTACAAGATTTGACCCCGAAACCAGACAGTGTGAGTTAATAAAAGCGTGGTTATAAAAACGGCATATATAGAAAACACCGTAAAATAATCAGAATCAAAAATATCTGTAACAAAAAAATGTAAAGTATAAGCATTTTCTGTGTAATTTGTCTTTATTTAATGTAACATATCTGAGTTTGGAGACTCGGATTCGTATTTTCAGCCTCTAACGATCCAGTTTCCTCTCCTAAGTCACCAGGGAAGTCCCAAATAATAATCTAATTGCTCTCTAAGTCTCTAGGGAAGTCCCAAATAATATTCTTCACAGCAACGGCTGATTTCAATAATTGAATAATTTTTGTTGAGTTATTGCGATTACTCAGCATTAGCAGCCAATGTATTTTTGGGGATTATTGCTAGGATGTGTATCAAAATCAAGGGGGATTTCCTTATAACAACCACCTGTAAAGTTTCAGTTTCCTAGGATTTCGAATTTGATTACAGATGGATGGATTTAAAATTGCATTTTAAAACTTGTTTTTTAGTCTTCTGATAAGATCAGCAGACTAATATTCCTGTTTTGTCTGTCCTGTGGACAAGCATCATTAAAATCTCATTAAATTATCATTAAGCACAACAATCACAACAATTGCCTTTTGCATGCGCAACAATTACATTTATAATGCAGCTCTACAACAATCACAATAAACGCAACAATTGCTACTTCTGCATTCGCAACAATCACATTTATAATAATAAGGAAATTAAAGGATTATCAATTGTATTTTCTTATCAGAATACTTTGCGAATCATTGTGATTTCTTACCCTTTTATCTCTCCGTATCATATCGAGCAATTGTAAATCGATTTACTCTGCTACTATAACGGTAAAGGAGATGGGTTCCTTCATTATTTGATATTGTAATGGTGTTTGTGGGAGAGATAATAATTTCTCCAAAAAAATACAAATAAATGATATGTAAAAATATTTACTTAAAAACTGTTACAATATGATCCAGATTTTGAGCCTAATTTCCAGTGAGGAAGTGAGGCTCATCAAATCCATACATTCCCTTAATAATTTCTGAACCACTAGATTGGTCTTCTTAAAACTTGGTAGGCATATTCGAGGACAATTCTAATTTTTCTATTTGAAATCTTCTCCAAATGGTCCAAACTTAGTAAATTACGCGAATTTAAATAATTTTTTGGTCGGAAGATGCAAAATTTGTCAATGAATGCCCGTCAGATATTCCAATTTCGAAAATAAATACGACTTTACGAAAACAAGAGAAAAGTAATAAAATAAAATTTTAAATAATTAACATTTGAAGAAACTCTGACTAGAAAGTTCTTTCAGGAAGTTGTTGTTGATGCTGTCCTTAGGAGATACTAAGATTCCTGTCCGATCTTTTTGTTTTCCATTCATGTCGTATATTGGCGAGTGTTTGCTGCTGAGTGCGAATTCTATTTTAGCCGCGTTCTTCGATCCAGTAAATACCAGGGGCGACGCTCCGACTCCAGCATTTTATTGGTTGAAGTCGAAAAAAAGAGATAGCGTCGTTATTCAGATGGGATTCTCTAATTTACGAACGGAATGGCTTGTAAACATTTAGTCTGCCTTTGATACAGACTAAATATTGACTGAAAGTTACTTAAAATAAAAATAAATTCAGAGGTCTCTTAATATTTTCTTTTAGTCTCCTTTTTTTTTTAACCTTAAAAAATCGCTTTGGCTTACGAAAACACTTTGTCCTGCCGCTCAATAACTGGTGACTGGTTCTTCTTGTAATTTTGTACGTGTTGTACCCATCGCCCTGTCCGCCACTGGTCTGGTGCCTCACACGTTGCATCACAGTCTCAGCACACTTCACAAAAAGCGTACAACTGCAGAAGGCTGTGGTACACAACACAACACGCATAGTTAGGAAATTTATGGACACAACTACACATCCCTAACCGTTCTTGCATACTTTTTTTTATTACACTTGACATATGCGCTTTGGTCCTTGACCCGTCATTTTGTCTTTGCTGCATTTTTACATAATAATAATAACAATAACAGTAACAATGAAAATGTGGCACGAAAATGTTCATGACAACCATTCTTGCACACTTGGCAATATGTGCTTTGGTCCTTGACCCGCCATGTTGTATTTGCTGGAGAAACCTAAGAGTTGAAACATTTACCTAATAATAATAATAAGCAATGTAGTATTATTACTATTACAGTACAGTAACATACTGTAATAGTGTATTGTATCACAGAAGAAGCCGTCAATCTTAGATGAACATAAATGGAATTAATTATATTTGTACAAATGTATTTATGTCGGGAAAAGAAAAGAATAAAAAATACCTATCAGCATTAAACAACGAAAGTGTTTTTAACAATAAAATATCGTAGTTACACTCGCTAATGACAACAGAAACATTACTTGATGCTGCCCGAGTAATACGCAGTTTTCCAACATAACAATAGTATTAATTAATAACAATAGTAATAATATTAATAATAATAACTGGTTCTGATAATTAATAAAATAATTGAATAAATAAACTAATTATCTTAAGAATAAAGATAAAAAAGCCAACTATTACGGCACAAATTCAAGTAAAAGTTGTAAAAAAAAAAAAAAAATTAATTAAAAAATGAAAATAAAAATTTATATACAATAATTGTACATAAATTTTTATTTTCATTTTTTAATTATTTTTTTTTTTTATTTTTTTTTTTGCAACTTTTACTTTAAATTTGTGCCGTAATAGTTGGCTTTTTTATCTTTATCATAACGGCACGTTAAATCCTTACTTATCTTAAGAATATTTTGAAAATCCTGGTCATTTAAAGATTGAGGGGCTCTGTATTTAACAGACCCTGAATTTTATATGTAATTGAAACTATAATTAAATACGATTTCTAATTAAATATTACACAAGCCTATAATGATAAAGTTTCCATATTTTAAAATTCTGTACATTATTTTAATTAGTCTTTAAAATTTTAAATAAAATGGTGGAATAAAATTCTAATTATAGAGTATTAATAATGAAGTTAATAATGAATGTTGAAGAATAAAATAATAATTTATTTATAAAGAAATAAGATTCTACAGAATTACAGAAGATAGATTACGTCATTATAAAACTGAATTATTTATTTATATACAACTAATGTTTTTGTGAATATGTTTATTCCGCTATGCAGGCTTAAAGTAAATCTACATTATTATTATTTTTATTATTATTTATTATTATACTATTGGAATTTAAGTAATTGTTTAGTAATTATATTGATACTTCTTAAATTAATGTTACAATCAGGCTAAAATTGTGTAATATTATGTTGATTGTATAGTAATGGAAAATAAATAACGGTTATAAAAATATAAATATACTAAATTCATCATTGCTTCTCCAAATTATAATAATCCACAATACGAAATACTTTCTCAATAATAAACATTTGTAATCACTTTGGTTGTGTAACGGGATTTTCCCTTGGTTTTTATTTAATAACTAATAATAAATTGTCTTTAGCAATATTGAAAAAAAAAAAAAAAAAAAAAAAAAGCCAAAAAATTTTCTACGTGGTAGAATCGACTAGAAGCAGGAGTTCGAGCGATCGAAGAGGCGTCCTTTGTATACGGCCCCTCCTGGAAGTGGCGCGATGCCTACGTCAACGGGTTTTAGCCAGTTCCCGCTTCTCTTCCCTGTCTGTGCGTCGATGTCATTGACAGACGCTTAGGAACCATTACAAACAGTTTCATTATTATTAGTATTATCATTTCGTTTTGCAGCCAAAGAAAACAACAAAAAAAAAAAGGTTCCTTCGCATTGCCTTTTAACTAATTCCAGCTGATAAGATTCAAAGCTATTATTAATAAAATTAATAATTAAAGGTAATTAATTAAAATTAATAGTTAAAATGAAAGTTGACATTAATTTAGTCTGTTATAATTTTTGGAGGAAAATGAAATTATAAAAATAGATTATTATTATTATTGAATTTGTTTTCCCTTAACAATTATTATTAATAATAATAGTTCATTCATTCATTCATTTTAATAATAATAATAATAATAACCAAAATCTTTTAAGCTAAGGATGGGTTTTTGAGCGACAAAAAAGAAAGTGGACCTTTCAAGAGCATTCTTGGAAATTGACACCATATATGGTCATTCCATGTTAAATGCTTCATTGCCTCCGATTTTCAGGTGCATCTTCATTTAATTTAACACAATATTCATTTAGCTTTTATTAAGTTAATTTTAACTTTATTACTGACGTCTCTGTCGTGAATTACGTCAGTCTCATATAATGTGTTATCCTAGGCGGAAGGATACATTCATCACTTCGTCTATTCTTTGACAGAATAGTAGATGTTTCCTTTGTAGGGAGGAAGTCTTGCGATGGAACTATTTCCTATTTATCTTGAGGTACAAAAAGCAGGGCGGTCCGGATTAGATTTGCTTAAAAGGTGGATTTTTTAAAATTTGTAACCTGTAACGATTCATATTGACTGTGTTGCAAATTACAAATCCTTTATAGCAAGCGGAACAAGTGAATACAAATTCGTTGGAAGCCTGAAATTCTTTTTTTTTTATCTAATGTTTTGTTGACGTATGCACAGTTTGTCGGCCCGTTTCAAAATTTGTCACGAACGTTTTTTTGTCCTTAATCAATTGCAGCGTTTAGTCTTAAATTTAGCTACATCACTAGGAAGCAACGTCGTTTGGTTGTGTTCTGCACCTGTACATTGAACCCGGGAGGTGTGGGGTACCTTTTTTTTTTTTTGTGTGTATGTATATGTATGGGTATGTGAGGTCTAATTTACTTTGTTCAGAAACGACTTTTTATTTTTATCTACCTAGATATCTGCTGCGTAATTGCATTCACTTCGTCTGATCTTAGAACGCGTGGCGACAGGACTTGGCATCGAATGTAACATAGGCAGTCAACCCGAACAAAAGAACATTCAGTTGAATCTTCAAACGTAAACAAAAGAACATTGCTATTAAAGTTTGTAGTAAAAAATCCACACTTTTCAATGTGTAAAGAAGTTTTACGTTTTACTTTTACAACAAACAAAAAACTCAAATTTGATAATATTTTAATAATACTTTTTCTATAAAATAAGTTTTGTCCCAAGAACATTATAGTATCTATGGGTTCGAGTTATTAAAAATAGTAGGGGTTGCCTACACTTACCTTTCAAATTTCAGCTTCCTAGAATAAAGTATTGACTTCCTTTAATTTACGTGTAAAATATTTTATTATTAACACCGCTTACTGACAAATTATTTTTTTCGCAAATTTAAGGTCCAGAATTTACAAAATAAATAAATAAATATCAATTAAATTTGTACGCCACTGAAGAATGCAATAATCGATTATTCGCCTTCTGAGCGCCATCTATTGCAGAAAAGCATAAATGTTTTGCTTCGGTTATTTGTATAATTATTGCGTGCAATTTCAATGTCAGGTTGCAGGGTTTCTTTTCCTGATAGAAACCCGTTCACGATCGAAAACAATTGCCAACAATTCAAATGGGACGTTGCAGCCTAGGCTTAATTGATCGACCAGATCAGGCTGAAATAAGACGAATTCTAATTTGCGAAGTCATCCTTAGTTAATTTCATTTTCTTAGGTCTTATAAAAGCCGTTACCACTTGTAAATTAAACATAGACTGACTGAAGGCCGATTTCTCCAAACAATCGTAACCTAATCCTGGATTAAGTCCAATTGTATTCAATAAAATTGCGACATGAGCTAATATTAATACTATTTGGAGAAACTGATCGTAAGAGTGCGATTTTAAAATAAGTTGGAATCACATATGTATACACATAATTTTTATGTGATTCATAAAGTACTGGAATGTACTGTGGTTTTTACTTATCTTTTAAACTACTGCTCATAAAAATCTGAAAGTTTTTATATAAAATCGTCAACATATAAGTTATATTTTCGTGTTATTACTTATTCATTATTATTGAAATTCATTTTATTTGCGTTCAAACACCCCCAATACATCGTATATTTAAATAACTGTTGTGACATTATTTAAACTCTAAAAGTCTGGATCCAATATTCAAATGAGACAGAAACCTAATTAGGAAAATTTAATCTAAGCACTTTTGTGATTAATTCCTTTGTTTAATTAAAAAAAAAAAATATTTTTTTTTGAAAATGCATTCTGACAAATGACTTTTTTGGGGAGACAGTCGAATAATTTTTTTGGGTAATAATTTCGATAAATTGGGAATGTTTGAACGCAAATAAAATGAATTTCAATAATAATGAATAAATAATAAATTGAAAATATAACTCTTATATGTTTGACGATTTTATATAAAAAGTTGCAGATTTTTATGAGTAGTAATTTAAAAGATATGGGCGGCGAAAACCACCAGTACTTTCCAGTATTTTATGAATCACCCGGTATATATATAATTAGTTATTATTTGAAAGCTTTGAAAAATCTTCGCTCTTTGTTGATTTACGCATAGATTTAGATACCAATATTGATCTCTTCGAAATTTAAAACAAATAAATTAAAACAAACAACGATATTAACGTTGGTCGTGTTGCTGTTATGTAAATGTATTAATTTCGATTTCTTTTTTATCAGAATTTTGCTTTCTTAAATATAGAAGACCGCATTGACACGATAATTTGGCTGAGTTCCATTCTCTGTTAGGGGGGTGGGGGGTTGTTGTTCCACGTGTAACCCTTTTTTTCTCGTTGCGTGGAGAAGGAGCAGTCTACGTCGGGTGACCCATTTGTCTGTAATTATCGCTGTCTTTTGAAATCTTTATGTCGGATTAGGTTGGCGGGAAAATGAAGCTGTAATTACGAGACGCCATCTGTTCCCAGGAAGAAGATTCTTAGCCCGTCTTTCTTTTACATCAGGAAGCCCTTTTAGAATGATGAATTTGACTGAAAAATGTTTATTTGTAGTTGAACTCTGTCTTACTATCAATTACTTTCTGAACGACGGTCGTTGTACGAGCGGTCGTAAAATGAACCTTGACTCTTCTTCAATTGGCGTTCTTTTTTCGAAGTACTTTTCACACCATCTTAACACTGAAATTGAGTTTTAAATTGAGAAAATAAAATACAAACGAAAATAAAGCCTAATATAAACATTTATTAATAACTTGCTGTACCCGGCATGCGTTGCAGTACCACTCAAAGAAAGTGTGTGTGTGTTTTAATTCTGTTTATTGAACTGCTTGTGGATACACAATATTTTTTGTTTTTCCGTCTGGTGCCTACACGAATAAATCAGAAGGTTTTCCGACGCGTGAGCAGGCCACATACAGCTGTCCATGTGTTGTCCCTCATTGCAAATGCGAGTCGCACCGGAAACTGCAAACGTTGAAACCGGAAATACGCTCATTTGTTAAAACGCCTCGCGCACCAGATATTGTAAAATGGTTCTAGTAATTCAGAAACCTTCGCGGGCGTGCGCAAAACGACTCGCCAAAGTTTCATCGCAATCTGTTGAATGGTATAGGAACGCATATGGGACAAACAAACATTCATTTTTATATATTAAGATATAAAAATATTTATATTTATAAGTTTTGATAAGCAGTTGAAGTGGGTCGGAGAGTTACATCTCATCCAACCTGTTATGGTCCAGATAATTTAATAACAAATTAATGTAAAATACAGAAAATTTAAGATACAGGCCACTGAAAGAAGTACAATTATAATTTTATTGCATTACAGAATTGTAAGAAATTATGAGTCAGCAAGCTCCTAAAAATACATTGTCCTGAAAGCGCTACAGTATGATAACTTAAGTTGGCCGCAAATGAAAAGTTCACCTTATTTGGATATGACTTCTATGGATTATTAGCCTGAACAATAGTTAATATTTGAATTTTCTATCAATTGTTTTTGATCGTCGAATGTTTAGGCGTACCAGGATATTAGAATGGAAGGCTTACGATAGTCATAGGGTTCCAACCAAAAAAAAAAAGCCGTGTCGTTTTTCGGATAGGTCTTGGGCGGGGTAAGGTTACAAACGAATCAAAACAAAGAAAGGTCCTATTTCTTCATTTACGGATGCAATGG
>JAFIDM010004315.1:15018008-15063321 GCA_023159025.1 Thereuonema tuberculata | reverse complement strand
AATCAAAACAAAGAAAGGTCCTATTTCTTCATTTACGGATGCAATGGTTGAGTGATTACAATCAACATACCTCGCAGTTTGCCGGTGTTTTTGATCACTGATTACAACTGCAATTCATGAAAAACAAAAAAAAACATGAGACATTAAAAGTGTATGCAGGAATTACATAAATACTGTAGATAAAACATTGGTGAAATCGGAGATTACGGTACCAGACTGTTTTGGACTGCGGTCGAGTTTTGACAAGATGGCCGCCTTAGCAATACTTTTAAGATTTGAATTTTAAAGTTTTCCAATTAATTAGTGAAAAGGAAAATGAGGTTTGGAGGTAAGCTTATTTAAAAATGGTTCTGCACGATCTTTTACTAGAAAAACTAATCCTTCATCTGGCTAACTGCAATCTTGAGATAACTGTACGCACCATCGTGTATCCTTACGAAGACTGTGATTGACAGTATCGTATTCTCCGGTTTAGCCGAAACATTTCCTTAGTTTGCTACAGATGGCTTTGATAATTTTTGACGTGACTCTTGTGAACAGGACCACAGTACTATTTTCCCTGCATTCTTTATTGTAAAACTCATTGACATCGATATCAGAATATAAAACTGTCATATTATTATCACGTGATTGTTGGCGGTCACGTGAAATGACGGGAGTAAATGTTCAAGCATTATACGCAAATACTAATTGTGAATTATTCATTGAGATATTCGTTGCTAATATTGTTATTTATAATTCATAAAAAAGAAAATAAATTACGAATGTACAGTTACAAACAGCTGTACTAAAACAAATTAGATAATAAAAAGTAACACAGAAAATTATAAAAACGAATAACAAATCAATTACTGCTATGGTTTGTTTTTTAATCTTTGCATTATTTAAAAGTTCTTATTTGTTTTTGTTTTTTTATATTTTCTATGAATATTTTGTTTAGCTTATTCTAAGTTTCTGCATTTCTTCTTGTTGTTATTACGATTATAGTTTTAACGGATTTATTTTTTATTAATTAAGGTTGTTGTTTTGACTACTGAATATCCTCGATATTAAATAAATAAATAAATAAATAGATCAAACAAAAATATTTATTTATTTATTTATTACTAATTTAATTATTATTTTTAGGGATTGTAATTTTTAATTATTCTTCGTTTTATGATCATATATTGTATTATTTGAAATGCGATATTAGATACTTCATTTTTTAATAATAACTAAAAAAACAATAATTATTTAGTAGAATTATCAAACATGTTAATATTTGGTCGAGACAAATGTTCCTTTTGCGAGATCGTAATAATAATAATTCAGAACAACATTTTGATACATTGTTCAGACCGTATTTCTTGGTATTCGAAGGCAGTTTTATGTAGCGAAGAAAATTAGAAAAAAGTAAAAGAAATAGCCTAAAGAAAAGGCAAAAAATATTAATAAGAAAGACAAAATAAGTTAACTTTTTTTTTTAAGAAAATGCTCACTATTAAAAGCTAAAGGCATATTCTTTAATTTTTTGATTATCAGATTAAAATAAACTCTTAAAAATTGAAACAACTTGCTTTTATATATTTTTTTTTTTTTTTGAACACATTAAAAAAGATTATGAACTCATAAATGTGTTGTAATGAAATTCTTGATTGTAATTTTTGTAAATCTAATTTGTTTTTTGTCCTTTTTTATTTAGCATATAAATATCTTTGGCGACAGAGAGGACTGCCTCAGTCTGAAAGGTAAAAATCAATAATTTTCTATTTTTAGAAACTTAATTTATATAATCTATATTTAAATTGTTAATTATTAATGAATAACTTAAGGTAAATATTAAATATTAAAGTTGTGTTATTGATTTATCTTGAAAATCAGAAATATATATACATATATATTTTAAATTGATGGAAGTATCTGAAACTGAAATTAATCACCAAAAAAAACAAAAACAAAAAATTGAAAGTTTTTCGTATCATTAACAAGACTGAAGTAATGCTATTATAGCATCTGCTTTGAAATGCTGATGTTTTGTGGGCTAAGGCTTTACGCCCGTTTGTTCAAATAGAAAACTAAAGAAACAGGAGGTTGAGGCTGCTGCGATCATTAGCTTAACGGCACGAATTGCCGATCGTTGGCCAGTTACCTCTTGCCTTCCTGAACTCTTAGAAAAGAACCGCCCCTGGTATCTGTTAGGGTCTGTGTGAAAAACAAGCCGAGGGAAATTCCCTGGCCTTTACAGGGATCGAACCTCAACCTGCTGACTGTTGTCGTCTTGGAATACTCGGCGCAAATTTCTACATAAATTTATTTAACTTAATTGTAAAGCTAACTGTCTGTATCTCGCCTTCAACGCTAGATTCCTCGCGAAACAACGAGATCAATGTTTTATATATATATTTATATATTAATGCCAATTTTGAAGTTTAAAAAAAATCCTAAATATTATATAATTTTTCTAAAGTCGACGCATAATCTATACTTAATATATAAAGTTGAAGAGTTTGTATGTTTGAACGCGCTAATCTCAGGAACTACCAGTCCGATTTGAAAAATTCTTTTTGCGTTAAATAGCCCGTTTATTGAGGAAGGTTATAACATCAGGCTACGACCAATAGGAGAGGAGCAGTAAACATAAACGTCAACCAATCTGGCAAGCTGTCGGGTGCGGCGACGGCGTGCTGGGTCGGGGACGGGTTGGCCACACGACGAGAACCGAACATTAGCGAGAAGGGCCGAACTGTGAAATATAAAGAAATCGGTTTATTTTTAGTGATTGGCCCATTTATGTTTCCACATAATTTCCATATGGTATTTATAGTTAATGAGATGCACTTAGTTATGTACTCATAATGTGTATGAAACAGACATGTATAATCACAATTTAACGCGGGTGAAACCGCGGGGCACAGCTATTATCGAATATAAACTGTAAATATAGAAATTACACGCAATTATATACCACACGTACTTCAGAAATTGACAGTTGCCTTTGTGATTCATTGCTCTTACTGTTAGTAGGATCCCATTCTTCCTATGGGTATGGATCTTCTCCGAAAAATGAAAACTGAAGAAAAATGGAACTTTGTTATTTTTCTCTCATTCAAATGCATAGAAACGCTAGAAACATATTTACACTATCGTATTTCGGCAGTAGAGCTAGACCTTAAAAAAAAAGTTACGAAAATAAAAGAAAAATACAGTGTACCGCGTTGTTTACCTTAACGCACTTTCGTCCTTAGCTTATAATTGTGTCCTACCGTTGTCGTAAAATGGAGTCTCTTGGTTCAGCTGTTGAGCTTTGTCATGCCGAATGATGGGGACAAGCACTGAACTTAATGAATCATGGATACAATTGAATCGCAAACATGAAAAAGGTACTAAGTCATAGAAATACCAAACTGAGAAAACACAAAAAACCTTCCACATTCAAAACTAGAGCCAGCAATTAAAAATCCATTGGTGTGGTGTGAAACGACTGTGAAGCCGACCCATGCCTGTCATCTGTTTATTTTTAGGTCAGTATGCAAATGTACAAAGTCATAATTAAAAATTTCGACTTAGTACCTTTTTTCAGATTATGGGTGACGTAGGTACCTTTTTCCATGTTTTGCAATTGTATTATCGCATTTTGCAGTTAAAATAAAATGTTTTATTTCAATTTTTTTTTTAGTACATACTTAATCTTATAAGTTTTATATATATATAATATAGTATCATATGGCAATGTAACACTAGTGCAAAAATAATGAAAAAATGTAAAGCAGTATTCAAGTGTTTGACCTCCTGAGACTACTGGAAAAGCCTGATTTAATTCCCATTTAAATAATGCATGGGGTGAACACAATTGAACCCATTTTCAGTCCTAACTCAAAATGTACAAAAAGTTGACTTAGTACCTTTTTCACATTTGCGATTCAATTGAATATGGATGCAATAAAAAAACCGCCGTAAAGGGGGGGGCCGCATTGTAGCTGTTAAATTTTTATTTTATTTTATTGTTGATTGTATATTTGCGGCCAAAACGAAAGCTATTCACTAATGAAAAAACTACAATGAAAAGGTTTTCGCTGAAAATAATGTTATTGAACTTGTTTTTAAGTGATTTAAACGGAGTTAAATTTATCTATTGATGATTTTCAGTCCCCAACATCAAAATGTTTATCATGTACTGTAATTAAACTTTAAATGATGATATTTTTGTTCAAAATTAATGCTTAATATTGGATACCTCATAATTTAAATTTTAAATCTCCCTAAAATCTCAAAAGTAAATTATTGCAGTTTCAATATCATATATTATTTATTGTATCAATTCTAAACCAGTGATAATGATTAATGTATTCATTAATGGATTCTACAAAATCTGAAAATTAAATTAATTCAAGCAGAACTGAAGTACATTGAATTACATAGTTTAAAAGTAATGAATTTGCTTTTGATTTTTATTTTTTAAGTTTAAATGTAAACTACGATCACAAGTAATAACGACATCTGGTGGCAGAAACAAAAATTAAGTTTTTTAGACTCTTAATGTTAATATGTCGTTTCCTTAAAGTGTATGAAAAAGACGAAATTTTCATTAGAAATTAGAGAAAAAGTAAAATTTATATCGAAAATTCTTCTTTATTTTAATTCTCCATCTTTCTTTCCATTAATATTAAAAATATTCGGAAGTTAGCGATTTTTTAAAAATATTCACGAAGACTATATTGAAATGGTTTTAGGCTTCTGATACAAGTATCAGAAACTTATATTCCCGCTTTGTCCGTCCGTCTGTGGACAATTATTATTAGCAACAATCAACAACAATCACAACAATTGCGTCTTTTGCATGCACAACAATCACATTTAAAATACAGCTCTACAACAATCACAATACTCGCAACAATTGCGCCTTTTGCATTCGCAACAATCACATTTCTAATAATAAGGAAATTAAATCAATATCAATGATATTTTCTTATCAGAAGACGTTGCGAAGCATTGTGATTGGTTTACTAATCGCTGTCACTACCTTGTTTATATTTTGTTAGCATAATGCAGAAAGTTGATGCTTTATATTTTATTACATTTAATTTTATTTCTTTATATTAAAATTTACGTCATATCTGTGTAGACCGCTTAATAAAGTTTTATTATTAGCACCCTGTATGAAATTTTCAACTTTTTAATATAATTCATATAATTCGTTTTCTCGTAAGAGGATTAACAGATGTTGTAAAATTGTTAAATTTTATTAAGTTGTTGGTTTTTTTTTTTAACTTCAATTAATTTATAGAAATTTCCAGTGTAAAATGCATTATAAAAATGCTAAATGCTCCTGCCTGAAAAGATTTCTGTGGTCCATGTTCGGAATCCCAGAGTCCAAATACTAGCAAATGAAGCTTTTCGGTTGGATGTTCGCTGAAGAGCTTCTCGGCATCGTCTCTACTCTAGGCAGGAAAGCCAAATATTTTGGCGGTTTTTATTCTTACATACACACACACGGCGCTGGACGTCCGTCCATGGATACATAACACCCCAATACTGGGGTGGCCGTTTCATGAATTGGGAAAATTTACGCCCAAACTGGCGTCTTCGTTTGTCCATTTCACGAACTGGGTAAAAACTCGTCCAGTTCATGATTTGGATAGCGCTACCATGGCTCCTTGCTCGAAGAATGATAATATACTTTTATTAACGTGTGTTCGAACGTTTAATACTAGAAAAAAAAAATAGTGCTATTTGTACCTTTCACTATTTGTACTGTTGAAACTTTCATCGGATTTAAACAGCTTAAGTAAATAATACGGTGTGAATTAATTTCCTTCGAAAAATGGGAAATTCCTAGTGTTTTATATATTCAGCCGAATGCGCCTCTTTTGAGGTTTTTCACAATTAAACAAAAAAAGAAGAAAGAAAGAAATTCAACAACGTCTCTTGTTATGTTTTTTGTTTTTTTTTTGAATAGAAATAAAATCTAAAGTGCATTTCGAGAATTCATTGTTGATTTAAAAAAAAAAATCTTCAATCAAAAAAGCCCCAAAACTAATGGAATTAAATCATTTAAGTGAACGATTCTTACGATGCTTATTTGTGTTAGTTTCGCTTGAGGACAATTCTGCTACGTCACTTATCTATTTTCTTCGTCGAAATCTATTACGTTAAGTGAGCCTCTTCATAGGGGTCCTCTTTAAACTTGCGCGAAAGTGGTTCGTCGTCAGCGTTTAAGCGAAGCTTTGGCAGAAAAATGCATTGGTTTGCACAAGAGAAAGGTTACTGAACTCAACGCCAGACCTTGAAAGTTCGAATTAAAAAAAAAAAAAAAATATTGACATTTTTATTTAAAACACGCACACAGAGGATCCTCATATACGTAGTTTCGCATACACGCCATTGATTAATTAGGTACCGAACACTCGATATATATTTACATTGTATAACAATTACATTCGCACTTACGTCATCTGAACAGGAACGTACATGTAGGAGTCTTTCTCGAATCTTCTTTATTTCAGTTCAAAATTACATACTGTTTACAAAATGTATTTGAAATATATGTAATATATATCAAAACATAAATACAGTAATAAGTATATATAAGTATTAAGGATTCAAAATAATATATAAACTATACAGCCATAATTGTATACTATATAGTTCATTTTAAGTATTGTAGTTTTACAGTAGTAATTCAACCAGGAAGAATTATTATTATTTCTGTTTTATGTATTCGCGACGTAAATAGCAACTAAAATAAAAAACAAGAACAAAATGTGGAGTAGCTCTGGTTTTGTAGCTCTGGCTGAGGAAAAACTAAACATACACTGTAACACAATCACTGGCAACAAACTCCCTAATCGATAAAGTGGAAATCTCAAACAGATTTAAGTTTTCCCCCCGAGAAATATAGGTTCGTTTGCATCTGTCTATTTTCCTGCTTAGGACAAGACAGCCCAGGGTATTGATCAGTTGTTTTTGGAATTCCAGTGCATGCTTAATCTTTTTTCCTCTCACAATTGTGAGAGTTCTTACTACTATCTCTCAATCTTACATTTTTGAAGTGTGGTTCTCAACTGAAGAGTATGAATGACTCTCGCTTATTTCTGGAGATCCAATTGAAGGATTTCAATGGAGATATTAAAGATTTTCTTTTTTTATCTTTAATTTGTAGAATTTTATAAATACAGTCATCTAGATATTTGTTTTAGTCAGTTTGAATTTCTTACATGTCAAGATAATTTCTTGATTTTTACAAAGAAAAAAATTAAATAAAATTAAAAATTTGTCGAATATGAATTTATTTGACTGAGCAATTTAAATCTCACTATTCCACTTGTACGTTTTTCTTCTTCGTTTGTCTGTCTGTACGCGCATCAAGTTAAAACTGCTGGCCGGATTCCAATAAAAGTTTGATATGGATTTTATTTATGGTTCAACTAAAGCCCGGCGTGTATATGCCACAGAAGAATTGACTTCAGCGGCAGTTTGTGACGTCATAGTCCGCGAAGTCCGTTGCCGCCGAAGACAGTAGCCTTTCAAGATCAGCGGCAGACCAATCACATTGTCATAAGAGAGTGGCGGAAACAATCATTTTCAGACGAATCACGAAACATTTTCATAGCTTAAAGAGGAATCCGTAGCTGTTTGCTCATATTTTTTTTTTTTTTTTCATTTCTGGATAAAAATAAAAAAAAAAACGTTTAATTATCGGAGTAAAGATATTTAGAAAACACGTGTAACAAAAGATGAGATGGGCTTTAATAGGTTTCTAGATAAAAATAAAGAAAGAAAACAAAAGAAAATTGAAGCGAATCGATGAGGTTGTAGTCTCTTTTCTAGCCGAAATGATCGCAAAACCACTGTCGAGGATTTCTAAAATAAGCTGTCTGAGTAAGTTCCAATTCTACTATTTACGCATTTACTATTGTTTACTTTGTAATGAACTGTATGTATTGGACTGCACTGATCTATAAAAATAAAAAAGATTTATTTTTAACAAATCGTTTGGTCTGTGTCACCGTTCCCAAATATGCACGTTCCCAGGACATGCAAGTCACTGCTGCTTCTACAACCTGACGTCTCTGTTCATTGCTCTACATGGCTTGAAGAATATCACACATACACCCATCTTCTTCTTAACTTCCGCCATCGTTTTAAAAATAAAGTTTTCTTTTTTAGGGCTTCCATAGACCAAATGCACTTGTCTTTGTCACAAACAGGCTGTTGGATCGGAGACCACGTTCTGCGGCCACTACGGCGTCGTTCCTCAGCTGTCACTGTATGCCTCCGCCTCTGTCACCATCAGACCACAATGAGAAGATGAATACAGTGACAGCTGAGAAGTAAAGAGTTTACAAATAATCTCTTATCGTTGTTGAGAAGATCCCTTAATTTTACCGCGAAAACTGATGAATGTGGGAAAGCTTCTTTTTCTTTTTCTGTTTCAGAGCCGTGACCTTTGGACGTATGCGCTGTGTTCGGCAGATTATTATCGGAAGCCGCCCATGTCAGTTCCGCAGCACCGACGTTTACAAATGCGTATCCAGCTTTAAAGTACAGGCGTATTTCTTTTTGGTCTTCACCCCGGAAATCTCTCGCTTAAACGGCTAGGAGGATTTCTTTAAAACCTAGTCCTGCGGTTATTTAAAGTCAAACTTAAAATATGATCCCAATATTTTGGTTTCCTTTCCCCCACTGCCAGGTCTCAAAAATAGATCCCAAGCACCACAGGTTCAGTCCCTGCTATTTGAGTGTCTACCTGGTTTATTTAATGACGACAGCCTATCAGAAATACAATTTTAATAATAATAATAAATATAATAAACACAGTCAGCGAATTTTTGACCTGTGTTTCAAAATGTATAATAATAATAATAATCTGTTTCTGTTAAACATGCGACAACTCAGAAACATATCAAGCTTTTGAAGAAGACAAATGGTCTCAAGCAGTTGTAAGAAGGCGTTGCAGAAATAATTTACAGTCTAATTATAAGAAAATGTCACGGAAAGACATTTTGTTTTAAATACAGTGGACAAGAATATAATTATATGTTTCAAATTATGAAAAACTTGAAAGAGCTAGATCTAACAGAAAACCGAAAAATTCACTTGTTTTCTTGACCTATCATCATTTTGTGATTGCAACCTGTCTTCAGTCGAGTTAAAAAGACTCCACGTGACAAACTGACACTTACAAATTATTCCGTTCTGCAAGTTCTGAAAACCTGTTTCAAATTATTCATAACTATAATTAATGTAGTTATATTTTTGTTAATTTTGTTTTCTTGATTTGACAGGAAAATTTATAAAAGAAAATCCTATCTGATTATTAAGATTAAGAATTAATATCTTGAGGAAAATTACCTTGATAATCTGTAAATAAATACAGGATATATATCTCCGCGAAGAGAAATAGTCCATCTGTTGAGATGATTTTATTTCATCAAGATCCTGAAAGATCTGAAAATCTGTTTTCGCTAAAATGTATTTTGTATTTCTCTTATCTTTTCTGGCTTCCATTTTTTTTTTCAAGCGTCAAAACAAGTTTTTCACTCGCATTTACAATTTATAATATCCACCAATGAACGACGGGTTTAATAGTCCACGTGGTAAACCGCGTGCCTTTGGGTTCACTTTCCAGGAGCAGCGAGATTCATTTTCAGGTTGTCCCAGGCTTATCTCAGCTTTCTAGTCAGATGCTTTCTGTTTCTCATCTAGCTTTCTTGTAGAGTTGAGCGAGTGTCAGCCAGGCTGTCCCGTTCGTGTAGTGATTACAGGATCCTTACCTCCTGCACTACCTATTCTCAGAAAGATAGCAATAGTCTACTATTATGTTTGGAGACTATCAAAATCTTTACGATGAGTTTGGGCCAAAATGCAGCAATTGTGACTGATTATTTCAAGATATGTTGATCCCTTCCGTACGAGGTAACAAATATTATGAGATAATAAATCAAATAACCTGCAAATGCTTTCCAAACTAAATTTATTGAAAAACTTGTCATTGAACTGGATAAGGACATTCCTGTTATAGGTGAAGTCCATTACTTCAACCGTCATTGAAGTTAACTGTTTCATACGATCTGGTGTCGTATGAATATAACAACAGTCTTTTTATTAGCATTGCCAAACAGGATTAAGTATTTCCTTATCAATCCAGCTTAAACCTTAGCTTATAACGTACATCCAATCATTCATGTAATAACCACGCTCTGTACTGTTTTGAGATCGTTCTTGTTTTATTTATTCAAATATTATAGTTTACAACAGCAGAATTTTAATGTAAATGTTAATTTCGTAAGTAACTTTTTTTTGGTAAAAAAAGAAATATAACGTTTTTGTTTCTTTTAGCTTATGAATTGTATTTGCGACATCTACTTGAAAGAGAGGAAATTTGCATAACTGGTTTTAATGGATAAAAGAAAAGGAGATCAATTCTACACCTTGTAATTCTAAACTTATCTTCATTATTAATCTACTTATGTTGACATTCCTAGCGTTTACATCGTATTTTATCTGATACAAGAACAAAAATCAGGATGTGAGGGTTTGGGATCTCTTTTAGCAATTGGGATTCTTGAATAAAGATTAGTAATAATTTAGCCTAATAATTTTTCATGTCTGTGGTATTTTAAATTGCTTCCGTACGTCATTAGTAATTATACAAATAAATGTATATACAGGGTGATTCACGAAGATATGCAGAAACTTCGGGAGCTCATTCTACATGTAAAAGTAAAGAAATAAAGTTATATAAACTTAGGTACGGAAATGCTTCGGTATCGAGTTACGGCTAGCGAAAGATTTCGTCTATAATATAGTACAACAATACGCACATGGACTACATCTCAGTTGTTAACTCTCACAATAAATCAAAACAATGCAATTCACATTATTGTTGAACAGCTTTTATTGTGCTGCCAACTTTTTTGTAGGTTCCACGTGGGATAAGCTTCAAACCACTGGGAGATACAGTTCTGCGAAATGTTTCATTCGATTTTTCAGGTCAACAACCATAAGAAACCACTGATTTCGCCCCTTAATTTACCTTCCCAGACTTCCAGCAAGTCTTCATTTCACCCAGGGTACTAAATTATGGGCGAAATCTTTCGCTAGCCGTAACTCGCTACCGAAGCATTTCCGGACCTATGTTTACATAACTTTTTTTCTTTTCTTTTACATGTAGAATGAGCTCCCGAAGTTTCTGCATATCTTCGTGAATCACCCTGTATTAAGATACCATTTTATTAGGTACAAATATCTTGTATCGCGTTCGCCTGAAGCTTCAGAACAGCTTGAATTCGTCTCGATAGGGATTCTACAAGAAGATTATGCAGGAATATTGTACAGTTGTCTTACTGTTGCTGTAAATAAGACGAAGGCACAGTCTCGAGACGAATAGCCTAATCCTTAGTTGTTCATTAGAGTCGAGACTAAACAGGACATTGTGGTAACAAAAACTCTTTGCCATTTCCTGGAACCATTCATGTAGTTCGGGCCTTGTGTAAAGATGCATTGTCCTTGCTCGAAGTGTCCATCCGAGTAAGGATAAAATTAACGTGAAGGGATGAACTGTTGTTAGCAATAATGCTCAGATGCGATGTCATTCCGATTATGACTCTGTGAGTGTCAGGGGACCCCATATGTACGCCAGAAAAACATTCCCCGTATCATTACACATCCATCCACAGCTTGTATAATTAAAACAAGACACGAAAGGACTCTGGACTCAGTTTTTCTCGCTAAATTCTAAGCCTTTCATTACCACTATGCGAAACAGTCATAGTCCAGTCATCAACAGTCCAGTGTTGATATTCTCGTGCCCACAGTAGACGCCCTTTCTTATTCTTCGCCATCAATATCAGTTCCTTAGTGGCTTTTGTCGTTCATTCGAGACAAGGTTAAATTATTCCGAGTTCTGCACTTCCGGGTTGAATTCTGATATAATTTGCCTGATTGGGCCTCGTCTTTTAACTTACACGATTCTCGCCCTCTTATTCACAAGCGATTTCTTCCACAGGAGTTCAGAACACTGGTTGTTTTTTTGTTTTTCCTATCACTCTCGGTTCATCCTTGAAACTGTGGTTTGTAAAAGTTCAGGACGATAGCCCTTCAGAGGCAACCCGCAGTAACCATCGTTTACATTCACTTAGGTCACTCGCTAAACCCATTTTGACAAGTTTTCTAAGCCTAACTGATGCAGGAAGATTTGTTCTACCTTATTTTTATTGAAAATCTGACGTATTACATTTTAGAACCGACCTAATAAAGTGATATCTCTGTATATATTAATTTCTGTTGTGTTAGATATGGCAGTAATTACTAAATATATTTAGCTCCCAAATATTATTCAGGTTTCCTGTCCCTATATCTGTTTAAACTGATTTCCGGTGATGAGCAGATGTGCGTGTGCTTGACTGTTATTAAGAATCCTTTGGGCACGATAACTCAAGCAATAAGGAACCGATGTAAACAAATCAAACAGTAATCTGTTTTAACTAGGGATTAACTGTTTTTTCAAAGGCTGGTTTCTCCAAATAGTATTAATATTAACTCATGTCGCAACTTAAATTGATTCAGTTGGATGTAATCCAGGTTTAACTAACGACTATTTGGAGAAACTAGATGTAAGGATATAATTTTTCAGATTACATCTGATTATCTTTTTTTCCTATATCAAAATGGCAAAAAAAAACCCTGCAAACTCTGAATTATCTCAAGTTCTGCGTTGATCAACATGAAACTTTCTACTTAAAAGGTTTAGTGATAATGTCTCGATATGACGAGATCTGAGTGCTTCTACACCTATTTTGAAAGAACGCTTTCTTTTAGGGCCCATTTAGTTCCGCTCTGATGTGCCTCAGCCTTATACGACAACAGTTTCTATTAATTTCTGTTATTAAATTATGGAGATGTGGTTTTACTGGAATCTTAAGTACAGGCTAAAACCAAATAAAAATAAATAAATATTCGAAACTGCTTCAAGAAGGTCTTATAACGATTCCATTGCTATTAGTGTTATTATAAAATTATTTCGGAGTGAGGATTTATTCTATAAACACTTCAAAATAATTATATTTTTATAAATTTATTTAACAATTAAAGAAAAAAAAACTCCAAATTTGTAATCTTTGGCAAAATTGTTAATCTTTGCTTTAAAAGAATTTTGTTTTTCTTTTTTATGTAAAAAGATATTTTATGTTTTTGTTTTTCCTTTTTTAGGCGAGAAGCTCGATTCCAAACATTGTGAGGCAATGGAAGAAATTTTCAAACGGGTTCAATTTAAAACTATTGATGTCGAATCAACTTACCTAGATGATGAGGTAAGAGTTGTTTATTATTATTATTATTAACCGAGCTAAAGTAATAGTAAAGTTTAAAACGATATAATTAATACCTGATTATGTATTATGAGATATGTGGTATTACATCAATACTGAAATTTAACTTAATTCCAATATTGGTCTAATGCCACATATCTACATAAGTAAAACACTAGTTCCGCAAATACTGACAATCCCATTAAAGAGTGCAGGGCATTTTTTTTTATCTCTGCTAGCGAAATCCCTGTTCTTTGTACGGGTTACAATGATGTGGATGAGAAACAAATTGAAATTGTAAGATCATTTCGAAACGGCAGGGGAAAGCATTGCAGACCTCTTAACTCAGATATTGTAGTCATACACCGCATACATGATGTATGCTTCACACTTCATGGTCACCCCCACCCAAAAAAAAAGTTTATTTTTATACTTTTAACATTGTCTACACCACGAATGCACAGCCTTAAGTCTGAGGGCCAATATTTTTAAAAAGGTTCTGGTGGAGGGCCGTGGCGTCCCATCCTCTAACCTCTCCCCCAACCATTACTCCGTTAGTTGTGTTTCATACCAACATTCCAATAATAAAGTCTGAGACAGTTGCTATTGCAAGTTATGACATTTTTCAATGTATCTGTTGGCAGCAATGGAAAGGCTCAAATTTAATTTTATGTTTGACACTAACACTCATTTTCTGGAATCAGTTTATCTTGTCTAGGAATAAATATAGAAGCGTCGTATGTACTTTAACTTGGTAGTGTCAAACAAAAATTAAATTTGAGTCTTTCCATTACTGCCAACAGATCTTTTCTATACCTTATCAATAACTGTCGTAACTGTTGAATTCAGCATTACAGGAGCAGTTCAGACTCTGTTCAAAATACATTACATATTCGATGAATACTATTTTTATATTACGAAGTTTATCGGGTGTTTCTTGTTGCACACAACTTAGAGCATTCTTCTTCACCGTCACTTTTTTTATAACAATCCACACGAGTCTTCGTCCATGCATTTCACCATCTTATTGTTCTGATTGTTACAACAATCCCATTCACGTTCTCATTATGAATTATTATTATAGTGAGAATTTTAATCTGACTTGACTTATCACCGCACTAATTAATTAGTTCAAGAAAAACCATCCAGTGGTTCAAACGTTATTAGATGTTAACTAAACACTCATAAAGCACCGTTTTCACGAGAAACAAACTCATATTACATTCAAATTCTGATTATAAATATGATTTTAATTTACTATTATTGTTCTTTAAACAATCGTGCTTATCCGTGCGGGCATTCACGCCAACTACATCATTTTTTTTTTTATCATTGATTTTTTTAAGTTAGAAATGTTCACTTAGATTTCTGTGGACCACTGCTAGATGTTAGAATTACACGACGTGGGCTTCGTTTCTGTTAGGTCGTCGCAGAATTCATCGTTACGATGATGAAGAAAGTGTGCGTCAGCGGCATTGTTAATGTTCCCTCCATCCAAAGGCTCGTAGTGGGTGATGGATTTCCACTCCAGGAATTCACACTGACATCTATTGCAAAGCATCGTAACTAATTTTCTACATTCTGCAAGTAGAAAGTAACAAAATCTTCGGGTTTTATTATTATTATTATTATTATTCTTTGCGTCTTAACCCTATCTAAGTACTGTTATTACTTACTATTTTTATATTATTCACATTGAGATCACATTGGTATGACGATAACTGCAATAGTGTGTGCCCGTGAGCTGACGCTAAGCTGTCGATCACATATTGCTTTCTGACTCTTCACTAGATCGTACAGTTTGCTTTCAACATTTGAGCGATGAGGGATTCCTTGAAGGGTTAACAATCCAGTCAAGTCGGCTTTTTTTTTTATTGTTGCTTGTTGGAGCCTTTTCAATTCCAACGGAACGTTATGAGTCATTAACCGTTATGCCGCCATTTTATTCTCTGCAGCGATGAGATCCAGAATCAACTAAGTGATCAGATTTTTTCCATATATGGTAGGTCAACTCTCCTTGCGCCATCCAACACGGGTCTGCAGGAAACCGGGACGTTTTACAGCTTGGAAGTTTTTTAACAACAATGTCCAAAGCTAGATTTTCAAAAAAGGAAAATAAATAAATAAATTGTATAAATTCCGAAATTCATTGTTTTTTTACCATCTGCACAACAATAGTCGAGACTATAGTACCAACAATAGCAAAGGTATTAATTGTTGAAAAATTACTTTCTCATTACAGCTACGAAAAAGTTAATGAATTCCGCAATCATTTCAGGAAAATGGAGGTCAAATATTGAAAAGAAAAATAACGAGGTCTTGAAGCCCGGAAAGCTTGCGATCGCCCCAGGCCTCAGTAATCCACTTCGCTTCCCTTAATGACATAGAATCTGTGAAATTAATAATGATTTACATATCCTTAAAAAAAAAAAAAAAATAATAATTTTTAGGCCTAAACATGAACATCTTGTCATTTCGTTTGTTTCAAGTTGCGATATTTTGAGGTTTTCAAACTGGATAAATTTTATAAAAAGAATCAACGGTTACAGATTAATTACATTTCATTCATTTTAATTGAAATTAAATGTATGAAATTTTGAAATTTGAAATTTGCAACATTTTTTATGTTTTATCTTATAACAAGAAAGTAGAGGTTGATCGAATCAATCAGTCTATGTGTTTCCTTTAATAACTTTAGAATAGACCGATGGATCTCCTTGAAACTTGGTTTACATGTTTGAGGATTAGGGACGATCTAACTTTTTTGAACTCTTTCTCCAAGTGGAGAAATTACCGTGAGAAAACCACAAAAATTCTCTTGGAATCTAAACAATGGATTTCTATCCTATTTCATTAATGTCTCATTGTCTTATATAGTGAATATTAAATCCTTCATCCATTCTGCGTGGTTTGATACAATTAAAGTTAACTTGTATCAAAATTACGATTACAACAAGTAAATAATATGGATTTAATTCAGAAACGAATTAAATGGAAAAGTTTTCAGAAAATGAAAAAATTGTACTGTTTTTATTGAGTAATTAATTTTATTTGAATATGGAATAGAAATGTACGTTTTGGTTTTTGTCGTTTTAATCACTTCAAGGATAAAGTACAATTTAAATTCTTTCAAACTTCTTGATTTTTTTTTTCTAATTTTTAGTATGTTTCGGTATTTAAAAAGATATGATATTATAAAATGCTATAAAGATAAGATATTCCACTTTCTTTTCTGTACGAGACTTTATAAACGTCTCCTATATAACTTTTAACTGCTTGGAAATTCCCTGCCCTGTGATTGGCGGAAAACAAATTAAACATTTTATTTCGTAATTAAAAATAAAAAAGAATAGATTAACATTCCCTGATTGATAAAAATGCGAACAAAACATAGATAAACAACTCTGTTATAAGCTTTGAATCACAACTAAAATAGGTTTTGTAGTAATACACAAAGTGAGAAATTGTTGCCAGTCCATCTTGAAACGAAATATAGTTTAGAGATTAACTGAGTGGAAATTGATAAATTAAGTTTTGCTTAAATGAAATAGAATTTGACAGTTAACGACCCTCATTCAATTCGGACCTTTTCGGTCCTCATTCAGTTGCCTTCATTATACTGATATTAAAAAAAGGGGTTAATAAATTTTCGAAGGGTGGGGATTACTCTAACGAAGGATCCCAGAATGTGCAAAAGGATCTGAAAATATTCATTCAATTGCTAAATTTCTATTTAGACAAAAAAATATGTTAAAATCGCATTTTATCAGATTTTAATAGATATGTTTCCGGCATTGCCCATGTAAAAAAAAAAATTAATGTTTTGCTCGTCGTAAAATTTTTGTGTCGCCGTTTGAATTCATTGACCCCCGTCGTGATCGTCTTTTAAAATGGCTTTTTATTATTAGTTTTTCTTTTCTTTTTTCCCCGGAGTAGTTGCACTTAAATTTTCATGAAATTTGATATGGTGATGTATTCACAGAAATTTAGATTTCTCTAAGATGTACATCACATAACTAAAAAAGAAAAAGCTTGCATTGGAATCTATAACTACGTTTCCTTCATGTAGTTTTCCTCTCTTTTCGCTACGCTCTCATTCAGCAAAAGAACCCCGTTCGCGAGAGGGAGAGAGAGAAGGCCACTGCCGTAGATGAGACTGGGCTCGGCAGTGCAGTTGCGTGTGTTCCCCTTAGCCTTGGCTTTGATTGGCAAAAGGACTCTTCCCACAACACACTCGCAATTCAGGTTAATTGTAGGGTGTTCGTCTACCCCCTTTTTTTTTTTTACTCTTTAATACGAAGAGAAACTGTGCCATTTTCTACTCTCGCTCGTTTAGCAGACAGCCGAGGAACGGTCTGCAACAAAAGTCCAATTGTGGAAAACAGGACCATCTGACGCTGAAGGCTAATGGAAAGTCAGCGGAATTATGGGAATCACAACAACAAGTTTAAAGAACTTAAAGCCTACATTCCTTAAAATTCTATTTCTTAAAATTCATTTTATTTATTTTTTGTTTCAAGTTGTGAATATGACAAAGAAACGGGAAAATCTTACGTTTATTTTCAAATTCTAATTTCACTTTCTATAATTTCTATAATTTTCTATAATTAAATCGGCAAATTTAAGTTGTCGAAACCGGATTACTTTTAAACAAACCTTTAAGCGGTAATTAATTAAAACAGCTAAAACAGGATTAAAATTCATGGTTTAAAACAATGAAGTATTAGCAGAAATAGGATAGAAATCAATTATTTGTGTTGTTTTTAATTCTTTTCTTTGGGAATTTTTGTTGTCTTTTCGCGCTAAATTCTTGACTAAGGATCCAGTTGTAAAAGATTTTCCAATATAAAAAAGGTAAGTCGTCTGTAGTCTTTAAATATCCATACTAAGTTTCAAGAAGAACCATTCAGCGGTTGTTAGTTTCGAAAAATAGTTGGCACTCTTTCTCTCGTAGCGGATGAACATGGCGGAAGTGTGTGCTTCACTGTAAAACATGGCGGAGTTTCACATATAAGTCAGTTTCGTTTTACCGTAATTGAATTTTTTTCAGTTGTCAGCTGTTACTGTCGTTTGGGAGATTCAATTGTTATGGCCGAGAGAGTATCTACTAGTTGCAACCCGTGAAATATTCACGGAAGTAAAACAAATTCCGCATTTTTGAAATACCGTGAAATTTTTCAATGTATGCCCTTTTGAAATTTAGTTTTGAATTAGAGACACACACTTGAAAAGTTTATTAGTAATTTAGGTAATATGTACAAATATTAATAATGAGTTATATTTAATAAAGATATATTTCGCATTTTTTATATGGTTTTTCTGTATTGAAAACTCCTTCAAACATTGTTCTCATGATTTTCTGGGAATGTAGGTAAAAGGTTTCACTTAACATGGTAATTTTTTTAAACATCCACGTTAAATGAGGCTGTAAGTAGCTACTGCATCCGTAGATGGCGTTACATAGAAGATAGACTATCCTATCGATGTACTCCTTAATTATGAAGTCACATTGTTTAAGCAACAGTTTAGCGACGATCGTCTTGAATTAGGAAATTCTCAATACTCGAAGGAGACAGCTTAGCGAGAAAGGGAAAAACAATTGATTCCAGTTACTGTTGTCTTATATTTTGCAAGTAGTTAGCATTTTGTTGGAGAATTCTTGATTCTTCGAATAAAATTCTTTGCTATAAAAAAAAAAAAAAAATATGTAATAAAATCATTGCGGTGTGATCCCTGGAATAAATGCTATATACTAAATATCATTCGTCGATCTCTATTGATAAACACGACCTACTTCTCACGAAAGAATAAATAAGACAACGAAAGTAAACTGCGAATGCACATCTACTTTAAAAGAATAAAGAAAATCTCACTTCAGTTGTTACAAGTTAACCTTGAGTCCAAAAAATCGTAACCTTGACATTAAAGTTATGACATCTGTAATTAAAAAAAACTAAAGCGAGTAAAAGATATTTTATTGCTTTTGTTCAGAACTACTTAAAGCAATCCTATAGGAAGTTAAAAGTTTAAAGTTTAAAATTTAACTTAATGTACATCGCTGTATTTTTTTGCCACAGAAGGACGCATCCCAAACCTTATTTCATCAAAAGCAGACTTTCCCTTGGAAACCTACTGATACTGCACACTTTTATCTTCCAAATGCTATTAACTTAATCAGCTACGCTAGTGTATTGAGGAACGATTTTTTTAAAGAAAATTTATATTATACAAATTTTTTTTTGGTTGGGTTGTTTGTTATTTTTATTGTAAATTGCACTTCGGTATTTTCCGTTCCCGTTCCATTTACTTCATTTGTGTTTATTTCTGTGACTATTTGTGTTTTTCTTCTGATCTGTTTACTGCACTGTGTCCTCCGTGCCTTTTTTTTCTTCCTTCTCTATTTCATTCGTCGTCAATTGCCTTGGCCATTCGTCTTGCGTTCAAATTGATTCACTATAAATTAAAGTCTGCCGCAATAATTAAATAGGGAGGGGATTTGTCCAAGGTAATCTCCTAACGCACCACTTCAGTCATTTATCGGAGAATCTTAATTGATGAAACCTTTGAGGTCGTAAATCAAAAGCGTTGTTTGTCTTGTTCCAAAGGAAATCAACAGATGGCGTCGTTTGATGTTTTCATCTTACTTTGTCTCGTCTGCTTCTTACATCGAAAAATCTTTTAGGAAATCACTATCTTATGCAATGCCTTCCCCTCAACAAAATGAAAGTAATCCCAATTCGAAATTCGTAAGAAAACAGTTATCATTGACTTGATGGTAATTTTAAATATATCTCTTTGTAGTTGGAAATGAAGTACTTTCTAACATTCTTAGCTTATTTTCATCCAGGAACTAATTAAATCAGCCAATGCATGTCTGCCCATCCACCTAATAGTTTTTGAACTGCTGGGTTCATCTTCTTGAAACTTTGTGTGTATATTCGAGGACTAGGACAATACAACTGTCGTGTACGAAATATTTTCCCAGTGAGTCTTTGTCAAGTAATTAGCGCGAAAATTTGACAAAAATTCCCAGAGAAAAGAGTTGGAAAGATCTCCACCCGGTCCGTCCAAATTGCTCTTGCTTCCCTCACAGTTGCAAGCTCACCATGCAATGAACACGGAGCACATTCCTAGTAGGCATACACATGTATACACAATGTTGAATAGGCCTAATTGTTAATCCGACGCTGCTCACAAGACGCTGTAGTAATGTAATTTCACCAGATTACTAATTTAGAATCTATACGTTACTAAAATCTTTTATTTCTTTGTCCGTCTGTCCGGCGCAGTGCAACAATGGAAAACGGTGTTTCCTTTTGCATTGTTGCGAGGAAGTCGACAAATGCAAAAGGCGCAATTGTTGTGATTTCCAAATATTCACGATGGTAGTGCAACAATGGAAAACGGGTGTTCAGTTGCCATTGTTGCGAGGAAGTCGACAAATGCAAAATGAGCATTGTTGAACTTCAAAATGTTGCGTTCTCTCCGTCAACAATGGCGCGCGCAATCAAATAATGAGTTCACTCAAAAAGGAATAAAATATCACTATTTGCTCAACTATTCAACAAATCATAACCGCTTTCATTAGAAGTGATGCTTCTTCGATTATCCGTGCTCTTAAATAACAACCAATGTACATTCCTAACCTTATTTACGTAAACTCAATTAACTCAATTTAAACTCAAATTGCTAGCAGTAAATAAGGTTAGGAATGTATATTGGTCGTTATTTAAGAGCACGAGCTTATTGTATATTTTCATCATCACATATTATAATTATTGTGAAAGATATTGAGAGGAAACGATTGAAAAGAGCACAATAGACAGATTTGGATCGAAAGAATGAAGCCGAACGTAAAAGACGGTCAAGAGCTAAGGAGACAACGGAAGACACATAAGAGAGACAGAGGTTAGACGGCGAACGACATTAGGCAGAGAGAGAGAGACAGAGACTTTCGGTCCCCGAACTCTGCTTCATCTAACATCCATCTTAACATATCTCAATCTGTATACGGGGAATAGCCTAATTCTTTTTTTTTAAATAAATTAATAAATATTACAATTTTCATTTAATATATAAATATTAATATTTACATCAGGAAATAAACTTTATTATATCAATTGATGTTACAAATTATAAGACAAAAAAAAATGCTACTGACGAAAAATTATGTCATCATTTCAGAACAAATGAATAGTGAGGCTGTATTTAACCTCACCACGTAATGTCTGCTTTCTGATTACAATTAGAAGCAGTATGACACAATAATATGTGTACATTTTATTTTATGATGGCATCAATAGAGAAATCTTCGAGGTACTAGGATTTTATTTTTAATTCACTATCTATTTTTAAACGCTAAAGTAAACTGAGAAATAAATATCTATAGAAGAAGAAAAAATATAAACATTAAAAAATGGCCTTGTAAAAAAAATAAAAAAATAAAAAAAAGCAGTTGCGCTGACGATGTTTATAAAAAGAAACTTACTCTAGGAAAACAGCAACCAGAGTCTTTTAAGAGTCACGAAGCGGAACCTACAAAAGGAACTTCAGCAGGGCTTGTAAAGCATCAGACTCTTGTGTACATTTGTCTCAATTTCTACGTTCTTGGGATAGCGAAATCCAATTCCCCCATATTTTTTTTTTCCGTTGTAGGGAAGATGAGTTGATAACCCTATCCATTGTTTTCTTCTTCTTTTTTATTTTTTATTTATTTTAATACGGTCGATAGAGCTGTCATCTCGCCTTGGGTTTCATTTCCGGGTGGACAGCTGCACGCTGCGAACGAGAAGAAAGTGTCTTCTTGTGCGGCACCAGCTCCATTTCACGGCGGGCAACAAAGAGCGCCTTATCGGCCAGTCTCGTTCCTCCGCCAGGGGAAGAAAGTGTTGCTGAAAAGTCTTTTATTATTCCGGAGCTTCTGTAATGCAATCGATTCGCGAAACAAGGATACGAGATAACATCAACACCATTTCTCGCCGTCTAATTGCGTTGGCATCTTGTGTAGAATGTTATTCTCGTGAAAAAGATTTTTTGTTTTTTTTGTTTTCATTGTTTTTTTGTTATGATTGCTGAATCATTTCCCATTTGACTCTGTTTTAATTTTGATGAAAATTAATTTCTCACACTTAATTTCCTTAATTTTGTCGCTTTGTACAAAATAGACGTTAATTATGTGATCTGTTGTTCTCACTGCTCATATAATAACAGGAAAAAAGTTCTACTTATATGCAAAACGCTTCATGAACCTTAAATGTTTGGAATTGTTTTGGTTTTAGGCCTAAAACATCAGTCAAATGTGAATTGCTCTTTTGAAAAGAGATTACTTGGATGTATTTACAGCTTACAGCAAAGTACATTTCTGGGTAACACTGCGAATTACATTACTGACCCACGTTGAACTATTTCCAAGTTGGCGGTTAAGGAACCTTCCACGCTGAATTTTCGGGACATAGCACTTTCAAAAGTTTGTCAATAGAGGAAAAGGTGTAAATATGGGCACCCTTTTTTATTTTTGACTTAAAGTTACTTTCTTTTAGAAAAATTCTAGATTTTTGACATTCATTAAAAACTATAACAAGTTTACTAAATGAGAGGAGGCAAAACAATGCTTAATATCAATTATTTCAATTCGAAAATGAAAATTTACAAAAAGCTTCAAAAAAAGCACCAGAAAAAATGGGGTGCAAATATGGGCCCTCTTCAAAAAAATAGAAAAAAATAGTTTAAAATGTTTTAAAACAGGATAAAACAATATAAAACGGTAAAAAGAGCAAGTTGTATATTTGAGAATTTTAAATGAACATCAAATCAAAAATTATTTATAGAAATCACAAACATAAATGGCTCTTTCAGACCCGGCACAATCTAAGTGTGCCCACATTTGGCACATAACACATTTAAGAAATTTTCATTACAAAAGATGAAAGCTGCATCATTCGATTCTGGTTTATCCCCATCCCATATTACCTGGTTTGATATCCAGGTCATCATCGCTCTCCACAATGGGAGGGTCGCAGGAGTCTGATGAATCCAATGATCAATCGTAGACTCGTTTCGTGGGTTGAATTTTCTTTAATCTGAAGGTTTTTGGTCTTCTCAACCCTCTCTCTAACGAAAACTCAACGACCTCTTCTTGAGCACTTTTGTCAAGCAACTTGGTCAACCTTGTATGGCGTTCCAGTGATGAGGCTGGCCCTTGCTGCTTTGTGTCCCCGAGTAGTGCTTCTCTTCTTAATGTAAGGTACAGGAGATATGTCGAACGGAGAAACTGCATTTGAAGTTCCCGTGGAACATTGCGGTGTTTCAGCAGCCTCATCAATTGGCATAGCTAGTTTATGTTGTTTAAGAGAAAAGAGAAAATATGGGCCCCCCTGTAAATGGGGGGCCCATATTTACACCAACCCCATCTAAGCAAGATGGCCACTATCACAAATAACCTAAAGGCGTGCGTGACTAAAGGCGTGCTTCTAAAAGTAGCTTAGGATCTCCGCTTTCCGGATATCACTGTGAAATTATTTTAAACTAACCATAAGGACATGAAAAGAAAACGATTGCACATGTCTGTCAAAGGTTTGCACTCCAGAACAAACACCAATTCGCACAATAACTGACCCTGCATCCACACTACTTGAAATTAAAGGTTCTAACTGCTCTCTGCTATCTTATATCAACAAAAGACGCCGTCTACAGTCAGGTCTCAAAACTGCAGCACCTCCCATAGCCCTTTGGGGAGGGGCGCCCATATTTACACCAGTGCCCGTTTTTACACCTTTTCCTCTATAAACATCCTCGAGGGTGTTACTACAATTTACCTAACCTACAGCTAATCGATCCATACGCATCGCTCGTGCGCTATTTAACAAGGTAGTCGGCGATGTATCGTTGTGCACGGTATCGTATTCTGCAGTTCAGCCAATTTCTGGTTCTGGTTTGTTACTGTCCGTTATGTTCTCATGGCCTTCTCCTCTTCTTATAAAATAAAAATTAATTTTTATAAGCAAATCAGTTTTTAAAATATACACTTGTCATTGTAAATATAAGAAGGTTTAGCGTGCATTAAATGTAATAAGAAAACAGAAAAAACAAGGGAATGCACAAATTCGTAAATTCGTTTGCTTTCACGTATTGAGCCATCATCGACAGCTGTTTCGTCCTTATTAGGACTCATCAGTTAGATTTAGCTTCAATGATATCAAGCTCAGAACGCGTGAATATCTACGGTTCCTTCTCCAGCTCTCGGAAGTGGGACCGCTTTTGTGCCCAGCCCCTCAGCGGCCAAGGTAATTTTTCTGTACTTGTTACAGCGATTTTTCTATTGCTTTCTGCCGGGCCCATTTCCGAGAGCGGGAGAAGGAACCATAGGTATTCACGCGTTCTGAGTTTGATCATTGAAGCTCAATCTGGCTGATGAGTCCTAATAAGGACGAAACAACTGTCCCAGATTGGGACAACTGTCGATGATGGCTCAATGCGTGAAAGCAAACAAATTTACAAATCTGTGCATTCTCTTGTTTTTTCCGTTTTAAAATATAAGAATAAAAATTACATTATTTCAATCCTTAAAAAAATAAAGAATGTATATTAAATATTTTTTTTATTTTAAATTAATTTATAAACATAAATTGTTAAAAATATAGATATAAAAAAATATGTTGAATTTCCCAGAGTTGTCTTGTAGTTTGTTGGATTTTTTCCTCAGCTTTTTTTACAAAGTTTCAAAATTAACTGATATTATATTCAGATCTTGCGTATACATATGGTGAGGATAATCTCAGCTAGGTCCGCCTTTTACAACTGGGTCCTCTGGTCGTAAAGATTTTTTAAGATGAGAATTCGTGAAATACCAGGATTGGATCACTCTTCAGTCTTGTAGAACTAATCTGTAAAAGCCATCTTTCCACTAAAAATATTATAGAAAAAAAAAAATGAAATATTTTGTCATTTTTGAAATAAGAGCAATGTATAACTATTTCAGCATGTACTTTGGGACCATTCACAAAATACAAGGGATGTGCGTGACCTCGAACGCTGAGAACCGCACAATAATGTTCTTAGAATATCAATCGCTCATTCCAAAAAAGTGGTATGAGTCATTCCCATGCAAAACTCAGCTGTTGGCTGCTAGCGCACTTTGAAGACTAAATAGCTGTGCAACACTATCAGGTCAATAGGAGAAGTTTGTTATTCAGTTAGCGTAATTATTTTAAACAGAGGGAAATATAGCAATACAGTCACGACATTGAAATATGTGTGTTTTTGGTCCTATTACATCGATATTTTGTTTCTCGTTACCAAAGATCCTCTCTTGGACTTTCAATAGGTGATCATTCAGGGTCTCTCGTGGTAAAACGTGCAGTTTTGCATGAGAATGACTCTTACCACTGTTTTTTGGCATGAGCGATTTATATTCTAAGCACAGTTTCGTGCTGTTCTCAGAATTCGCGGTCACGCACATCCCTTGTCAGTGAAAAATTAAAACTAAAATACTTAGAAAATCTTTTCACATGAACTAAATACTCCGTAAGTGAAGTTTATTGTGTTAACCTTTCTAGTTTGTTAAAATTATTAATTGGAAGCATATTTATTCATTATTATTTCTAGAATTTCCTTCTGCAGATTACAATATCTAACTGTAATAGTTCATCACCACTCCTAAACCATTCACCATATTATCAAAGTAGTGCCTTGACTTTTTTATTCAATCCATATTTTAAATGATAATTGTTATCTATCAACAGCAATCAGTGCTGATTCTTATCCGTGTGATTTACACGTAAATAATTCTTACTTCAGTTATTTTTTACTGACGATCTACGGGGTTATTTACAGCAGGAGTTTTTCTAATGTTAGTCTCTTTTAACTTATCCGACTTCGTTTTTTTTTGTAACAGTTACGACACGAGATGTTTATATATGTTATTTTCACATATATCTTACGCATAGCATCCCCTCTCTGTAAAATAAATAAATAAATAAAGTTATCCTAACTCGAATTTCATAAAGAAACTGTTATCATTGTATTTTTAAATATGCTTTGAAATAGATCGGAAATGATCTATTTAGGCCTAAAATTATCATTATTTAAAAATAATTTATAAAATTATCATTAGCCTTTTTTATTGGAAAAATGTGGCTGAGTCAGTGTGTATGCATGTGTCTACTTCAATAACGTTTGAACCGGTGCACGAATCTTCTTGAACCTTGCTACGAATGTTTGAGGACTGGACATTTATATTTGAAATATTTTATATCTAACTTTTTCTATTTTAAATCTTTTCATCGGGTTTTTGTCGAGAAATTAGCGCGAGAAGGAGACAAAAATTCCCAAAGAAAATCATTGGAATCTATTCTATCCTATTTCTATTAATAATGCATTGTCTTAAATGATAGGAATTAATCCATTTAGACCCACGTAGATTAAAAATAAATTAGGTTTACACAGTGTAAGTAATGTGAAGTTATTATTTTTTTTTTTCCAGAAAATGCAAAATTCGTACTGTTTATTATATTCAGCAGATATTCGACTATTAATGGAGGTTTTTCTTTTTTTTTTTGTCGGTTTACGATTTTAAAGACAAAAATAGAAATAAAGAAATTTTATGAAATTACATTTTAAGGAAAGTAGGCATTAAGTTCTTCAAACTTCTTTTTTTTTTGATCGCGAATCGGCCAACTACGGACCATGCGCTAGAACAGTCAAGGGGGAACGAGATTCTCATCTCGAGCAGAATAACCCTGAAATTGTAAGTTCCAGGGGAGAAACGGACGAAACACAGAAGAAAAAAGAAACAGCCATGCCCTCGCCGGGATTCGAACACAGGTGTCCGGCATATAGGCCACACGGCAGACCGCCGTCGAGACCGCTCGGCCACGCCGGCACGGCAAACTTCTTTTTTTATAAATAAAAACGCAAGTTTACGTATTATGAGACCCATTAGTAATGCGGGAACAGAATTGGATATTTTAATGTTAGGGTTATTTTTGGGTTTAGGCTAATTTTTTTTAATAAGATATGAAGGTATATTAGCCCATTTCTTAAAGTAAATAATTTCGTAAGATTTGCACTATTTATTTATTTACAATTTAGAGTTTCTGGTTCATCGGTTATTGTTAATACATTTTGTTTTTTATTTCCTGTTTCGTGATTTATTATGTATTCTTTTCGTAATAAGCATACGGTTAAAGTATTCAAAATTATTTACGAATTTGAATGAAACCTATAAAACCTATAAAATTTCCACTCTGTTCTAAGAATTCGTTTTAATAATGACAGTTGTTATAAAGGCCCGATCTCACCTCTCTTATATCAAATGGGAAGGGTAAAATCTAAAACCTGAACCTTGAAAACATGTGCAAAAAACGAAAATTCTCATGTTCACTTGCAATACATGTATTGTTTGACTGATTAGTCTGTTTCCTAAGTCCTGAATTGTTTGTAGCTGACAAGGCTTAATTCGTTTATTATTTATTGAATCTTAACTCCATATCATAACTCTTATCTTTAACAATACAATAAGTGAATATAATTATTTCGGTTTTGGTTCTTATTCGGGTTTTAGATTGTACCCTTCAAATTTGACGTCTGAAGAGCGGAAAAGATAGGATTAAGATTATTGTAAATGTAAGATTATTGTGAATGCGTCACAAATATCCGTCAACAGCGAGGTAATCTCGGATAGTGACCAATAATTATTTAATTCTTTTACCTACTTTTTTTTTCTGCAGTCTTCTACGTAAATTGATAAGTTTCTAATAATTTTTAAGTTAATTAAATTACTTAAATCACACACTTTTTTTCCTGTAGCCCTCAATTGTTTGAACGATAATAATCAAAAGATCTACAGCTATAAATTCGTCGTTCTCTATACCCTAAAGATGATCTTTTTTGCTACATCTTAAAGTCCAACGTTGAGGGATGATATGCGACTCCTTTTTTGCTACATCGACTCTCAAAATGGGGTTTGCTTTATTTTATTAGCGGCCCCCAGGTAGTTATAGCTTGCCTGTAAAACCGCTAAGGGACCGCTCTTGCTTTTATCCTGTCTGTCTGTCACACTTTGTAGCAGCCAAACGGTTTAGAGATATTCGAATGAAATCTTCACCATTGTGTTCAGCATCAAAAAGTAGGTGACCACGTGTAAAAAAATCAGACCTGTAGGACCACTCCCTGACCCCCAAAGGCGTTTTCTGTCTTTTAAAGTCGTTTTAAAAGAAAGAAAAGCGTTTTTAAAAGGGGGGGGGTGTCAAGGAGTGGTCATAGACGTCTAATTTTTTACACGTGGTCACCTATTTTTTTATGCTGAGCACAATGGTGAAGGTTTCATTCGAATATCCTAAAATCCCAAAGGAAATTGAGAATCATAAAATCGCTAATAACTTTTAAATCTGTGAATGGATTTTCTGAAAACATGGATTGCCTGATTACAGATAAGGGTTGATAATAATTTTTTGAATTTAAAAATTTTTCCGTGTGGATTCTATCGAGAAAGTTGCGAGTGAAGGTGATAAAATTTCCACGGAAAAAAGAAAAAAAACCACGTTAGAAGCGAAACAGTGAATTCCTAACAATTCATATTAATCATATTAATCTTCGTCTCCACGTGGATTAAGACTTGATGGATTAGCAACTCGTGCAGATTAGACTAATTTACAGAAAATGGAAAAAATTAAAGAAAAAAACAACAATTTTTCATTCGACCAATATACAATTTACAAATACAAGGAGACTTTCCTCATTGGATTGTCTTCACGGCTTTAAAATAAAAAAAAAAAAACAAATGAATAAAATCACAGCATTTCAAGGAACGTATGATTCAAGTTCTTACAGGTATATAATGTCTTATTTATTACTAGGTATGTAATCAGCTTTCCTTCGCATTGTGCGGATTGAGCATGCGGCGCTGGGGTGACCTTTTCGAGGATTTTGGAGGTGGTGCTCATTTTTAAATTTGGACCATTAATAATCATTGCTCTAAATTTTAAGGAAATCACCCTGGTTATTTTATCGTGACATTTCGAAGTCACTTAAGGTGGAGACCAAAAAGAGCGTGTCTCCTATTTAAGTTAGATCATAAATTAGCTATTTAACCATATTTGGTGGAAATCCGGTTGTTTTAGCGTAGTTCACCTACAAACAGATAAAACGGACAAATGGAAAAGAAATATGTTCACGTGAAATAGAAAGATTTCCCATATTCAATCAACAAAACCTGCAATATTGTCAGGAAAATAGGATTCCCGTTCTTTCAATATCTTGTTTTGTTTATTTATTATCGTTCGTTCCACGTCCTCATCGGGTCAGTTTAAAGACAACAACAAAGTAAACACAAGCAGTAACTTCAAACTATACATTTATGCTTGATATATCCCATTTTTTTATCCAGTTAGGCTTATTTGTTTAACCGAATATTGTTGTTGACTCTTTGAGATGCATTTCGTAGCTTGTGTATTTCGACCAAAGTGTCGGTCACGAGACTTTCAATCGATTTTTTCGAGAAATCGTTTTTAGGCGGGAAAATTAGGTTATGAGTTCATAGGGAATTAAATTTAGTGGCCTGAGATTCTGGTTTTAATAAAGAATAAAAAAAAAAGAAAGATATAGGATGTCATCACATTAATGTAATTGATACTATTAATAATTACGTATCTTGTAAATATTCAAGGGATTGGGGAAGGGGGAAAGAATGAATTTAATCTAGTATTCATTATCGAATGAGAGCATTGCTTTGGCAATAACTTATTAGCACTCGTGAAAAATGTAAAGGTAAGAAATCATTAAAGGCGGGGTTTTGGCTTTTGCTTTCGAATGAGGTTAATGAAAGTAAAGAGTTGAACATTTTCCTTCCAATTTTTTCTTTCCCTGATCATTCTTTGTGCTTCGTGTTGTGCTTAGTTCGATTAGTGAATTCTCGCCTTCCATACAAAAGCGGAGTTAGGTTTTAATTATTAAAAAAAGCAATATCAAAATCGTACATTTGTTTATAGGTACCATTGCTAAATTATCTTTATTTAAATATAAACTGAAACGTTTTTTATCTAAATATAAAAAAATGAATGTTTCTTTGTTTGTCCCGTATGTGTTCCTATACCATTCATCAGATTGCGATGAAACTTTGGTGAATTGTTGTGCGAAGGTTTCTGAATTAGTAGAACCATTTTACAATACCTGGTGCGTTTCAACAAATGAATGTATTTCCGGTTTCAATGTTTGCAGTTTCCGGTGCGACTCGCATTTGCAATGACCATCAACAAAGCACAGGGACAATCGCTACAAGTGTGTGAACTAAATTTGGAAATTACATCTGGACAGCTGTATGTGGCCTGCTCACGCATCGGAAAAACCTTCTGATTTATTCGTGTATGTACCAACGGAAAAACAAAAAATATTGTGTATCCGAAAGCACTTCAATAAACAGAATTCTTTGAGTGGCGTTGCAACGCATGCCGGGTACAGCTAGTACGAAAAAGCAGAACAAATTGTGGTTTTTAGATATGTATTAGTAGATAGGACAGTGGCTCCCCATTCGCATCCATCGTTATTAATAAAATCACGACTAACTGTTCGTTGTAAATGACTCGGATATAATAACTCGGAAATTAAAGGCATTTTTACGAAGAATAATAATAAAGAAGCAAGAGTAACGAAAATATAAAAGAAAAACACTCCGTCGAATGGAGTAATCTCCTGTGCACATACATATATGTTTGACTTTTACCTGTCTATTTTTGTGTTTTCCTGTTGTAATTCATTGGGATGCCGATATTATCGTTAATATTTTTTTTGAAATAAAACCCCCTTCTTTTAAATCTTAATAATAATACGTCTTTTAGTTACATCTTACCTTTGAATTGCTTCCAGGAAAAACCATTTGGTTGCACGTGCTTCGAATATCTTCGTCGAAGTGAGAAGGGTGGGCTTTTATATCGTAAGAACATCAACGTCTTCAGAGAAAATATATAAGGAAGTAAACACAAATTTCAGGGACTTTTTACGAGGCTTTAAATAATAATAAAAACAACCATCTTCATTCAGACTCTGTTTAAGCCTAATTTCACAACGAAATAATTACTTAAGAGATTCTCAGAATATAAAGACATGTCTTTATTAGAGAAAACAAGAAGTTCGAAAGAACTTAAAGCCTACTTTCCTTCAAATTTCTATATTTTATTTCTTATTTTAAGTCGTCTTATTTATAGAAGCGAAAAGCCGACATTTATTTTTATTTCCTGAATCTCGTACATTTCTTGTTTAAACGAAAGTATGTTAATGGGTTTGTTTCTTAGACTATTTAGGGTTAAAAAACAAAAACAATAATTTTGAAAAACTTTCAGTATTCTTTGCTTTTAAATTATATTTTTATTTTTTTGCTATTTTGAAACGACAAAAGCGCGGAACTTACTTTTATTTTCAAATTCTAAAATCGATTGAATACAAACAGCATAATTTTATAATTTCTGAAATAAGAAAAGTAAATAAATAAAAAAAAAATTACGCCCGTTTTTTAGATTTAAAAATGATCGAAATCGGATTAATCTTATCGTAACGCACGCTAATGAATGGATTAGCCAAAACGGAAAAAAAAATGAGTTCTTTAAATCAATGGAATATTAACAGAAATAGGATAGAAATCCATTGTTTAGATTCCAATGCTTTACTATGGGAATTTTTATCACCTTCTCGTGCTAATTTTTCGATATGAACCCATTTAGAAAAATATCAAATTTAAAAGTTAAATCATCCCGAGTCCTCGAATATGCATACCATGTTTTAAGAAGATCCATCCAGATCCATAAAATTGTTAGGGTGAGACATAGACAGACTAAGTGATCTTATAAGCTCCTCATTCCTAGGAAAGTAGGTTCAAAATTAGAGTAGAATTCTTTTATTAGAATGTCGATATCGTTGTCAAACGACAGCAAAGTAACACACAAAACGGAAGGGTAATAGATATCAATTGTAGGAAGTTGAAATGAAATTGACTGTAGAATTTCTATTTTCTTTTTTTTATTATGCGTTTGTAAATTAGAATTTTATTAATAGTTTGCACTAAATCAGAATCGTAATTATTTTTTTCCTTGAAAAACTTGAATGAATTTTTCACTTCATTAAATTTTATTTATTTATTTATTTATTTATTTATTTATTTATTTATTTCTTCTAGGGTTCAGTTGCTCTCTTCGATATGATCGAATACTATGAGTCGGCAGAAAACCTCAACATCTCCAACAACAGGAATATATCGTCTCGGGGATGGCAAGCTTGTGCCCGAATGATCAAGAAAGTAAGTATAAAAGGCTTATATATTTGGCATAGTTTATTTATATACTCAGTCGGTTTATACAATTAAATTCCTTTTATGGCAAACGTTATTCCACCGATATTTGAAATTTGTAGCAGATATGTCAACATTTTCTTCGTTTGTTTCAAATTTTGGGAAACCACTGGATTTACCACACGTCAGTTGTAATATGTATCATCTTGATTAGTTTATATTTCGTAGCGATTTTTTTCCTTTTCTACTTCTCGAAGATTCGCCATCTCATTATTGTCTAAGAAGAATTACAGACTTGTGCTAAATGAATTCTACGCAAATGCGAACCACTTCCAAATCGCACAATAACACAAATTAAACTCCAACATACATCATTACTGATTTATTTAGCAAAACCAGCGACAAGCACATAATATCAAAAAGAACGAAATATCTGAGAGGCAACGGATTTCAGAGTACGGATGACTTTTTTTCTTGCCATGCCAGATCTACACTGGGAGGTGTGACGTGACCTCTATTTCCTCACTGTTTTTTTAAAATCTGGAATGAAATATAATGAAGAAAATTGTATTGCTTTAAGAGCTGTAATGTAAGGTAAAATTATAAATAACAAATTCTGCTTATTATAAATTATTTAAACAACATAAAATCCTTAATTTTTTTATAGAATCTTTTATAAAACTAGGTTTTTACAGTGGTTCAGATATCCATACGAAGTTTTATCATAATTCGCATTATTTACACATTTGTTCAAACATAAGAAAGTATTAGTTTATATGTATATAATTTTTTTTATGTCAATAAACCTTGGGACTTGTTTGCGACTTGTTCAACAACATACATTAAGATAGTGATAAGTAATAATTAATCTGGTATTCGAAGCAGTATTGAAAGGAGATAGCTTTAATAGGGGAAATATTTTTCGAATGTTCCGTGACCTTCGGTTGTTCTAATATTGTGAAATGAAGTCACAGCAATTCCGACATCAGCTGATGTTAAATACATGCCTCCCGTCTCAAGGCAATCGAGTACACACAAACCGAAAGTCAAAATTATGAGAATTGCACTGATATTTAATTTTTTTTTCATTTTTATTCCATGATTGTTATGTTTAATTAGCGCGGGAATTCCGTCTCCATTTTCTGTATTCGTTTTCTTCGTGTACAAACATTGAAAAGGTTTTCAGTCGTAGCTCTTCTCCATTCGGAAGAAGCAATACAGAAATACAGACACACAAAAAAAGCCGCTCGACTGCATTTCTTATTGCTGCAGTAATTTTACGTGTGTGGAATTCATTATAACAAATAATGTTACCACACTCTGAAGGAGGACACATCGAATCCCTTTTTATTTTTATTTTTTTTTATATTTTATATTTACAGCTTATTTATTATTATTATTAATAATAATTTTATTTATTGTCTGAACATACGAAGTATTCCAATTCTTACTGTTCCTATTTGAACATCTCTCTCCTTTTTTTGATCTGTTGTTTGAATTTCCATAAAATTTCGTCCGTTGTTTTATTTACCGTCCATCTGAAAATAAAGGTCCAGTTATTTGATCCCAGCCCTCAAATACCACGATTAAACGGCTGGATTGATTTTTTTTAATACTTGATATGGTTGTGGTCCAACTTAAAATGTGAGTATTACTATTTTGGTCTTCCCCCTCCCAGCAAATTGATCTCGAGCACTGCTTGCTCAATGCCCACTACGCGGTGGATAACCTAGCATAAACCTAGTTTATTATGTAGGCCTATGTATTTATTTTGTATACAATTGCAAACTATATACAAAATTGTCCTACAGTTATAAAATACTTCAAACATTACTAATTTTTAAACCTTATAATATTTATAATATAATATAATGTTGTAAAGAAACCAAGATAAGATGGGCTGATGAGTCCATAGAAGGACGAAACGGCCGTACCCAATTCCTCTCCTAATAATTGAATCGGAAAGGCAATTTCTATTTGATTCAGGTGCTGTTCTTTTATTTCCTTGTCTTATCTTGGTTTCTTTAGTTGATTTCACAGCACGTTAAGCTTTGGCTTATTGCTTATTTTTCTTAAATAATGTAATGTAACATTTATAATATTTTTTAAGTATCCAACGAGATGGACCTTAAGTCAAAAATCCATATTACAACCACAAGTAGAATATTGAGTGTAGCCAAATTGAAATAAATGTGTTGAAAACCTTTTGTGGTGAAATTTCCTATAAAAACAAAATGCAAACAGAAATAACCGAGGCGACCCCCAGGAAAAGAGAAATTGGGAACCCGTGTTGTAAAAAATTAGCGCGAGAATGCGATAAAAAAACACCCATACTTCGGAATCTAAACAATGGGTTTCTATCCTATTTCTATTAATATCAGAGTGTAGGCTCAGTAGGTTGTCCCGATACACTTAATATGGGACGCATAACTGTCCCGTATTTTAATGCAGCTTCAATAATAATTGTGTACCCGCGTTTCTTAGTTTTATTTTCAGCCGTTGAGAACGTGAGAAACTGTGAAGAGAGAAACGTGTTTTCACTTGAACCATCTGCAGTGAGTGATTCTGCACTGCACTATAAAGTTATGAACACGTTTCCAACAATGGATTTTGGAAACGTTTAGACTTTCGATTGATTAAGAACATTTTATTCGTGTACTTGCTGTAAAGTTCAAGCTTGTGTCCATTACCCTCAATGAGGGTAATGATTATTTTATCTGCTGCATTAAACTGTCCCGTATTTTTATTTTCAAAATCTGGTCACCCAATCTTAGTGACTTAAACATTGGGACTCCTTTAATGAATCCAGAGCGCGTGGATTTTGATACCAAGTTTAAAATTGTAAACAAAAATTAATCCCATTTATACAATCTTCAGTAAATAATGCGAATTTAACTCTTTTTTTTTTTTTTTTTTTTTTATTTCAAGAAATTGAAATGTATACTGTTAAGCCGATATTGTAATTTCAGTATCAATGTAGGCTTTAAATTTTTATCGTTTTTACAATTTAAGAAAATAGAAAAAATTAAGAAATCAGATTTTAAGGAAAGTAGGCTTTAAGTTCTTTGGACCTTATTGTTTGATTTATCCATTTTCAACATTCCATGCACTAAAGAGAGATGAGCGGCGCAGCTGCGAGAACTCCAACTACAAGTTCGAAGCGATACAATTTGCACCAGCCACTCGGTGATGTTTAACAAGAAGAACTGAATTTCTTAAATTATTATGTAAGAATCACAATATCATATTTAACAGGTGACGTGTCTACGGTAAGCCTAGGGGCTTTGGTTTTCCCCGAATCTTGTATTTAAGGTGTGGTTTGTGTAGATTTCATCATTCCCGTGATTTTATTGGTTTTTGGTTGAGTAATGTTGTCGGTGGTGCGTTTTTTTTTAACCCCCTCGGGCATAAAAATCAATTCATTGCTCTCGGATTGCAATATTGTGTTGTTTAGACTTACCTTCGGGTTTTTCCTTACATTGTATTTACATTTAATGGCTTTGAGAGAACTAAAACTTCATGTACCTTATTTGTTAATGAAATATTTAAACATGAATGGGATTGTAAATGAAAGACAGAACAGGGAGCAAGTTTTTTTAAAACTTTTATGATCACATAAACTTTATTTTTTCAAATTTTGGTTTTTCAATATATTTTCTATATACACTCATGTTTGTGAAAAATGCAACATCATGAAGGAAACATGCAAATGAAGTGAAACTTACATGTGTAGCAGGGTATGATGTGCAAATGATTAAGATTTGATAGCGCCCTCTGAACTGTCGTGTAAATAAGAGGACTGTTGTGGATCCAGACAAGTAGTTTTTCATCGTCAGTGAGCTGAACACGTGCCTACTGGAGTTAGGTAGTAGTAGAAGTAAGTGCCGATTAACTGAGACTGACGGAAAATAGGGTTACAGTTAATCGCTGTTCATCTGTTGTATTTGAAATGTGGATCTCGATCGAGAAATCGGCGCGCGGAGATGACAAAAATTCCCATAGCAAAGCATTAGCAACGAACGTGACAAATATTTCTATGGATATCTAACAATGGATGTACTCTCTGCCATTTGCTTTGATGCGATTAAAATCAATTGAATTTTAGACAACTAACGTATTTGGTGACTTTTTAATTATCTCATCATAAATTTTACAGTATGAGGTGGCCCCCATGGTTGGCGTTGTTGCTAAGACATTGGCCTCACACCTCTTGAGTCCCAGGGTTCAGTTCTCATATGGGTTTCGTGATGGTGGACGATCCTCGCTGGGCAGGTTTTCTCGGGGTTCTCCCGTTTCCCCTTGCACTTCTCCCACCATTCTTTCTCAATCTTTCTCTCCGTCTGTCCTTATTTCCGTGGGATAGCAAAATAGACTCGACTTCCCTGCCAGCCACACTCCCCACATAACATACAGTATAAGGAGAATTTTTCTCTTTTAATATTTCACGGCTTTAAAAAGCAAAGAAAATTAAAACCAAAAAAAAAAAAAGTGTAACATTTTAACGAAAATACACTTCAAGTTTGTTCAGATACAACGAATACTTATTAGTGACCCGGTACAGTGTAAAGGAGGAAAGCTCTTACATTCATTTTGTCCGTCTGTACAGCCTCTACAGCCTAAACTACAAGTCGGACAGACATGAGTGATACCTTATTGGAACTCTACGATTTATAGAAGTGGGCAAAATACGGGTTTCGATCTGCGGTCACTTCCTGTTCCTGGCTCGTGATACAGACGTTCTGAGTGGTTTTTATCCAACTTGTGTTCAAAGCCGTGTTCGTATAGTGGTTAGAATATTACATTGTGGCTTCAGTAACGCAGATTCGAATCCTGGTCACGGTAAAGCTTCGTTTTTTTTATCGTATTTTGACTTTTATTTACTCTTTCTATTTTTCTTAGTTATACATTATACATTTTTTTAATCACTATTTATAGGAAATGAAATATGTACGGGGTTTGTAATAGTTTCGTACATTTAGTACACTTTCTCTTATTTATTATCGAAAACAGAAGAACAACTTGTTCTCTGGTTGTTAATGAGTTTTAAATCCCTATCTGTCAGGAGGGAAGGCATTTGCCATTCCGGAGAGCGCTGTTCCGAGGGTTGTTGTTTTGTTAAGTGTTGATGCCAATTAGATTGCGAGGCGCAAATCTTTGATCGCTTTGGCTGGCTTTTCAGTACAAATTGATTAATCTGAATGCTTTTCTCTCGTAAAAGTATTAGTGACAGAAATCCCACCATAGATCCTTCTTGTAGTGATCGATGATGCTGTCAACATTTTACGTTCGTTAAGTTTCCCAGGGCACTCTTTGTTAGGTTTCTTCAGTAAACAACCTTAAAAGTTAAAATAAGATTTAAAAAGAATCAACAACATTTTTTTTAAAAACTAATTTTAGTTAAATGTCATTAAGTGTCAGCAACTTACGCGTGTACATAGTCGTAGTACAGTAAAACAGGGTTACTTGGATCCTGCAGGATCACTTGAATCCAAATTTAAATACCCATTATTTAATTTAGAACCAGTTCAAACTCACCTGGCACTGTATAGGCTGGTACCTAGCGAAATAAACATTTTATTTACAACAAATAACCAATTGTTGAGTTGTGGTAGTGGATTTAAACATATTTGAAATTTGGGTTCAAATTAACCTTTCAGGGTCCAAGTAACCCTATTTTACGGTAGCGACATTGTCCGGAACATGCAATATTTCGTCCACTCTAATGGCCGAGTGCACCAAAGCTCAATTAACTTTGATGGCTGCATTGTGGACGTAGCTAAAATTAGTGGGGGTGCTGCTCCAGAAAAATTTTAGCCTTTGTTTTAAAATTGTGTGAAAGGAAACAAAAAATGTATAAAAAGAAATTTATCAAGTTTCTGAATAAATTTTCATTTTATACATGTTTGTTTCCTTTCACACAATTTTAAAACAAAGGTTAAACTTTTTCTTGGGCATCACTCTTAGCTACGTCCACAATGCAGCCATCAAAGTTAATTGAAGCTTGATGCACTCGGCCATAACTCTCTCATTCCAATTTTTGTAAATCCATCAATCTTTCAAAAATGTTTAAAATATTGAGGAGGGGGAATTTTATCAACCCCTTGCGGTTCACCGACCCAGTCTCGACTTTCCTCTGTTTGGTGGCAGGGAAAGTTTTAAGAATCCGGATATTTTTTCCTATTTACTATTTGAAAAGTTGATGTGGGGGAGACATTTTCCCACCTTCTCACAGTCAGTGGCGTCCAATGCGCCAGTACCTGGGTTCGAATCCCGGTCGTGGCATGGTTGTTTCTTTCGTCTTCTTCTGTGTGTTGTGTCCGCTGGGGACCCGAAATCTGCTCTGTAGGTAGTGGTCCCCATTTGTCTTCTATATGTTACAGGCTATAGTCATCCCGTCTCAACCTTGTCGATAACCCGATAGTGTTCTTACAGTGATTGAATGCATCAATAATACAGAAACTTTAGGCATAGGCTAAGTTCATATACCCATATTATTTGAATAACAGAAGTTAGCAATAAGAGGTAGGGCAGAAATTTGAGACTTCCAGATTTTGGTCTTCGTACGTTGCTATCTTCATCATATAACTTGGCAGCAGACTACCTTATTACTTCCAGGTTTTACAATAGCCAGTGGACATTGTGTTCACAGCACTGACGCCTGGTGGACTTCTGTTATACATCTCTCCAAAGTTGAGTAAAGTCTGTTGTGCCAATTACATCGGTTTATTTTGTGCAAATAATTACTATACACAAATTTAGAATGTAAATATAGATTGCACAAATATAATTCGCCTTTTCGTATGAGTTACGACTCACTACAAAATGGAAAGTTGTTTGTAATATGAGATATTTGTCTGGTAACAATATGAGACTGTGAGTTGTTGTATAAAATCCCTGTATTTGGATTCAAGCACCAATTTTAACGAAATGGTTGAAATATTCTACAATTGTCTCAAATCAAACAGGTTTTTCTTTTTTGTTGATTTTAAATATGGTCACAATAAACATTTTTTATAACACTAAGAGAGAAACTAAAGATGCCAATGGTTTTAAGTAAGATGGCGACCCATCCTGAGTACATAGGTCCGGATAAAAGCATCTACATATTTTAGTTAGCATATTACTTCATATAATTTGTAAACAATGGTAACTAATAGATTGATGACATAGTTTTTTGTTTGGTTGGTTTTTTGTTAATATTACAATACTTTTCATATTACAATCCCATATTTGAAATAAAGTATATATGTATAATACAAAGCGATTTTTATATGCAGTTTACTAACTATAAATGTTTGGTTTTCTTGTCCATTCTATGGCCAGAAAAATGCTGGCTATCTCATATTTCAGCCTCCCCTTCTGAAATACGTATTTTCAAGCAATAAAAAAACACATTCAACACATCAACCAGCATTTGACTTTGAATTCTAAAAGTGAACTCAGTTATGATCCATACTCTATCTCTTAATATTAGTAGAAACCTGGTTAGTAGCTAAAATATCATTTAACATTGGAGGTGAAGAGATATCGAATATTTCTACAGCAAATTAGAAAATGAAAATGCATATAATGCATAAATGTATAAAACTGTAAAAAAAGTTTAAAAATTCGAGTTCTGTAAAAATGTTTTCATGAAAATAAAAGCGGCAAAAAAAAACAAAGCAAAAACATATACAGGGTGGCGCATAAAGTCTCCATACAGGTAATTTAAATTTATGTTGATTATTTATTACAAAACATATCGTTATTTACTGACTGTACATAACATACAGACCTTATTCAAGTCTCTACGTTATGTACACGTCAGTAAATAACTACATGTTTTGTAATAAATAATCAACATAAATGTAAATTACCTGTATGGACACTTATGCGCTTTCCTGTACAACCTTTTTTATCCGCATTTCTTCGGGTAAGAATGGGTATAAATGGGTATAAAATGGGTATTGAATTTTTAAATTATCCCCCTTTTATATATATTTTTTGATAATTTAATTACCCTCGTTCAAATCTTGTTTTGTAGATTTAATATTAATATCTCGTTATTATTGTGAGGTTTTGATAGTTAACCAACAACAGTGGCTCCTGTTTCGACCATAGCCATAGAGCAAGGGAGCAGATTTCGCTCTTGATTTCATATCCCAAGAACGCGTTTGTTCTCTCCACTTTCCAATTACCTCGTGTTTTACGACTGATAAAAAAGCGCCAATGACTATTTTGAGCGGCGGAGACTTCCAAGACGGGAAACTGGGTCATTCGAGGAGCGTCATAAAACTTAGGCTGGTGCGAAACTCATTCGCAAGTCTACGTGAGCAATTCATGAAACACATGGCGTGTCGTGAGTGATCCACGGAAGAATTGAAAAGAGGTTAAGGGTGGGGAGACTATTTCATGGGCAATTTTCCCATAATCCCAAGGAATGTATGTGAAAGGGTGGAAGTCGTACAATAACACAAACTAGTTCTTATGGAATTTCAATCTTAAAAGGGTTCTTAATCTCAGCCCCCCCAACGATATTTGTAAGGCAGTCATATTTCCAGTAATTATTAACAGATGGCGGATTGTTGGGATCCTTGGTTCGAATTGGACTCGATTGACGTTCTTCGTTGTCATGCGATTTAAAGTATCCCACAATAGGCCTATGTAGATTCTTGGGCTCGCCGCATTGCCTAAGTTGAGGTCGGGTGGTCAGCCCAACGCCCGCCCGCCTTTAACCCGGAAAAGAAACCCGGTACCCATTTAACACAGGGCTGGGTAGACGCTAGGGCCGTCTGGAAAAAAAATTCCTGACTTTCGCCGGAGATTGAACTCGCCTCTTCAAGGCCGCAGTCAAGCGTACTTGGCTACCGGGCCCACGTTGTTTAGACTTCTAAATTGTCTTTTTCATTATCCAAAGTCATTTCAAATCCTCACCGTTTATCTGGCTCTTTTTCTTTACTAATTGTAAATATAATAATATAAACAAATGGTTAAAAATGCATTTACATGTGACGAAATTTGGCTTTATTAAGAATAAAAAAAAATCATTCAGGACACCCAATGTTAAAAGCTAAAAAAGTTTATAATAACAAACGTAGAAACCTGTAACATGCTTTGATTTGTTATTATAACTCATTTTTATTTTTAACATGTATATCCTGAAATGATTTTTTTTATCCTTATAACTATAAATCTAGTGTAAATATTAGATTTACAGTTATGTGTCCTAACTTTAAGAGACTTCTGTTTTTTAGAGAAATATTTGTAGAGATCGTGAAGTTTGCTAATATTAATATTAACAGTAAATAATGATAGCAGTAATTTTTCTCAACGTATTGCTAAAATTATTTCAAAAGGCATTGGCCTCAGAATTTACGAGAAGTGTGAAGGAACCATAACAGGCATCGATACGATGAGTGTCGTTGTGCTACAGTCACACAGATGGCGCAGTCGTCGGAAAGATGGCGGATCAATTTAAACCTAAGTTGTGAAAAGGACAAAAACGTTTTTATTTACATTTTAGACTAATATTTACTGAATACAAACAGTAGGAAATTTTCCATTTTGTGAAAACAATAATAATTAAATTCGCATTATTTACATAAGTTGTTAATCGGACTCATGTTAACATATTAAACCATGCGCAATGAATTAGCTAAAAGGATTTAATGTCATCAGTAAGTTATTAATAGGAATAGGATAGAAATCCATTGTTTAGATTCCAATGCTTTTCTTTGAGAATTATTATTACCTTCTCGTGCTCTCGACAAGAACCCATTTGAAAAAGATTTCAAATACAAAGATTACATAGTTTCTAGTCCTCGGATATGCATACTAAGTTTGCAGAAGAGCCATGTAGCGGTTGAAAAGTTATCAGGGGACATACACACAGACTGACTGACTGAATTAATGAGGCTCACTCTTCGTTTGGAAAATAAGCTATAAACGATAAAATATGAATTATGATCGATGCACAAGTGAAGCAAACGCGAATCAAGTTTTACGCACATGATTCAGGTTACGTTCGTAGCTCTTTCATGTGTACTTTGTAGTCTCGTTCATTCTCGTCTTCATCCAGTCCCGTTCTCTTCTATTTCCATTTGATCCTCCTTCAAATTCTTACTTCTTTCAGAGCGTCAACACATTGAAGAAGCCCGCCCGAATTGTTTTGTGGTTTCTTCGGGAATAATATAGAGCTTACTCAGTCGGATCACGAACGTTTGCTTACGGTCTTATGGTGAACTTGCAGGTTTAAAGATGCACATCTCATTCCTTTGCTCACAGCTCAAAAAACGCTTCTTCTAAGGCTTCGAACTGTAAAGAACCTTTTCTGCCGCCAGGTTCGCATCAGTCGGGAACTGAATCTTTGGTTTTGCCAAGTGTTGATAATTTTTTTTGGTAAAATTGTCTATTGTTTACTTAAGCTTTAACAGATTATTAATTACTACTGGAACAAAACCATAAAACTTACATTCTCCTGCCCGGTGTATTATATTACATTTTGTTTTATGCTCCTCATGGAATAAAAAATTAAAAGAATATTTTTTCTTTATGATAAATTAGAAAAGGTTCACAAACAACTGTTTCATTTTTGTAATAACATTTCAATCGTTCTTATCACATGGATACTGGAAAGGTAGCAAACCAACTATTTCTTTCTTTATTTTGTTTTTTTTATTTGTTACCCCCTCTTATTTTTTCCCACTACCCTCTCCGAAGCAAGAGTCCTCCTTCCTATCTTACACTTCTCCTCCTCATAAACTTTTTCTCGTGTTTACATTGTGGTCCATTAGATAACCCACTCTGTGTTTTAATTTATTATACACAAGCTCACCATATCTGCATTGTATTTCATCCACTGGTCATTTGTTTGTGTGTAACGTCACTTGCAGTTTTGCTCTGTCTCTCCCCCCTTCGGGGTTTTATGTCTTTTGACTGTCTCTGCAATAACCTTTCTCTCGAGTGCAGTGTATAAATCCTGTGGCGGTTTACATTTCGTTTCAGGGTTTCTTTTTCCCCCGACTTTCTGGTGCCTCCCCATGACCAGTTAAAATAAGCCTATTTTGAAATTCTTCACTGCCCTTAACTTCTTCTGCATAGAAAGCTAAAATTTCAATTATTACAAAAACAAAAGTGTTCAAACGCCTGTTTCTGTCTTTCTCTCTGCATTAATCTGAGTAAACACGTAACTCGACTTAAACAGTGTTCTATCACTTGATCCCTTTAAGTCAGTGCTTCTCAAACTTCATGGCGCACTTATGATTTTGTTAGCCTACTTCTAAGTTAGGCTTATCAAAGGGCCGCGCGGTTGGCGTTGTCGCTAAGACATTGGCCTCTTACCTCTTGAGTACCGAAGTTCAGTTCTAATATGAGTTTCGTGATGGTGGACTATCCGCGCTGGACAGGTTTTTCTCGGGGTTCTCCCGTTTCCCCTGCACTTCTCCCACCATACTTTCTGTCTTTCTCTCCATCTGTCCTTATTTCCGTGGGTTTAGCACAATAGACCAGAGGTCGCGGTGCTCGGCTTTTCTGCCACCCACATTCACCACATAACTTAATATAGGCTTATCAAATCAGTTACTGTCTGTCTGTCTGTGTTCCCCCTCGTAACTTTTTTTTTTTTTTTTTAACTGCAGGATGGATCTTCTTGAAACTTGGTGTGGATGTTCGAGGACTAGGGACCATCTAACTTTTATATTTGAAATATTTTCCTAATGAGTCCTTGTAAAGAAATTTGAACGAGGAGGTGTTAAAAATTCTCATAGAAAAGCACTGGAATTTAAACAGGGGATTTCTATCTTATTTCTATGACTTTCTCATTGTTTTAAACACTGAATATTAAACCCCTTTAGCTAATGCATTGCGCATGGTTTGATCCGATTAAAATTAATTCCATTTAGGCAGTCTTTAAGTAAACAATTGCAGTTTTTTTTTTTCAAGAAACGAAAAATTATTATGTTTATAAGATATTACAATTTGAATGTATAAAATGGGCTTTCCACTTTCCTCGTTTTAACGATTTTTAAATAACAAAAGAAATAATCAATTTTAAGGAAAGTAGTTCTTCGAGCTTCTTGTTAAAATCTTACATACATTGCTTATTTGTTGTTCCTAAAATCCCACATTACGTCAAAGCTGTTATTGCATTACAATAACAGACTCGTTTTGCATACATTAGCATGATTTACAGATAAGCAAAAGGATATTTAAAAAAAAAACAAAAAAACAAAAAAACAAAAAACAAACTAAAGCCTACTTTTCAAGTGCTATTTCTTAAAACTTCTATATTTTATTTATTTATTTATTTATTTATTTATTTATTTATTTATTTTTTGAAAGTCGTGAAAACGACAGAAACGAAGTCTGCATTTATATCCGAATTCTAATACTATATCTACTAAATACAAATAGTACGAATTTTCCGTTTTTTAAAATAAAATAAAGTAAGTTATAACAAATATTACGTGCCTAATAATTCAACAAAATGGTAATTACAGCCAGACAAACTCCATCGATGACGCTCCGAAGGTGCGAACTTATAAGAATCACACTCTCGCTCCCAGAAGAGGGACCCCACAAAAGCAAAAATACAGAATTACACCAGAAATACACAATAATAGAAAAAAATGTCAAATCCTTGACCTGCATTCCTCTAGGCTCAAAAGGAATTTGTCTGTAGCATGAAACAAAGCTTTTAAACTGACCAGTTTAAAGTAATAACAAATTTTACGTAACTAATAATTCAACAATATTTAACTACGGAAGGCACAAG
>JAFIDM010004315.1:14994038-15017608 GCA_023159025.1 Thereuonema tuberculata | reverse complement strand
CGTGTAAGGTGAGACTCATTAAGGTCGATTTATTGCCTTGGGATCGAGTGTATGTGTCTGTGTGAGTGAGAGAGTTGCTCGGTTGCCACACCGTCTCATCTTCGATCTTCCCGACCCTCAGGCTGGAAATAGCCCTGGATGGTATGGTCGTTGCTTACTTCGAAATTGCATCTTCAAGCTCATTGATGCTGTCAAGAAAAATAAAAACACAGATGGGAAGTTAAATTTTATTGAATAAAACCGAATTCTTTCCCTGGAAGATTTTTATTATTAAAAGCAGAGAAGAAATACCACAGTGTATTACATTTTAGGCCTACTTTTGTAAGCATCTTAATATACATCAGAGAGAGAAAAAAAAGTTAGTATTCTAACAAGGCATTTTAAACTGTAATTTGGTTTTTCATTTGTGATCAAGATAAGTCTTATACTATATATCCGTGGAGCTTAAATTTTAAATGTTTGTATGTATAAAATTAACAAAACAAAAAATTATTTCTCTTCAAATCTGAAATTGAAATGAAAAGTAAGTTTTTTTCAAATTTGATCTTTCAGTTGATTTTGATAAACAATGAACCCGTAGGACGCCATAATACAAAGAAGATGAACTCCCCTAGGCTCAATGGAGAATCGTTGTCTGTGGTGTCACTTGGTTTTTCGATTTCAATATTGCTATGCACAGATACTTTTTTATAATATTTTTCTTCTTATTTTTTTTTAATATTTTTAAGGCTGTTTTATCCTATTCGTTTAAAATAAAAGTTACTGGAATTTAAATAGTGGCATTATACTGTATTTTGAAAATAAGGATGTATATTAAAATATTGGATTAAAATTTGATAGCTGCAAAAGATTCCACACATGCTGGAGATTTGATGCTGGAATGTATCCATGCATGGTTTGGTTGTTTCCGATTAACATGTAGCTGCCCCTGAACGTTCTGTACAAAGACAAGTTGCATTCACTGCAATATTTCATTAGAAAATCCTAGCGCGGCATTCTTCATGCAATGACAAATTTAACCTTCTTTCTACATTATCTTTCTTTGATGTCTAGGAAAAGCCCAGGAAGAGATTCAGCCTTTTTTATTGGAGCTAATTTATCTATTGCACTTTTCTTTTACAGTGTTACTGCCTGTTAATCTGAATTCTTTGGTAATCGATTATTCACATATTTCCATAGTTTTCAAGTATGTGCAACAACATGAAATATGGAAACCTTCCCTGAAGTTCAGCTACTTTGAAAGGAATAACGTAATACAGTTGTTAACATCGAAGAAGGCACATGTAGCTTAACGAAACTTACTATAGCGAAATCAATAAAAATATCTTCATATATCCATTACTATAATACATACAGACAGTTTTCGTTTTTCACGGAGTACCAGAGCGTGCAAATGACCTTGCAAACTGAAATCGTTCAAAGCGATCTTAGTAAAGAGGAAGGGGATTCTCTACAGGCCATGAAGGTCCTTGGGTGCGCAGGAGGTTTAGACTCCCAGCGAATCTCGACCAACGGGACTAGTCGGGATGGGATGGTCATTCCGACGCCTCCCACCCCCTTAACCTCGATTAAGACACTCGTTCTCATTTCTCAGAGGGCTGGTGAAACTTTTCACCAAAAACCATGAAAAAAAATCGCTGATCACCGACACGAATTTGAACCAGGATCGTTCAGTCACTCAGTTCAGCGCTTAAACCACTGGGCTACTGGACCCGCAAAGGTCATAATATGAATCAATTGGATAAATCACGACTTTCTTTAATGTTCGAGTTAGACATTAAAATCTCGAACTATCGGCTATAAATGTGTAGGGAATTGAAAAAAAACAAAAACAAAAAAACTTCATATTTCGATTATCCATTTTTGTGAAGTGCCACCTGAGAAACAAGAATGCAATGTAACTAGATGCTGTCACATGAACTGAATTTCGGATGCTAAGTGACCAATCACCGACTGACTTTGAAAGAAGTGACGTGATTGGTCACAAATCACGATGCTCATATGTTATTTAGTGATTTAAGCATTGTAGAGGTAGCCGTATAGTTTGTACTTTTATACTTTCAGTTAATATATGAACATCGGAACCACATAAAGCGAGTGCTGTCTAAATAAATAAAAATGTAACTCCGGAATCAGAGAGAATTTTGGGGGTTTATCAAACTAAGTGAAAATTAATAGAAAAGAAAAAACGTGAGAGAGTTTCATGAACTCTGCACTGTCTTATTTTATAACATTTAAATCCAACGACCACTCCACACTTTAGTAAGTCTGAATGTAAATTCAGGGTCTAAAGTTTAATTTTGGCATTTAAACTTTTCACATTTAATGCTACGGCCACGTAGATCGTGTCTCTGTCTAAGTGATTGCTTTTTGTTTCCTCCACTCCTTACGGGGCGACAAAGCACATATTCTCTTTATCTAATAAATGATGTGAAAGGGTCTTAACGTGCATTGTACATTTTCTATTTAATATTACTTTTCTGTTATGTGTTGTTATTAATGTCATACAACCAAACATAACCTTTTTTTTTTATTTAAGGTTTTTTTTTTACATGCTTTATCGCTTGGTCTGCTTACGGCCTGCAAATTAAATTGGAATAAATTAAAGCGGTCGCAATACCTCATTGTGGTTGAAATAAGCCCGAGATCACCATTTAAGTGGACAAGTTAGTGCAGAAATGTAAAAGGAACGCATTGGATGACCTTACCCGTCCGCGTAGTTTGCGTCCGACAATGGTTGTGTGGCGGATGATGGATGAAGGCCTACACCGTCATTGGCCACCAAAAGCCTTCTTTTCTTCCCCTTCCTCTCTGGTAAGACGCTCGGGAGCGAAGCCAGATGACGTCACAGAAAGTGGTTTTCGAATGCGACTTATCGAACAAGCCCTGGAGAGCGAAATGAACCGGCTGACGAAAATGATGTGACGTCAGATTCTGTGGTTTATAAAGATGGGTTTCAAAGTAGCTGATAAGTTACACCCGTCAGAATCAAAGAAAACCGTTTCAGAACTCCTTATTAAAAGCGCACTCGGTGGCCGCCATTCGTCCAACGTGATTTTAAATTAGGACTAAGTATTGAACTAAACATTGCAAATCTTAGCGCCCTCTGCATTCCATCTGATATCTATTAATATCTATTAATGAGCTAACAAAGGAGTCAAACATGAATAAAACGATGAAAGGGGGGTGGGGGTGGAAGGGAAAGAACCATGCACATTTTTCAATCACAGCGTTTCAACTATCTGGCAATCTACAAAACTGTTTCGAAGTTTTTACAGCTCATCAGCTGGATATTCCCGTCTCCTTTGCCCTCTTTGCTTAGAAAAGCATTGGAAACGCAACAATGAATTTGTTACAACTTAAAAGAAACCGATGCTTTTCTTTATGCGTATTTCCAAGACGAAAAAAAAAAAAAAAAGGCAACTAAAAGTTTTCAAGACCTTCTGTTTTTTTCAATTTCAGTTTGTGATTCAAGAAAGTTATAGTCCATGTTTGGAGACAGTCTAAAAACAACTTTATTGTAACTACAACAACCTAATATTCGTGAGATATTTGATTAACAGAAGATAATACAGTAAAACCTCGTTAAGTCGTCACTCCATTTTAGTCGTCGTTTTCCTTTGGTCCCGACTAGGTTTCTTACACAACAATGTAAAATAACCCTCCTTAACCCGTCACCAAATTTAATTCTACTCCGGATAACTCGTCACCCTAAAAAATGGCTAAAAGCATCTTTCTTCTCCATTTTGCATGCCATCATGTTGTCTTTTCAGCCCCGCCCCTTCACTTTAAGAAAGCCAAGCCTTTACGGGGAATTTTCGACCATGCCTGTCAATTCGGGGGATTTGGGTTCTTAGAATCTCGCTGCTGATCATTCAAAGCACACTTCTCGCTGCGACTCTGTCGAGTGTAGACGTTTTTCTTGACCGCTCCTGAGTGTGACTTTATTTCAGAGCGAGTAAGCCCCGCTATAAGGGCTTTCTCTTGCAATTTCGTGGTTCGATTACATTATTAACGTGGCAGGGAAACGAAAACTTACCTCGTTATCTTTTAAAGAAAAAAAAAATACTTAATTGCACTTTCTGAAAAATCATATGTTTCGAAAACAGCTTTTGCCAAAGAACACCATGTTCCCAGGACTACATTAAACGATATTCTATCATCGAAACAAGTAAATGAAGAAGCGGACTGCAAAGACAAAAGAAAGAGAATGAGGAAATGGAAGTTTGACGAGATCGAGGAGGTTTTAGTTCGATGGCTCAAACATGCACAGATGGCAAAATATGCCGATTTCTGTCGTGATGCCCACTCCGCCTAAGGTGTCACTCCGCTTAAGTCGTCAAAAATGTTTGGTCCCTTCAGTGACGACTTAACGAGGTTTTACTGTATTATTAGTTTTTTAGAAAACAAAAAGTTCTGTACTATTCTGGTTCTGCTGTATTATAATTTAAAAAGGAATTCCTGAAAGAACATAAAGTCTATTTCTTTAAAATAGTGTTTTTTGTTTTTGTATTTTTTTTAGTTTCGTGAAAATAAGCCTATGTTTTGTTTTCGAATTATAATATTAACTGAATAGAAACAAGTCAAAAAAATTATTATCGGGAAAAAAATAATTAAATTCAAATATTTTTAATTTAAAATTATCTAAAGGCGATTAATTTTAATCAAACCCTTGGTGCAAATTAACGGATTAAAGTAAAAGGGTTAATATTCATTGTTTTGAGACAACCATAGAAATCCATTGTTTAGATTCCAATGCTTTTCTGTGGGAATTTTTGTCTCCTTCTCGCACTAATTTCTCTTTAAGGACCCCCCACCCCCATTTGTAAAAAATTTCAAATATAAAATTAGATCGTCTCTAGTCCTTAAACACGTATACCAAGTTTCAAGAAGATCCGTAAAGAGGTTCAAAAGTTATTTTTGGGATGACACACAGACAGACTGACTAATTTTCGCAATTTAAAATAAAAAAAAAAAACAGCAAACGTTGTAAGGAAAGTAAGCTTCAAAGTCTTTCAGATACTTCTTGTTATCAGACATGTAAAATCTAAGACGTATATTTTAATGTAAATCAGTAGGAAGTATTTTGTGTATGTGTGTGTTGCTTTTAATTTCCTTATGTCTGTTGCCGTGATATCTTTAAATACTCAAAAAAAGCAGTCAGGATCTTAGCGAGTGGCCTTTATTCAAATGCTAAAGGTAAAGAAGTTTAGAGACAGAATATCCTGCGGGGAAAAAATAAAGCAAGGAAAATGAAAAGACTAAAAGGCATGCATTAAAATTACTTTTCCTCTACATAGTTCAAATATTTTGTTTACCTGAGGCAACAGATGAATACATAAATATATAGAGTTTTAATTAAGGAATTTATTGTTGTGGGAGGGGACAAGAAAGGCTTATCTTTGTACATGTGCACGTTATGGTATCAGTGTGAGTGAAATATATCACCACCCCCTTTCCTACAAATGGGTAGATTATCGAATCAGTTGTTAACTCATTTATAAAAAATGTTTTCTTCCTAAAAACAAGATTACACATGAAGCGTAATTGGATAACACAGAAACTGTGACAGGATGTTTATATCCTTGCAGATACTTCCTTGTACTGATTATGTTCTACACGGAAGATGCCACTGTGACATGGCATCACTTTAATCTGATGCTTGTAAAACGCTTAATACGAGTCGGTAAGAAAAGCGGTTAGAACAAAAGTTTTCAAATGCAAATTTAAGTCCTAAACTCATGTCTGTCCGTCCGTCTGTGATCACAACAACTCAAAAGCCCTAGAAAGCTGAAAGTAGATTGTTACAAGAAAGACCCTTATTGGTTGTGTTAGATATCGGACCTACAAGGAAGGGACCAAAAAAACTATCCGTTCATCTTGATCAAGGAAAGTCATGTCCTTCAAAGCTGAGATTTTCGTAGATTAATTTTATACCGGAGATTTCTAATATTTTTGGTAAAAATCAAATCAGTAGGTTAGGAGGTGCGAAGGAAAACTGTCCTCATAAATGAAGAAAGCACTCTTACCACACGGATATTCAAAAGTTGACACACCAAGTATATGTTGTTTTACCCACAGAGCGTATATTTCATTTTAATGGTAGAGAAACATTCCTAAATATGATTTCCGTGGTGATTTCATAGAAAACTACAGTCCAACAGACGGATCTTGACGATCTCGTTTGCATGAGAATTACGGAAAACACGAGATCTGGCCATTAGCCTCTTCAGGAGGTGTCAAGGAATTTAGTACTTTGAATGTCTGTCACTAGGAAAATGCTACCTAATGAATTTATTGTTGTTTATTGACTGTTTTAAATTTATGAAAAGTATATTGAAATATAGCAAAGTCTCATGCATTTTCCCGTATTATAATTCATTTAAATATTTCAATGAAATGTAAACATAAATATATGTACTTGGATAGAGGCTAGTCTCGCGTAAATTACGTGAAATCACGAAAAAACGAGATCGTCAAGATCCGTCTGTTGGACTATAACAATACACTAGTCTTCAGTAAAGCGCCGCTATAATTGCAATAATAAAAAAATAAAAAAGCTGCTGAAAATTACTTCCCATTTTCCTTTGGTAGGACTCTTTATTATTCTAGTATTCGAATGTTGGAATGCCAACTATACCTTGTTATTGCTTCCGTTTTCCGATCGTAAGAACGAAAAGTTCTGTTCCACAGTAAAATCTACACAAAGATATAGGTTGATTTTTAGTAAAACACTGATTTGTCATGAGAATAATTATATATTTTAGTAGGCTATCACATGTATTTCATCGCTTTCGTTATTATTACGAGTGAAACATTACAATTCAGGGAGTTCAGTTTTTTGAATTAACTTCATTGTTGTTTTTTCATTAATTTCATTCACCATTTGTTTCCTTTGAAAACATCAACGAATTTAAGAGATCGCTTTTGAATTCCGCCACAATGCTTAAATAGGGACGCCCGCCCACCCACATACAGTCATTAGTTTGACATAGACATTTCCATAGTCTCTATTCTTCCTTTCTTTGAACTTTTTTTTTGCTTTGCGTGGGTGGATTGTTATTGGCAGCCGTTTCCTTCACCTTTAGCATTTCTACCGAGTCGCTGACATGTTTGTGCACAAAGGTCTTCTCCCACGCAATTAACTTATTAATTTTATGAATTTAGATTTGAAGTACCGTAAAATTATATCTGGCTTCAATTCTGTATCCGCTAAACCAGTTCTCAAGCTTTTCACTAACAGCGCTCTCCCCTTCCTGAAGCTTTCACATATTACGTAGATGTTATTATTATTTTTTGGTTTTGAAGAAGACACTTTATTAATAAAATATGTATCTAATAAAACATTAATAATAATAATAATAATTAAAAGTGACTCAAATAACTAACGACCTACTTTTCTTAAAATGTTTTGTTTGTTTTTGTTTTTTAAACTTTAAATCTAGTTAATTTTAATCATATAGAGCACGCGGAAATCAGTAATACCGTACTGAAGGAATTAACATGCGTTGATAAACATGATCAAAAATTTGTTGTTTCGTTTTTTTGTTTTTTTTTAATACTTTTTGTCTATCTTAGTTTTTATAGCTTTCGCGCGCAAATTTCCCGGCGAGGAACTGACAAGGAAAAATTTTCATCGTCTCTTGTCAATAAAGTATTCATGCAAAGTTTGAAGAGGATTTGTTCACTGGTTTAGAAGGGATACAAATATACAGACGAAGTTAGAATTTTCAACACTAGAACACCAAACAGCTCTCATATTAAGTTTCTCGCTTTTGCCACTAGAGTGATTTGCAATTGAAGGAATTCTACGAATATTGTGAGCCTCTAACTTTTGTAGGAAGATAGACTCAAGAATGATGTAGAAGTAATGAATTAAAAAATATATAAACAGATTGAAAGAACTTAAAGCCTACTTTCCTTACATCTTATTTCTTTTTTTCTTTTTTTTTTTAAGTTTAAACACGAAAAGCATACATTTATATTCCCATTATTACATCTGTTGAATACAGACCATACAAAGTTTTCTATTTTCTGAAAAAAAAAAAAAAAAAAAAAATAATTAAATCTTCATTATTACTTAAATCATTTAAATCGGTTGTAACTTCGAGCAGTGGATTAAGGCTTTAGAATTTACAGTTTAAGACAACGACATATTAAGAGAAATAGGATAGAAATCCATTGTTTAGATTCCAATGCTTTTCTAAGGAAATTACTGTTGACTTCTCGCGCTGATTTCTTGACGAGAACCCATTTGGAAAAGATTTCACTATAAAAAGTTAGATCGTCCCTAGTCCTTAATTATGCATACCAAGTTTCAAGAAGATCCATCCAGCAGTTGATAAGTTATTTGGGATAACTCGCCTACAGACTGACTGACTTGATAAGCCATACTTTGCTATTGGAACGTAGACTCATAAAATGTACAACCAAGGAATCAAATAGAAATACGAAAGTAGAAGAAAACGAAAAAATTCCATAAAATTTCGTAATCTAAGACTTCGGAAATATCTCGTGTACTCCTATTCCTTTTTGGGGCGATATATCTTGATATTTTTTGGGAGAACCATGTTTCTCTGACAGTAAATAAATAAGGACAATTTTAAAAAAGTTTCTGAATGGTTTCCCCTCCTCCTCGACAACAAAAATAAGTAAAGCTTGGACACCCACCCCTACCTCGAATGCTTACGTAATACTTGAACGACCCTTTCTCCTTCTATTGACTTTCCTTCAGTTGAAGTGGTAGCAAAAATGGCGTCCTCTGCTTCTTTTAGTCTCGTCTCTTTGATTCGTCAGTTCTAAGCAAGCGTGTGATTGGTCAAAGACCTTCAAAACACACTTGAAGGTCTATTGAGAACGGAAGGCTTTCAACTGTAAAGGCACTTAAGCTTTGATCTCAAAAGCTTTTCATTCGACTGTGTTTATCTGCATCGTCTTACTGGAGTAGTAATATGAAGGCTCTGGAATTCATATAGTGTTGACTGGCGCATCCCACAGTTGTCAGCGCATATTATATAATTTCCTGAAGTTTTTCCCGGTGGATAACGAGAAAATTATTGGCAATTTACTAACATTATCTGATACCTTTTGATTCTTCTTATTGTATTTTTCTATAGATTAACAAATATACATACGATGATCCACTCAATAAAAGACACCGATTCTCATTCTGTTACTCCTATATTTTCTCGAAGGTTTTCTTGATATATCATCCAAAGCCTGTCCTCTTAAGCTGAACGGAAGCTAGATTGAGGGAAAAAATTAGGCATTCGACTTTAGAAGTTTCTCTGGATAGTGATATTTGCATTAAATTCGAATTAAAAATTGTATCTTTTTCGAGGTAAAGCAGATTTTTATTTTTCATTTTTTGAGAATCTGCAAAAAATTTGTATAAAATCTGCATAAATTTGCAGTTGCTGCTTTACATTTAAAATCCCAGAGTTCTGAACGCTCCCTTGCCATTCTGCCATGCACGATCGTTCACTCCAGAACGCTGACAAAGTTGATTGCTTGAACCTTTCATTAGGTTTCAGATTCACTTTTTGGCAGAAGCCATACGACGGATCATTGCTTCAAAAAAAAGATAAAATTACTTTTGGAAATTGAAATTGGTATAAGATCTATCCTCATTGCATTATCACATTAAAGCGTACATTCAGAAATAAATGATTCTTTAGTATATGAGCGCCTACATTTCTGTAAAATTCGAGACGTCGACAGTCCGTTTTCATTTTCGATTACATAAGCTACATTTCATTGACGTATGCTTTCAAATATTGTTTGAATCCCATAACAATGAAAAGCAACAATTAAACTTCATTGTTGCTGTGACGTAACGTCTAGAAATCCATGCGTCAGTGTCATTGTTGGCCTCCTAGCAATGGTCGACAGAAATCCTGAGACCGACTTGTTCTTAGAATAAAGTCCATTCCTATATTAAAATCTTTTCGGTGATATTCGCAATATACCTTACAGCAGCCATTAGAAGATCCTCGATTGAATCCCATCTTGATTGACGCTTGTCAATTTTATTTCGAATAGACGCTGCTGACGTAAGAAGCGGGCATTTCCAAGACCGGATGGAGGGGTTAATAAGGATGCTTAACATCAGGAACGGAAAGGCTTCAACACAGAACGCTCAAAGTAGACTTCATATCAATAAATTAATAATTCGATTCGAGTCATATAAAGACCGAAAGGCTTAATATTTATCACAGGTTTTTTTTTTATGTTTTGTTTTTTTCCTTTCAAAACTCAAATATCAGTTATCCAATAGCCTCCGAGTACTTATGTATAGTTGCTCCTACATTTATCAGTTTCTAAACTTCGTTTCGCCTTTAACTTGCTAAAAGTAACTTCTTACTTGACGCCCACATACCATATACAGGGAATTGTTGTATTTCAATTTACAACATTTAGATGTTTCCTTGTACTTTCATCTAACGAAAGTTATCATATTTTTTTTTTCTTTCTTTTCGTTTTGCTATTTTCTCTGTATTGTAATTTAGTATCTTTACGACAGTTGCGTTAAGATGCTAACAGCAAATTGTGCCACAAGGAGACTTTTTTTTTTTTTTCCGGTAATTGTGGCACACGCTTCTCTATTATTGGTATGGGCTGCGATTTTTTATTAATTTAATTGGATTTAGATCTTTTTTTTTAAGTAGAATTTGAGGAGTTAATCTGTTAAATGACAATTAAAAAAAATAAAATAAAGTAAAATAAAATAAGATAGAGTGGCATCAGACAGTTTATTATTGGGGCAGAAATAATGTATGAATAATAAAAAAATATTGAGAAATATTAGATAAAAAAAGTTATACAATACTATAAATGGAATCTCAAGATTCGAAATTTGATTCTACAATAATTTTTTTTTTATCAAAGTTTTAATTATCTTTATGCTTTTATTTTTAGCCTAATATCAACCGAAAAGTGAGACTTTCAAATAAGTCAGTCTGTATTACATGACATTTTAGAACGACTGTGTAAATCTTCTTGAAACTTGGTATGCATAATCGAAGACTAACTTTTAAATTTGAAATCTTTTCTATGTGGGTCTTTGTCGAGAAATTAGCGCGAGAAGATCAACAAAAATCCCCTTAGAAAAACACTGGAAATGTAAACAATGGCTTTTTATCACAAATTAAACAGATGGAAAACAGATGACTAGGTTTAAAAAACTCATTTACACATTAAAAATACATGCCACAACCGGTTTCACTCTATTCAGGGCATTTTCAAGTGACTTAGGGTGAAACCGGTTGTGACATGTATTTTTAATGTGTAAATAAGTTTATTAAACGTAGTCATATGTGTTTTCCGTTTGTTTAATTTGTAACAAAAATGTGCACACGTTAAATATTTTAATTGGCTTTTTCAGCTGTTAATACTTCATTGTTTCAAACAGTGGGAATTAATCCTTTGTGCTAATCCATTGCACGTAGTTTGACACCATTTAATAACTCCTATTTACACCATTTAAAGTAAATAATGAGGCTTTCGTATATTTATTTATTTTTTTATTTTTAGAAAACGAAAAATTTGGATTACAGATAGATATTATAATTTTTGATAGATATTATAATTTTTTGATAGATATTATAATTTTTTGATAGATATTATAATTTTTGATAGATATCGTAATTTGAATATGAAAGTTAACTTTCGTTTTTGTCGTTTTTCACGATTTAAAATAAAAATAAAAAATAAAAAGATTATTTTAAGGGCTTTAATTTTTTCAAACTTCTTGTTTTTCGTTTAATTTTCATTCATTTTCATTAAAAATCCTGTGTGGAAATTTGAGTATTTTATGAACACAGTGTCACTGATTCACTGATATTTTTTTTTATTTATTTTTCAAGGAGCGTAATTAATTCCTTTGATTCCAAGCAAAGCTTGCGTAGCAGTTATTTATTGAACTATCCCAGTGAATTGTTTTTAATATTTTCGTTTAGTTTTGGAAATAGCACATTTATTTTCCACCACGAACAGTTCATTATCTCGTCGACTGCAATACTTGTTAAGTAATTCCACCATTTCCCGCAACGCGGCGCGCAGTGAAATGGTTTGGAAATCCATAAACCATCAATTGGGGGAATTCGAACTTGCCCGAATCACATGAGCTATTCGCGAGCGCGGATTCCGATCATTGTTTTTATTATTAAAACCGACACACCATAACTTTAATCATTTCATTGCTGCAATAAAAACCAGTTTTGTAAATGAGCCAGAACGTGATAGGGTTACTGTTTGGACGGCGAAGCTGTTTTACGACTTGCAAATGGCAGAGCGAAATAAGCGACAACGAAGAATGTCGTCGGGAGTCGGATGTTCTTTTATCACAAACCGTGAAGATCGATTTCGAAGGAGAATATTCCTTTTTTTTTTAATCTAAAAAATAAGGCGTTTTTGTTGTTAATTCTTAATTTAGAAACAGTGTTTGCTCTTGTAAAATTTCAGTGTCGAGTCGTACAAAAATTATGCCTATCATTTGTCGGACTCAACGCAAAAGTTCTGTACTGCTGTAACATAGTGTAATACAACATTTCCCAAACTGGGGGCGCGAAAACTTTTTGAAATGTTAACAATTTTGTACTTATTAAAAAATTGTAATTGTGATATAACAGAAAGTAAGATGGATCTCTAGCTCAGGGACCCCTCTATCTAAAAACATGATCTCAAGTAGAGCCATTTGTGCAGTTGGAAAACTATTGATAAGAAAGTTGTGTCACGCACTTTTTCTAATGCATATTGTATAAGTGACAACTTTCTCACAGTTTATAATTTTCCGAAATACCACCGTCAACATCAATGCGCTTTAGAACTCACAACTGCAGACAGACACACGTTACAGCGGAACGGAAGGACAGTAATATCCCAAATTCAAAATACTGTACATTTTAAACAGGTGTATTCGGAACCCGTTCGGAATGTAACATGTACGTGCTCATATAAACTTTCTTTAGAATGACAGAGACTATGACCTCCCGGTAAATTGATCTTTCTTGCCTAAGACTTTTTCACTGTATCACTAAGGTGCGTTAATATATTGGAAACAAGGCCTGCAATCTCCACAGAAGAACCAGTTACAAACAACGCTTAAAAAGAAACTTCGACACGCCTATTTAAGCAGACAAAGAATCACAGACCTAATGCGTGATTCTTGTACTTACTCACGAATGCTGAAGATGTCGTTCGTTGATGAAGCGTTGTTTGCGTAATGATGAGACCCCTAATGCCAGGCTCTAGCAAACGACAGACAGCACGAATTTGAATGCCTTGGCGTTTAGAGAAAGTCAAATTGTTTTGTGTTTCGTCCACTCCTGACATGTCAATACTTGAACCAGTATCACTGAAAGCGTCCTTATACAGAAGATTCTACTGGAATAACCAGCTATTGATTCGAGATAGGGACTTTAAAAAAATCAACAGCACTAAAAAAAAAAAAAAAAAAAAAAAAAGCAATAAACTTCCGAATCACAGAATTTCCTTAGCAGTCTTGTTCACCTGATCTCACTTGTCATTTACATGTATGGCACACCGATAGAAACGGTTTTTTTAAGCTATGCACGAGGCCTTAGGCATTCGTGGACTGCAAAACCGCAGGCCCTGTGCAGAAATCCTACGTTGGTTAAGCCTAAAACCGTCTCTCAATAATTCATTTAATGTACATTAAAGCATCTTATTCGACCCTATTTCTATATTTGCATCTTCCCTGTATTACGTGTTTACTTTTGCAGGTGGGGAATGAAGTATTTATGCTTGAATATTCGAAATTTTGTCTTGAATATTCAAATTTACAGGTTCTCTGGTCTGAGAAGTGTTTTACGCATGAATGAACAATAGCCACTGCTCCTATGTTAAAGGAAGGTTCACTTTACGACGACTTGCTTAACGACCATCATTCATGAACCAATTTAGTCGTAAAAACGAGAACCTACAATATTAGTAGCAAGACAATGATAAAAGAACCCTGTTAGATATTTTTTTTTAAACTTAATAGCTCTTACTACACAAGATGTTTGCTAGTTGATAGTCGATAGTGTTTCTTTCTATAAGCCTCTCTGTTGACACAAAGTCCTCTCCAAGTGGTTTTCTATCGGTGAGGTTTGTTGAACGCAGGCGTTGGCCGTCTGCCAGCTTCCTTCTTCGGGGGAGTCTTCGCGCTGCCATCGGCAACCGTACACATACAGCGGAGTGGGAAGCCTCATATCGATTGAGCTGTGTGAGGGTAATTACAGCGGGACGGGTTGGCTCACGTGCTCAGATTGGTTTCTTTGTGTATTTCTCCATTGCTGAGATGGCTTCGGCGTATGTTTGCTTAGCAACTACAGATCGTCTATCTACCAACCCCTCCTTTTCTCAGATCCCTTCGCCGCCATTTCAAACTAGGTATTCGTGAGTGAAATACGACGACTTGTGTTTGTTTTTTTTTTACTTGAAGAAATTGCTCGAAATTCAAATTATAAAGCAAAGAAAAATAACGACGTAAAATTGAAAACTGAAAAGAGAAACTCGAGCCTGTAAAGAACTTGACTTAGAGTTAAAAGGTAGTCCAAAGACATTATTTAATTTTCTGGCGGTAAAAAAAAAGATATTAAATTAAATAAACATGTATTTGCTCTGGAAAAACTAAGTATTGTTCGTTTTCGAAAGCGAGAACGACCACTCGCGGACAATTGTACTCCGCAAAGGGGTGATACGCTGAGATGGGCACTTTCCTAAGACCTGTTTTTCTTTTAATACCTGTTATTTTTGCAATTGTGTTTATTCTTTCCATAATTCTTTCCCGAAAAGCGCAAATAGAACGCAGCTACTAGTAAACTAACACTATAAATATCCCCTCTTTGTTTCTCCTCACTCCTATTTTGATGAAATCGATGGAGACCTGACGCATGCGCAAAAGCGTTGAAGGCTCTCGTAAACAAAACCGAACAGAATTAGATCATTTGTTTTAATTTTAGAACTTAAGTCATAGCTAAACGGTATTCATATTAATAATGATAATGATGTCACTCCGCGACCATTTCTCAGTGACAACCAATTGTTTCACAATGGCTGCCAACGCAACGAGGATTTCGACTGCATCGAAAGTAAGTTTTTATAAAAACAGAAGCGTCAGACGAACTATTGTGAATGCCTCTAAAAGTATTAATTCTGTTTTAAAGAAAACATAACTTGTATTTTGAGAATATCATTTGTAAAATCAAAGGCTACGTAAGTAACTGGCTTCGAACTGACGCCAATAATAATTATAGAATAACGAGGGGGGAAAAATGGTAGAATGGTGAGTTCTACCTTAAAATTCGAGTTAACTTTTCAAATTAGACTCTTGCCACATGCGGTCAAATTAATATTTCAAGTGATGGTTTTTATTGTTCGTAATTGCTGACATAATTTCAAGATCTATTTTTGGTGAATTGGTTAATTGGCGAGATACGAATCGCTCCGGCCAATTCTGGAAATTTACTAATAGTGTCTATGAAAAGCCGGCGTCGTCCACTTTGCGAGAACAATTTAACACTCAACAGCAGTTAAATTGATAGAAGAACGATCGAGTTTCGAAATCACACAACAAGTTGCTGAAAGTACTTAGAGGCTACTTTCCTGGAGATACTTTTCCTTAAAGATTCTATGTTTTATTTCTTTTTTTATTTCTTAAAGTTGTGAAAACGACAAAAATGTAAAAACTACGTTAGTATTCAAATTCGAATATTTACTCAATATAATCATTTTTATCCAGCTTTTATTTGGAAAATGAAGCTTATTAAATCAGGCAATCTGTATGTGTGTGTGCGAGTTCATTTGACTTTGTGTCCCTTCCTAATAACTTTTGATCCGCCGATGGATCTTCTTGAAACTTGTACGAATATTTAAGGACTGGATACGATCTAACTTTTATACTGAAATTAACCCTTTTCCAATTGGCTTCTTGTCGAAAAATCAGAGTGAGAAAAAGACGACACAAATTCCTTGGAATCTAAACAGTGGACTTCGAATGTCTTAAACAATGATGTTGTGTCGCTTGTGAGCTCGAAGATCACTCAAATTTTCTTAAGTAAGAACATTCCTGTAAAGCCCATTGCACATGGATCCGAAAATCGTTCGGTCGGATCCACGTGTAATGGGCTTGAGGGAAGCGTTTGAGACCAAAATTATCATATTGAAATTAAAAAAGGTAAGATGAAAGAGGGTGTTTGGAACACAATTTACGTATAGGGTGATTCAATCCAAAATTTACATACCTCATTCACCTTACCTTTTTGTCATTTCAACACGATAATTTTGGTCTCAAACGTTCCCCTTAAGCCCATTATAAATGGATGCGACCGACCGATTTTCGGGTCCGTGTGCAACGGGCTTTAGGACAGTTCTCCTTAGAATTCGATGAAATTTGATACGAGAGTAGTTGATTCAACTGCGATTTCTGATCTAGAACAAGGGCTGACAAAGAACATTTTTTTTTCTTCTTCAATTACCTAATGTTACGACGCTTATATTAGGAGTTTTTTTTTTTTTTAAGTATGTTATTTCCCTTTCAGAAGATAATTGCTGTGATTATCGTTGCGACCTATCTGACCCGAGTGTCAAGGGCGAGACATGTAGCTCACTAATTGGAAACACCTTTACCCAAGTTCATAAATTATTGGAACGACACAAAATAATTACCCATTCCAGTTGGATTTAAGTGGGACAGCAGGCATTTTTTTTTCCTTTTAATTATTTAGTCTTTGCAATATCTGTCCTCTTTGTCTAACATTATTATTATTATTATTAGCAAAACCGAGTTAAATGTCATTATGCTAATATTAGCCTAGGATATTAATTAATATTAGGATACTCTTGACATCACGTTTTTGAAATAAAATTGTCGGTGTTAAATTCGAAAAGAAGATCGGAAAACCATAGCATTTTTATTAGGCGCATTCACTTTTCAATGTTGTTTTGTATTTATTTGTTAATAGGGCAAAGAGAGGTTCTTATGTTGTGTCGTCGCCGTCGTTGAACCTTCGAAGGAAACGGAAATTTGCAAGAGCAGCCACTATATGGAGATGAGGTCTCCGTGGTTGTAGCATTAGCTGTAAAAGGTTTATGGAAACGTTAAACGTATGACCCTTAATTTTTATCCAGTCTCGATGAAATTTCAGGGTGGCGTTAAAATTATGTCGGCTTTTCTAAATATCGTGTTTCACGAACATCGGTCCAGTAGGAGTCTAGTCGTTTCCTAAGTACGGACAAACGATTGACATCATCTGATTTCGACTGCTTTAAGCGTAAACGTCCCTGAATGCTAAAGTTCAAAATGCGGTAACCTTGGGAATCTGCAGTGCGCGATGCCGGTTGTGAGAATAACAACCGGCTGACTTGGTTAGCATAGACGCACCGATACAGGAGAAGTAGATCAACGAATTCGTAATAAACATGCGATTCTGCTCTTATCAGAGTAGGTTTTTACATTGGTGGGAAGTCCGAGCCGCGAGAAGTATTTCCGTCAAACTTTCACTTGAAAATATATACGAGCTCATAGAAATAACAACGTACGGATGATTTTTCATTAAGAGGAAATTTAAATCCTATCAGTTTAAAGTCTCAAAGATGGTTTGGTAATTTTATGCTAGATCCATTTTATACCACAGGATTTACAAGAAAGATCCTACAAGGAGCCTTTCAAAATACGTTGGCTCTTTGCAGTATCTATAAACTACAAACCTGCAATTTTATTGGTAGATAAACATTATCAAATACGATCTCCTGTTGATTTTGAAAGAAATTAGACCCATAGTGACTGAAATATCAGATACGAGTTCCGTAAAGCGTCGTTACTTCAATAAATTAATATAAATTACCTAGAACTGTTGAAAGTTTATCAATACTATCATTTGGTATAGCTCTTTTTCTCTCTTACTAAGCAGGCACGTCAACTATCTTGTTGGTTTTCTTCAACAATGGTAGGTCTCCTTGAAATTCGTCATTCTATTCATAATAACCATTTACGACTTTTGAGAACAATGTTCTTGAAGGTAGATTCTCGAAACTTCTTTGTGTCCCGTGCATTTTATTGCTTTCCTTTTCAATGGAGAGAATTCAAATTAACTTGAGGAACTATTTTTAACGTTTCTGCAAGCGATTAAAGTTCAGATGTAATTGTAGTCTTTCAGACAGACTTCTTCTAAGGTTAAAGCACCACGTGTCCTTAAGTGGCACAGGAGGTCGGCGCTCCTGCGATCCGCAGTTCAAGTAGAATTTCGGAGCTCAGTCCTATTCTCGCCCATCCTAATTCTTCAGGAATGAAAAATTATTCTCGTACCCTTTACCAAAAAAAATCTTTAAGGGATTATTATTTCTTTAGATCTATTTGATAACGTATTTAGAATTACATAATTATTTGTTAAAATAATAAAAAATGTAGAATCAATGACAATTTTTTTTTTTTTTTTTTTTTTTACAGTTATTTGTGAATTACAAAGTTAAATTATGTTCTTTGTTGAAAAGTGTTCAATGCTAAGTTGCAGTTCCTGAGTTGCATTCTGGGAGTTTCAACTCTCGTCGTGAGCACTTTAAGTTTGTAACATGTTAAAAATGGACCATTTTTCAAATTCTGTGGTCTATTTCTTCTTACATTTTATTGAACTAATTGTCTTGGCAATCCACATTTATGAACGCAGTGTGCCAGAATGTGGAATGGGAGGGATTATAATAGACATTCAAAAAGAAAAAATTATATCCTTCTTCCAGGAGGAAAAGATTACAAAAAATAAAAAAATAAACTCCAAAAAAAAGTTTCAAAATGCTGGATTTGTTCTTTTTTGGAGGCAATGGGGAGTTACAACCTTCACCTTCCCCTCGGTATGCCATTATCGACATGGTACGATCTGTTTTTGTTTTTTTTAATTGAAATTTTACTCGTGTTCATCCCTGTGAGAAACTTGCCCGTGAAAATTACAAAGATTGCCAATTAAACAAGGTAGGGATAGCGATTAGTTAACCAATCACAACGTCTTCTGATACGTATAAGAAAATATAATTGATATTGCTTTAATTTCCTTATTGTTATAAATGTGATTGTTGCCAATGCAAGTGATTGTTGTAGAGCTGTATTGTACATGCAATTGTTGCGTATGCAAAACACGCAATTATTGCGATTGTTGTCATTGTCGCCAGTGATATTTTAAAGATACTTGTCCACGACAAAACGGGAATGTAGGTCTTCTGATCTTGATCAGAAACAAAAAAACAAAAAACAAACAAGCATTCAATATAGGGATTTCTTTCTTAGTACGTAACAATGTAAAATTTATTGTTTTAAAATTGCGCGTGCTTTATTTGAAATTAATTTCATCTTCGAATTTACTCAGTTTTTAACAAATGGAAAATCTGAAGATAGATTGTTTTCATAGGAAGAATAATTTAAAAGCATAGAGCTTTTCGTCTGGACGACATTAAAAAAAAAAACTATTACACAACGCTTCAAAAAAAGAAAGCTTCAAATTCTTTCAAGAGCGTCGTGTTTTATTTTGAAGATTAGCATATTTTGGCTCCACTCGCAACCGTAGATTAAGATTCTCTGCTCTAAATCCAAGCTGGTTACACCACAAATCTAGAAAGCTGTTTTAAGATTTATGTTTTCCCACAATTGAAACTCGTCATTTATTTTATATTTAGCTGAAAATGATATCGTAAATAGGTTTTGAGGCTTTTGTGGAGGAAGATCTGCATCTTCGATTTTTATAATGGTAGCTATTGTTTTTTTATTGAGGTCATATATTAAGGTTGTTTTTCTTGTTGCATATTTTTGTACATCTACCTACGAATTTTCCATATCATCAGTGTGCGAAATTTGCCTCCAATTGTTTTAAAGATCCAGTATTAACGACAATTCTAAGCATCTTAAAAGCATAGGATTTGGATGGAATTGTTTGCACCGTATTCTTCAATAGTTTGTTCATTTTTCTGTGGCTTATTTAAAAATGAAAACGTTTATAATAAAAGAATTCGACATTTTATCTACGTATTGTCAATTCTCGGTGCAGATCGAAGTTTTACCCGGTGGAGGTGGGACGTTTTGAGTCTTCTCAAGACTGGTCCTAGGACTCACTCAGCCCCCTATCAAAGGAGCACCGCGTTTCTTAAATCAATAAAACTTGATAAAGATGTAGATAGAAAAATTAACAAGAAACCTTAGTGCAATATAATTGAAGAATTGAAGTTATGGAGTTAAAATGAAAATAGTCAACACACTAATTATTAATACAAAGCATATAATTAGAAATTAAAAAGAAAATGTGTACATATTGGGAGCAACAATAACTCAGGTTGACAACGGGCTCTGATGAAGTGTCCGAAAGCTACCAATATGTATGTATTTTCTTTTTTATTTCTCATTAAGTTTATTTGTTTTGTATTACTAATTAGTGTGTTGTCTATTCCATTTTAACTCCTTAACTATGTTTTAAACACGTTAAACTGAATTCCAAAAATTATTAGTTAAATCAGAAATACCTTTTCTTTTCCTGAGGTTAAGGTGGGCGAGCGTTGGAACGGCCCTTCGAAATTAAGCTTAGACCGTTGCCATCATAGAAAGATACGGACGCACTTCTTTAATCTCTTATCCTTAATTTACAGTAAAAAAAAAAAAAAAAAAAAAAGAAATCTCTAGGCTTCCATTTCTGATTATACAATTACAATTTCATATATTTCCGATGCGGTAACGACAGTGACATTTTCTAAAATAGTCTTTGAATAAAATTACCACATTTAAAAGCGCAAGGGTTAAAACGTCAAAGAACTAAAATAACTGAAAAAACGTACTTCTCAACATTTTCTCTTTCATTGGGGATCTGCAACAATTACAGATTAGTCAGATTACAGATTACAAACAATTACAGATTACATGAATCTACTGCACCGCTGTAATTATTTTGTCACAACTTCATTCATAAGTGATTTTGTGAATGGCAAAGATATTCAGTAGAACTAGGCCATCCCCTGGTAAGTATGAGATAATCCAAGAAGAATCGATTCCAAGCGGTTATGGCAAAAAGTGATATTTTATTCCTTTTTGAATGAACTCATTATTTGATAGCGCGCGAACAAATAGAATAAAAGTAGGATTCGATATTGGGGGACCAGCAGTAGTCCAATGGTTAGCGTTCCTGACTGCGAGGTCCTCGGTTCGAATCTCATGCAAAGCGAAAAAAAATTTTAAAAAAATAAAAATTTTATAATCTGACTTTCTCAGCAAGGGAAACTAATAATTAACAATTGCGCCGAACAGAGAAATAAAGATTTTAGTCATATAGATTAACAGGAAATTGAGAACGTTCCTGTTGCTGTCCGGCTCCCCCCTTCCCCTTCCCAAAAAACATTGATATATTAATTGGACAGAAATGTCTAGAAAACTCCCTATCGGCAGATTTGCAATCCCATACTTGTAGTTTTAGTCTAATGTTAAGTTGCACCGAAAATTATTGTGAATTTTTTTTTTCTTTTTTACATTCGTACAATTATATCTACTATTAATATTGTCTACAATTGTTTTATTACGTTGCTTATTGGTAACTTCTTTATTAAACTAGTTGAAGTGTTAGAAAATAGTATTCCTAGGAAATTACTTTAAAATGGAAGATACTAAAGTGCTTTTTACTGTAATATTTCCAAAGAGGAAAAACGTAACATTCTCACAATAGACGAGCCGACCGAACGGTCTTTCGGTTTATCAAAGGAATTATCAAATATTAAAATATTTATACGTTTAATATAAGAAAAAGAAACAATAGTGAAAACTGATCAGAAATCATTAAGAAGTTATTTTTTTTTTTTTTAATTTATAAAAAACATGTTTTTGCGGAGATAACAAAACTCGATGTGATAAAAGAAAATGTAGAGAGCCACGGCGCGGTGCTTTCCGGAAAGAATAACAAGAGGCAATAGGCCTATTTTGATAAGGAGATAAGACAAATAGTCCTACCTTTATCTACTAAAATATACATACCGCATTTATTGAATTTTATTCGAATTTTTGACACACTTTTAAAACTCTGCTAGACATGCAATCTGTGAGGTTGAATCTTGCATAACTGGTACTTAAATGACAAGAGACTGTTTTCCCGTTGATAGCACAGATCGATGAAACGTGCGCCGAAGAAGATTAACTTATAGTTCCGTATCTTAGAACTTTCTTTCACTCCTCGAAGAACGATTTGCATGTTAAAATGTGAGCAATAAAAAGAGAGAATTTGTTATTTGCCGGAGAGATTGAAGACTTCTTTACGAAAGCCGCCCTAACGAATGTCAGCAACGTAGAAGTGAAGACAAGTAAGCCTATTTAGTAAAAGTGTTTGAAAACAGAATTATATTGAAATCAAAACTTCCTTTATTTTCATTAGTAAGAAAGTAAGTTATCAATTAACATTGCTGCAAGGTTGGGGAGAAATGATTATTCACCGTATCCCCAGAACTCGCGAGATTATCGTTTTCTGCTCTTGGTCACGTAGGCAGCGTCTGTGATTGGTCGCAGCCATATTTTACTAAGCTCTAACTATAAGCTGTGATATTCGTTTTCATCGTTTTCATTGCGTAGTTATGCAATGACTATTCCAGCTAAATTGACGGAAATAAGTTCGTTCGAAATTGCGATGTAATGTCATTCAAGCTCATCCATTAAACCATACAACATAACAATACTTCTTTAGCTCGCTAGATGGCGCCAACTATCATATTATTTTATCACGTATAATCTAATCAGAATCTATTTTTAATAGAAGATTATTTGTATTTTAAGAAAGTAAAACAATCTATTTTATATATATTATATATATATATATATATATATATATATATATATATATACAGAGTGTTTCCGAAATTACCGTATATTACAGAAGAATATGGCAGACAGTAGGTACGAAAACAAACAGTTTTCATTAAATAATGTGTATCTAGTCTTGCACCGATACAGCGCTACAGTTGTTTCAGTGTTGTGGTTGTTGGCCATGCGCAGGAGATAATCGAGAACCCGTCCCGTGGCTTGCACGATCGCCGGATCTTAATCTGACAATAATTTATTCAATATTTTTATTAATATTATTATACTGCCAAACGATAACACTAATTTGATGGTAACTTGAACAGTTAACCTTTGCTTTATAATGCAGTGTTGATAATAAATTTTCTTATTATTGTTATTTTAAGAGAAGTTTCCATTATTATGCTTTGTGAAGGCGCCAGTGTTTTGACGCCATCTACTTTGGGTGCTTTAATCTTGTTGACTGTTCGTACTTCCTCGTCTGAATCCAGGCTTCCTCGCGATCACTTCTTAATGCCAATTTACCATCACACTGCTCTTTGCGCCTCATCCTTGTGGTGCGTGCTTGGATCGTCTTGCCCACCTAACAACGCTCGCTCCTAAATCCCTGGAATATTACCTGTTCTCCCGCCTGGCGACGCTGCTGTCTGAAAATCCGCCCTCCATATCCCCTTTAGAAGGTCCCTGGCGACATCATGTCCAAGCCTTGCTCTTCTGAGCCGCTGCTCAAGGGTCTACATTCACAATTCACGCACTTCTTTTT
>JAFIDM010004315.1:14978795-14993638 GCA_023159025.1 Thereuonema tuberculata | reverse complement strand
TTAGTTAAAATATTAATTCCTATTCCTCTTACGCGTTCTTGCCGCTATTTCTTAACAAGAACTCACATGGAAAAGATTTCAAAAATAACAGTTAGATCGTCCCTTGTCCTCAAATATGCATACCAAGTTTCAAGAAGATCCATCCAGCGATTTTAAAGCAACGGATCAGTTATTATTAGGAGGGAAAGGACTTACAGGTGTGATCAACTTAATAACTTTCACTGTCTTCAAACTGAAGGTATCCCAAATTATATAATATATCCAAATTACAGGATTGTAATTTTTCGTCAAGGATAAAAGGTTTCACCGTCTTGTTCATTTGTCCGTTTTGTATATTGTCCTTCTTCACTGAGCTTTGGTATACTGGGCGGGATCGGATTGATAAGAGTGTTGCAACTCGAAACGGTACCGTCTCCGATTCCCAGTGCAAAAACCAAATTTATTTATTTATTTATTTATTTTTGCTCAGTGAATTTTTTGTTTAGTTATCTGTTTTCTGTACTGTAATAATTTAAAACCACATTTACGGGATCGATACTTTGCCAAAAATGGGTAGCCAACTTTACTATTCTTTTCTTTTATTTCTCCTTGAAGATTTTATGATCACCGTCTGATAATAGAAGCAAAAGAATTTCTACCAACAGCATGGTAACGATGGTGATTCAATATTAATTCAAAGAATTCTAGGCTAAAAAGTAATATTAGCCTTTTAGTCTCAGAAGCAAGCCGTTGTGAACAGAAATAGCATCGACTTATTACTGCATATAAAATCTCAGCACTGTCGTTCTTGAATGCTGATGATGACGCCGCTCTAGCGGGAGCATCGATAGTTATTGGAGGGGCTTGCCCATTTTATAAATCCGTTTATGGAATTCTGTATTTAAAAGGCCCACAGTAATTTTAGAAATCGCTCATTGCACCCTTTTATAGAGTCCTATTATTATCCCGTCATTGTGACAGACATACCCTTTTGAAATGGTAGTATTCTTCTATGATAGTTGCTACTAATCATTTTTGTTTGTTCATTTCTCAACGGAACCTGTAGTACTAACTGAAGTTGCATCAAAATAAAAATCAGTTATGAAAATACAAATTTAATTCATTACATACACACACAAAAAAAGATCGAAATAAGAATAGAAGTTATAAGAAGTGCAAATACAAAATAAATGCATTTCAGTGTAAACCAGACCGGCTAACATCGCTCAAAACTAAAATGGAATTGGACATGATATGTAACAAGAATAAAGCAATCGTAGATGAACTACGTAGTATCTTAAATTTTAATAAAAATAATAATCCAAGAAAATGTTCACAAGTTAAGCTAGGTGAACCAAATCGAAACATTATTGGATATAATAGGTAAAGAGTAGGAAGAGTAAAGATAAATTTCCAGAAGTTTCTCCATGATTTGATCTCCCTTCCAAAATACTTGTGGATAGTCCACTGGTTTAGGTGCTGGACTGCTGATTGGAGGAGCCCAGGTTCAATTCCTGGAGGTGATTGGGATTTTTCCACGGTTGTTTCTCCTCCAGACAGACCCTAGGGTTCATCTAGCCCTCTCTCAAATGGGTACAGGGTTTCTTATTCAGCGAGCGTCGGGCTGACCATCTGACCTCAACTTGTCCCAGAATTGTTGGGAGCCTAAATCTCTCGTGCACCCTGCATGGCCTATTGCGATACAGTTTAACTTTAACTTCCATAATAATTATTTGGAGAAGATTTGTAGGACTACATTTAACTTTGGCAGTAAACAGAGCCACAGTTTACTGTGCCATTGAGATTGAAACAGATGTCATAGAAGATCTATTAAGATAAAGGCTCAGTTTGTTTTAAGCAGTGAATTGCTTCATTTTCATAGCACAGATTTTACAGAATCTTTCCCATTGCATAGATAGTGGTTGCTGAATTCCAAATGCCTGGTGTCTATTCATTTGCAGGCGAGATAAAAGAATAGGTTATCATGAATGGATTTTATCCAGTTTCTGATCCTTTTAACTTTCTTCTTAATCTGTCTGTGTTGCTGCAGCATGGATTTAAACGTTCAGTAGTTGAAGCATTTTGTTTTGAAAAGCAACAAAAAGTTTCAATAGGTCATCATTACATCAGCAGTTGGTTTTCTCTGTTCAGTTCAGAGATGCTTTTATGCACCTGTTGCCTGCCATATGTCAGTGACATTATTATAGTTTACCGACATTTTCACGATCGATGAGAAGCCATACCTGTCAGCTGCAGTTGTGTTAGATTGGGGGCAGGTTCACAGACAACCTGAATTCTTCACAGTCTCATAATTTCATTTCGCGTTTGTTTGTTTTTTGTGTGTTTTTATTGGTACTTTTAAAAAGGATATTAAATTTATGAAAGACATAGCAAATATAAAGAGCATGTTATTTTAAAAATTTGAAGCAAAAAGATAATGATATAATACATGGTTTTACAAATAGTATAATGATACGATATATATCTATTCAAAATTAAAAAAAAAAAAAAGAAGACATTTTTATTAAATGTTTAATGCAAAAATGAAGCATTTATTATTTCTTTAAAATACTGAAATCGAGTAAATGAAAAAAATTGTACATTTCTTTTTTAATATTCTCTCTTTTATTATCATTATTTTATTATTTTATAGTTGACTATTGTTAACATATTGTCTTTTTATTGTACGATCTTTTGGTTATCTTTACAAACACATTGTAAAAACAAAATATTATTTCTGTAGACAAAGTGTTATTTTTATTCGTTATTTTAAAGGAACTGTTACATTTCTAAGTGTTTGTTTTCTTCAAATTCACTTACAACCTACATGTATTTTGACCTCCTACAGTTTCCCTCCGATTTCTTTGGATCTTTGCCATGTGGTTAACAATGGCGGTTACATATGCTTTATTTTCATTACACTGTCACAACAATGAATAATGCTAATGAAAACCATTGTTACGGTGATCAAACAAAAAGAAAAAGATTCATCAGTGTCATAACATAACTATTGTACGTAATGTAAAAATTAGTAAATAATTCAGTGAAGAAAAAAAGAGAAGCCAGTGCTATTGGATGAATAATTTTGCATTTTTGATATTCAAAAGATATTTTTAATTTTTACATTACTTTGAACTATCATTTATCTTAACTTTTTTTTTAAAAAAATAATCCATAAGCTTTTCTGAAAAACTGAATTTTAAAAATATTGTTATAGTTGTAAGCAATTTTGCCATCACATTCATTGTTAATGATTTTCTTTCCTGTTATTTATTTCCTTTTCTAATTTTTCTTTTAATTTTCCCTTTCTTTGCAGACGGGATGTCTTGAGATATTAGAAGCCCGCAATTCTTGCATAGAAGAACAAACGATGGCCATTCTGTGTCGAACCCTTCGCACGAATACCAATCTGATGGTTCTTCATTTGGAAAACTGTGGCATTTCTGGGAGGGCTTTTACCATCCTCAGTAAGGCCTTCTTTTCTTTGACTAACTTATGTAGTATAGTCGTAATTTATATAGCAAATATAATAAATATATATCCTTCAACAGTTATCATTATACAAAGTAAATGTGCTTTATAGATCAAACCAAGAACAACAACATATTTGATGAAGATATTCCCTGTAGATCTGGTATTTGATTCCATGTAAATTGAAGATTCTTCCCAATAAATAAATCTAAGTCATTACCTTCTAGTTTTGTTTGATTTTTACATAACATCTAAAAAATTTCTGCCTATCTGACAAGAGAACACCACTACTTTTTATTTAATGTGTAAAAAGACAGGCATGATCCATTCAATCAAGAAAGAAAAAGAATTAGGAAATGTAAAATTACTAAGTGCTTAAGGGTGTAAAATTACAGTGTCTTCCAGAGAAGCTTACTCACACCAGCATCTTTCAGTATACAGTTCACTAGAGAATGTTTTCGAGAAGATGTAAATTGATTTATGGGTACAAACAGAACATGACATAAATATATCAAATTGAAATAAACTCTGATTTTATATATCTTGCAACTAGATTCTTAGATACGAACAAAAGCCTATCGGTACTTATTTACTATCAGGACCCATTTTTTATAATTGATTTCTGATGTGTATTTTAAATCACTAACCCCTCCAAATGTATAACTAAAATAGGCACTTTTGTATTACCTGATATCGTTTGGGAAAAAAAAAAAAAATTAAAAAAAAAATTCCTTTTAATTAACACTAAAATAAATAACAACAACTATTATAAGCAATAAACCCAAGAAGGCACCAAAGGTAAACAAAAGATTTCGCCTCTGAGCTATCAATAGTGAGAGTGTGAAACAGCCGTTTCATCCTCTTTATGGACTCATCAGCCACACAAACCCTCTCCCGAAAGCTCAGATCGCGAAACCAAGTTTCTATTATAACTATAAGTTATGTTTAAAAAAAAAAAAAAAAAAACACACTAGAAATCGATTATAAAAAATGGATCCTGATAGTACATAAATACCAACATATTTCAGTAGTTGCTACTTTTGCTAGATTTCCTGCACGAATGCCTGCATATATAGTTTATTTTGTGGCGTAACATTTTAATATGTAGAAGTGCACCTTGAAAAGTAAATAGAAAGAAAAAGTACCATCCATTTTAACCTTCCAAAAAGAAAAAGCCAAACGAAATCTATTCTGTCTATCGTATCCAACCGGGAGAGAAAAGACTTCCTTTGCAGTAGGCTTTACTTATGTCTATCTTATCACCAATGTGATATTTTATTGGTGATAAAAGGCTTCTCTGGAAAATTCTTTTCGCAATTATCCATTATAATGTCTCATACTTAGAGTTGTGTACCATCCTATTGTGTTACACACTTCTAATTTAATGTTTCCTAATTCTTTCTGACCTTATATTTAATACTTCTGATTTGGCAGGAGGTGAAAGAGCATGTTCATTTTATACTTAGTAAATTATTAAAATAAGTGCTTGCATCTACTTATCATATAGATATTACATTTGCATCATCTAGTTAACAAAGATGCAAGAAAACAACAACAACAAAGGAAAAAAAATCAATTCATTTCGACTACTCAAGAGTTATAGTTAAGACATATAGATAAAGATAAAGTAAGATCACGATCACTATATACTTTAGGAAATTTTAAAGTTGTATCGATTTGAATATCAAAAGTTCATTTGTAGGAAATTTTGTAGTAATTATGTTACAATAAATAAATAGTAATAATAAAAAAGTTGTTTATGTTTATTTTGATTTATATAAGCATTTAAGACATTTATAATTTTAAGGTTTTATTTATTTTAAAGATTATGACAAGATCTGCTGGTATTTATGTTGAAAAGGAAGTGTTGAAAATGAAAACATTGAAAATTACTGCTGTCAAATCGATGTTTGTACAACATCCCCTCCCAATCTTTTTCGTATTATGCTATGCATACAGTTATATTTCTTTGCAATTATAATGCTGTCAAACTAAAACCAGTAGTAATCCAAAATTATGAAACTTCTGTCACTCAAAAAACTAAATGACTTTGAAATTTCTTCCACTTTTAGAAACTCTCAAAAGCAACTGCAACAATCACACATTATCCTAACTCTTTATCATAGAGTTTCGAAAAAGTTCAAAGAAGAATTCCTTGAAAATTATTTACCTCCTGTTACACTACTCGAAGTGGCACACTTTATTAGACTGTGAGTTGGCTTGGCTGAACTTTACTCAGATTATAAATTATGAATTCTCATAACTACTATATGAAACTTACCCTAAATTACATAGCATTCCCACAGGCTGACTTCATTAGAAAAAATGTAACAATAATTGTAAGATCAGCTTCCAGGTCTTATAATTTGAGTATCTTCAGCCAGATACTACCTACTCACATAGGAAAGCAGTTTCATAATGATTATTAATAGGTCTATGGCAAACCTTGTACGTATCTGAAATTTGTAAACTTATTTGAATCTGTTAATAACATTATGTGATTTCTTTAATTTTTATATAATTGCAGTTTCTGTAATTTGAAAATATTAAGTGTGTACCTTCTTACCTTACTTTATTATAAATGTTTTGGATTGATGAAATGATTTATGGTAAATGCATATTAATATAAGTTACTACATTTTATGTAAATAACCTTCTACAACCTAAAATATTTTATTTTTTTTAAGGCTTATTTTTATTCCATAGATTCTAATTTAATTTTTTAACTTTATTTCTAATTAGTGACGTCTATGAAGCTCAATTCTCATTTACAAGAATTGTATTTGGGATATAACAAACTTTCCTCAGCCGATGCTATTCATCTTGGTCAGCTTTTAGCTGTTAATACCTCACTCCAAGTTCTTGATCTCCGCCATAATCACATCCAGGTAAGAAAATTAGCAAGTTTAACTCATTTGAATACAAAGTTGCAAATGCAGTTATTACTACTCTTGATCACTGCAGATTTCAATCCTATTTCGGTTAATTCGAGTCAAATTAAGGTTTATAAATGTTTTAATACAGTAGAGAAAGGCATTGAAAAATGTATGTGGTTAAAAATAATTAAAAATTTATTTTAAAAGGGCTGGACAGTTTTTGGCAGCTAATAAGTACTTGCCATCATCCGAATTTCCTCTCTAAAATTAGCGCTTATATAACAATTAATTTTGCATAAAAATAATAGTAACCATCAATGAAGTCTGTGGAGTGAAATTCCAGGCTGATAAAGAACCAATGAAACAAATTCTCAATTTTCTGATATACATTTTTATATATATTTATATAATAATAATAGAATATATAATATATATGAGGGTCAATTCATAAGTCATGACACTATTTTTTATCTCTCGAAAACATGCTACCACTGGAAATCAGATAGATATGTTTGAAAGTGTGCGACATGTAGTATGAAATATTGCAATGAGATGGGGCATGCGTTCTGGGAGAACAGAAGAAACAAAATTGACATTTTAAATCATCGGTTTATTCACATACAACTTATTACACATAATGAAACGCTGGGAAAACAGCTATGCACATACAATTTGTTTAACATACTTCAAAGTAGTCTCCCAGGTTGTGCACAATTCGTTGCCATCGATGGGGAAGAAGGAGAATACCATCGCCCACATGCAGTTCGTTAATGAGTGCTACCTCACGCCGAACTGCAGAGATGATGATCTGTGTGTTGGCAAAATATTTTCCACACAACGGCTTCTTCACTTTTAGGAATGAGATCGAAGTCACACAGACTAAGATCAGGGGAATAGGGTGGGGTGGCAGGACCTCTCAACCTCAACGCTGTAAACAATGTTTAATAGTGCCTGCTTTGTGAGGTCTAGTGTTGTCATGCAAGATTATTGTATTGCCCAAGAGTTTGGGATTTTTCTCCTGTACTGCACGACGAAGGTGGTACCACACAAATGGCGTGTAATACTGGGCAGTTACACTATGTCCCTCCCGAACTAGATGACACACCAGAGTGTCATATGCCAAAACGATCAACAGCTTCCTGAGGGACGGATTTTGGAGAACCTTGTGTCACCGTGGTGACCAGGATGATACCATTCATTGGACTGTTGCTTCAGTTTTGGTTCATAGGCTCGTGCCCATGTTTCATAGATTGCAATGATACGATGCAGCATTTGTCGTTTCCTTCTCGATGAAATCTCTATATATTGATATGACATGTCTCACAGCGAGTCCACTGCTCTACCTCTACCTAGGTGATGTGGCATCCACTTGGCAGCAATCTTCCACACATGTAAGTGTTACTGTAGAATGCGGCTCACCAATGATGCAGGAATGCCTGTATGCTGAGCTAATTCCATCACAGTCCAGTGCGTGTCTTCCATGAGGCACTGTTCAATCACAGCCTCCAATACATCTTTGTGAGCTGACACAGACCGTCCATTGCAAGAAATATTGATAGTTGAGGCTCTTCCCTGTTTGAAGACCCCTACCCACCTTGCTAGGTGTACTACAGGGTAGCGCCCAATGCTTCACGAAGCTTGGCATGACACTCACATGCTTTGCGGCTGAAGAGAGCAGCTATCTTCGCATATGAGTGCTGTTCAACTTTGGTTATGCCCTTTATGCACCACTATCACCAAAAGACACATTGGGAGCATGCATGGCTCATCTGGTTGCAACATTACATACTATATGCCACCCTTTGAAACGTATATATCGATTGCCAGTGGTAGCACATTTTTGAGAGATAAAAAAATAGTTGCCATGACTTATGAATCGATCCTCTTATTATATTATTTTTAATAGAAAATATAATATAAAATTTAAATTGTTATACTAAATTTAACTTTAAATTTAAAAGCACAGATAATATTCAGTTATCTATGCTTTTTTAAATAAATTAGGCATTTTTACTTTGATAATTACAGTGGTGTAATTGAGTGAGCATACAACATCTTACATTCATAATTTCTTAGTGTTACATCTATCTTTCTGTCGATACAGTCATCAAACTAAAACAGTTCAATTGGTTTTCTTAATCATTGGTATGATTCTCATTTGTAGCCCAACTTTAAATATAACTAATACAATTGTTCCTTCCCCCTTTTATCCCTAAAAAAAGAAGCCTTGATGATTTGAATGCTAATGATGCATGCTCAGAATTCCATATGGTAAAATACCTAAACCTATGCCTAGTTATAATATATATTTTTAATCTGTTCTGCAAATGTTAAATATGCCTAGTAGTCGAAATGGTGTTTGGTGCCTCTTTAAGTTGCAGGAGACAAGCTCAGTCCCTGGATTGGATTTTTTTTTCCTTAGTAATTAATTATCAGGGATCATCTTTGTCAATACTTTTTGAGGCATTCCTGGGATTAGAAGTGAATGATAACTGGATTAATCACTTTACCATGCATGTTATCCTCAGTGCCTCTTGGACTGCTATCAAATTACCTCAAATTGAAATCCTTGAAGAATGAGTTATTTTCTTTTTAATTTAATCTATCAGATATGTTAGATTGCCTTTCCCAAATAATCTGGAATTAAAGACACATGCAGTTAGATCCAATTAACTCTTCTTCCTGTTCTTCTTTTTTCTCTAAACCTTTTCCCACTTCTATGTGTGGTTATGTCCAATTAACTATTTGTAAGTTAAATGTCAGACAGCATATTACACTGATCAAATGCCTCATATATTAATGGAAGCCTGTGTTCATCAAAAATGTAGATAGTAGGGGATATATCTGATAGTTTGCCTGGCTGCTCTGGTAATTTTAAATACGATGGTTTGTGATCTCTGTCATATTTTGTAGGCAAAGAAAAAGAGGAAAGATAACCTGGTGTTTGCTTGGACAGAAATAAGTTCCATAAGGTTTCAAATTTCATTTGTTCAATTGTATAATTTCCATTGATAGCATCGAGGGAGATTTGCATCATAATTACATCTCCCTGATGTTATCAATTATCTGATGTGCTCTTAAGAGGAAGAAAACTTAAATTTTGGCCCATCTCAATTAACGTCTCCATAACTTCAGTCTCACACAGTGGATCTAGCAATAACAAGTATTGAATCAATGTCGACCATCCTGACATTGTATGAAGGCTCATGTTTCTCGCTTTCTTAGTTTCAAAATTTAACATGAAACAACTTGATAGACAAACTTTCTAAAATATACTAGATGAGATGTGGGACCATTGCATTTTATTATATAGTAAAATGTCAATTATATGAATCGTCACTTAATGAACCATAGCCCTCCCCCCTCCAAATTACAGCATCTACTTGTAGTGCAGTGATTGTTATGGTGAAATGTTACTCCTGTCACTTGGAAGACATTTGTTTCCAATTATTTAATTTTAAAGATAAATGCAGTCATTGATGGAGAAAAGAAATTTACTAAATCAGTTATTTTTAGTAATACTTTGTATTTTAAAATACATTAATAATAGCCTTGTTTAAAATTATTTAATTGTAGACCTAATTAAACTTTAATTTAAAATGATAAGAGTATCACAAGGTACTCGAAACTTGTTACGGTTCTCTTTTATCTTTTTATGCTTTTAAGTGATCATTACAGTGTATTTTTAGAGGACTCTTTATCATTTTAAATTACTTGTATAGTTTATCACACACATTAAAACTCAGTATTCTAATTACACTATATTTCATAGAAACTGGGAATTCTCATGTGTGTTTAATTAACTGAGCCAATTTCAATTAGTCTGGATAATAGTTCTTATGTATATTAAGTTGCTTGCTTCTTCAAATAGTAATGCCTATAGTAACCTATACGTAAAAAATAATAATAAAAAAAAAAAAAATCTGGTATAGCCGACATGGCACTCGTATTTTTTTTAATATGAACTATATTAATATTACTTCTTTTTTTTTTTCCAGGATTCAGGCGTAGCCCATATTGTCGATGGATTGCTTGATCAACCAACAGGAATGGGAGGCGGCCTCCAATGTTTAGTATTGTATAACAATCAACTGAATCATATGTCAGCAATGCATTTAGCTAAAGCAGTGGTTAGTGATTTTCTAAATTAATATTTAATTTTCTAACAAAATATTTAATAAATCACAATGACTGTAATAGTTCATAATTGTCCGTTCATTATATGTTATTTTCCTGTAATTTTATTTTGCATCTGTAAACCAGCAATTTTATCTAATACGTTGTTACAAAATTAATGATTTAGATGACATGTTAATATCAGTAAGTGTTAATCTATTTTTTTATTACAGGAGATTGTTGCTCTTTCATAATAAGTTATTGTAAGATAACGTATTCTTAATTACTATTATTATGGATCTTACATTATTTATTTGCAATATTTAAAAATAAAAGCTGAAAAATGTACGACTGAGCTGTCTTTTTGCGAATGAGAAAAAGAGGAGGAAACAAAAGAAATATGGTTAGGCTTAAGATGCATTGATAAAAGAAATGAATTGATAAGCAAAAAAGATAATTCCACTTGAATGTCTTATCCCCAGTAGTTTTAGAGTGCTTTGCATCAGGAAAGGAAATGGGAAATGCAAATAAACATGTGCAATACAAAAATTGTATTGGGCACTATGAGGAGTACTGTTAACATTTCCTCCTAGACCCCACTTTTTGTGTTTTCCTCCATATTTGTGTCATTTCTCACATAATTTCAAGGGTATGGAGGCTGGAGAGCACATCTAAACTATTGGACATTCATTATATCATTATTCTAAGTAAACGTTTTTTTTTTTTTTAATTTTTACATCTGTTTCTTGAAAATCTTGAATAACTATATTTCGTGATATTTCATTTTAATGGTCTTAACTAGGGTGACCAGATTTTTAACCAAAAAAAAACGAAAAAAACCCACGGAATCTCCAGGTTCAACAACCAAAAAAAAAACAACGGAATCTCCAGGTTCAACAACTAAAAAAAAAGGAATCTCCAGTTCGACAATCAAACAAAAAAAGGAATTTAATAACCAAAAAAAAAAATCGGGACTTTTTTAAAATGCCGCTGGAAGCGGGACAAATTGTTAAAAATCGGGACGTCTGGTCACCCTATCTTAACTTAAAAGTTGTCTTCACTTTCTCTTTGTAATTCTTTCATTGCATTACCTTATAATAAATCAGAAATTCATCTCTGCACTCTTCTCACGAGTTATTCAAATCTTTTGAAGCTTTGCAGAATTCTGCTGTTTCAAGGTTAAATTTTCATCAACTGAAGAACCTGAAAATAGTAATTTCCTGGAACTACAATAATAATAATTCATGACGCTTCTATCGTAAGGGCTAAGGAAAATTAACTACTTCCTTTCAAAGTAATTGAGTACAGGAATTATAGAGGAAGTGACTGGGGAAAATACTTTATTAAAAACTTCCCTTTCATTTACATTGACAAACTATTTTTCTCAGACATCAAAGCTCCTTCCTTTAGAAAAAGAAGTTTCGTTTTCATGTTAAGAAATGTGAAATAGTAGCAGAAGGTTTCGAGTCAGATATTGCCAAGCAACATTCAAGGATTATTGAGAATTTGGAAGTAAGGAACTGGGGGGGAGGGGATAATGAAATAAGGCATCTACATAAAGAAAAGGAATATATTTTAATTGTCAGCATCTTACTACTCTGTAATTACCTAATTATGGTATTCTGCAAAAATAAGCAAGAAATTGTCTACGCACTACTCATTCTATAAACCTTAAAAGTTTCAGATCTTTACAACATTCACGACAGATCTGCTTCAGATTTCGAATAAAGAGAGGTAATACTGTGAGATAGACCAGTCTTGGGATGCTTTAAAAGATAAAAACTTATCTAAGATGAGAAGCGTGCAGAAAATTCCTTAACTTATTGCGGTGTCAATGATCACAGGGCTGTAAAAGGTAGTGCAGTTCAAGTGCTTTTATATTTGCGGAAATCCCACGACACACCTTCCTTACCTTGTTCCCAAAATCCGACGGCAAATGAAGCTTCTTAATTGCTTTTATTGTCGTTGAAAAACACCTATGATTTACAATAAATTTAATATTTAAATATATCCTGAAATACTTTGAAGCTAATTTGAAAGTGAATTGAAGGGCCCCAAGGACAAAGGTGTTAAGTAACATCTTGGCAGCTTCGAGATATTAAAAGTTAAAAGTTTGGCTGCTACCTGGAAATAATAATTTATTGTGAACAATATACAGCTTAATTATCCCTAATAATTGAAAATTGTCCTGAAAAAAACATGATGTTGTTGAACCACATTTATTGGTCGAAAAGCTTTGTTAACGCTTTTAACAGAAATTTTATGAAACTGTCGCTTAACACCTTTGTTCTTGGGGCCCTTCAATTAATACTTTACTATCCTTCATTAGTAGAATGAACAGCATGTATTTCTTTTTGTCCTGATTATTTGATGTTCCAGATTAAAGTATTTGGCTAAGTGTGAGCTAAATGTTTATTACACATGTACTCTCAGAATGTTCTTGTAGCACATTAAGGGCATCCAAACAGTATACTGATTGAGGAACTCTGATGTGTGGATTAACTCACCCCATATGTATCTGTATCCAAAATCCATCATTTTTTTCCCCTGGAATCCACCTATCCTGAAAACGACACACTGTTTTTTATCTTTGTCTTTTGATTGAATGGTGAGCTATCATACCTCCACCTCCAATATTTTAAATAGCTAGGCACACCTACATTAAAGAGTGACACCTTATCATCAAACATAATTAAGAGGTTTGACAGTTGTTTTTTTTTTGTCAAAACTTGGCTTCTAAATCCATACTTGCTCTTTAAATCACATCGTAACATATTGAAAAAACTTCATCTACACTTCATTTTATTACCGAATTTTCGGAAGAATTTTCTATCTTCCTTCTTCAAGATTACAATGTATAGTCAGGTGATATCAAATTACAAAAGATTTCTTAGCATAGTTGTTAACAAAACTTAGCATTTTACCCTTAAAAAATGAAAAATGATTATAGCATTAGTTTTCTAAATAAAGCAATAAGTAATTATGATAAGTTTATGATTAAAGAAATGATTTATGATAAAAACAAAAGTAAAGAAACAATTATAGTACCTTATCTAAATAATAGCAGTAGGTATTTGAAGAAAATTTGTAAAAAATTAAAAACATCAAGATAGCTTTTGAATACAACAACAAATTGAAAAATATTTTATGTCAAAAAATTAATAAAAATGAGAACAAAGCTAACATGGGATTAATCTATGAATTGGAATGCCAAAATTGTGGGAAAATTTATATTGGGGAAAGTAAAAGAACAACACGGGAGAGGGTACTTGAACATATTAATTGTATTAAAAATGACCTAAAAGAAAAATCTGACGTAGCATATCATTGTAGAAAAAATGGACATTGGATCAAAGAGGAAGTAAAAATAATTATGTTAGAAAAAGATACAAAAACAAGAAAAATACTGGAAAGCATAATAATCAGAAACACAAGAAATTTAAATTACAATAGAAGCAAAGGTTTGGAAGTTGAGAATATTTTCATAAATTTAGCTAGGGAAATGGTAAAAATTCATATGAACAAGAACCAAAAAAGTGTAATAATCGATGAATTTAAAAAATTATGATTATTATAATGATTGTTAGTAAAATAAAACAATTGTATTAAAATTAAGAATTGTTGAATTTGAAACAATTGTAAATATAATAATATGTTAGTAGCATTTTAAGGATAAAATGCTAAGTTTTGTTAACAACTATGCTAAGAAATCTTTTGTAATTTGATATCACCTGACTATACATTGTAATCTTGAAGAAGGAAGATAGAAAATTCTTCCGAAAATTCGGTAATAAAATGAAGTGTAGATGAAGTTTTTTCAAAACTTGGCTTTCCTCTGTTGTAATTTTCATATATACCTGATAGAAAATTTATTTTTTGTTATGATCTAAGACATTTAAAATATTTGTATTCCATTTTCTCAAATCTACAAGAAATATGGCTTGTCTCTCACTTGCCCAGGATCCTCCATATCTATTCTTCTATTGTTTTCATAAATAATTACTAAATGCAATGAAAACCATTTAATATTTTCTTTTCTTTCCAATATATTTAAGAGTTGTTTTCTTTTTAATTTTTCAGGCAAACACTAAAACTTTGCAGCATCTCAACTTAGGGAGTAATAATTTAACCAATGATGGCGTCTTTAGCTTAAAAGATGCCCTTATGAAAAACCGTACTTTGAATTATTTAGGTCTCCAAGGCACGAAGATAACTTGTGAAGGTAAGATTTGCAGTGATCTGTGGTAATTTCTACAAAATTACAGTAAAACCATTGGCGTTCTTTCCTTTAAGCTATTGAAAATTTAGAAAAGTTTTGCACTACAACTTTTTAAGAAATTCTTAAAATATGTAAAGACAACTTCTTAGTAATTACTAACATCATAATATATAAATAACTCT
>JAFIDM010004315.1:14952602-14978395 GCA_023159025.1 Thereuonema tuberculata | reverse complement strand
GACGAAATATTGCCGGATGGAGAATTAAAGTTTAGAGTTATTTATATGTAAAGACACTTAAAAAATTTTTTAATTTTGTTATTTAACAGTACAGGTACTCCTCACTTTACGACCGAGTTCTGTTCGGACGACTACATCGTTAAGCGAATTGGTCAATAAGCAAGGAGCTTGTGCCGGGAATATAGGATCGTTGTAAAATTTTAAAATTATAAAAATTATGCAACATACTTCAAATTTATTCATAAAAAGACATGCATATGAATATATTATTATTTGGATATCTGGAGCTGTAGAGGGTCCAGGTAAGGGAGATGACGACGATGAAATAGAAGCTGTACCTTCAAAGGCGGAGGTCGTAAGTGCGAGTGGTCGTTAAGCAGATAGGTCGTAAAGTGAGGAATATGTACATATTATCATTTGTTTATTTGGTTATCTGAAGCTGTAGAAGGTCCAGGTAAGGGAGATGACGACGATGAAATAGAAGTTATACCTTCAAGGGCAGAGGTCGTAATTGCGAGTGGGTCATTAAGCAGATAGGTCATAAAGTGAGGAGTACCTGTATCCCATCTTACAGTTTGTATAGCCTGACGAAATACCATTCTTTAATCTAAAATTTGCTCAATTGACTGGTGATAGCAGGAGCCTTACCCTCTGCATCACCTAACCTTGCCAGACGATATGGTCTTAATGCTTTAATTTAAGATTTATGTAACATGTAGATAATAGTTTGTATAAAATGAGAAGCGAGATATACTGTTGTAACGTCAGATATTTTCAATTGTTATTTAAAAAAAATTGATTACTGATTTTCTGAAATATATTCAGAAAAGCCAATAGGAAACTGGTAAAGATAATCAAATTATTTAAAAAATTTTGAATTGCGCATATGGATTCTAATATGTAAAACATCACCACATTTTGGTATATATTATTTTTTTTTTTTTAATATACTCATAATTACATGATTAGAGTATGCATGTAGTAAAGAGATTAAAATTGAAGCAGAAGAGATTAAAATGCAGTCGCTGAAGAACATTATATGAGTATGTGTAATCTGGTAGGTTAAAAGTAGGGACGAACAAAAATATTTTTGCGCTCCAAGCAGAGTGATGGCACTCTTTTAATACAATAGCACCATGAGAAAATCCTAGTTATTCATTTACTTTGTTTTAATAATATCTTAGTCAAATGAGTTTTTGACACATTTTGAATTTTGCCTCCCAGGCGGCCGCCTTTGTAGCCCACCTCTTAATCTGACATTGGTTACACGATTATATTATTAAAGAACATTACTCTACTGTTTCAACTTTTACTTGGAAATTATTATTAAGGTAATGTAAAACCCACAGTGCGCATCAAACAAGGGTATTATGGAGGAAATTAGATACACTGACATTTATCTATATACAGTAAAAACTGGTTTATACTTATTTCAAGGGGAAATTTTTAAATTGCGCATAACTGAGAATTATTTACAACTCAGGTTAACTTTATTTTTAATTAAACTGAAATAAGAACACTCGTAATAAACATTTGTGCATTAGGTACATATTTTTCAACACATGCATAACTGTAAAACTGTCAATTATGAAATGGTATATTCATTTTCATAGAGGTTTTCTGATTTCGTATTTTTAAGAAACTTTTAGAGATTGAATAAAATACTGTACACCCATTACACAATTGCAGTTCTAAGATAAATGAAAAGCAAAGACTCACCAAATTTTCACTATTTGGTATTCCATCACATTGTTACTCACTTTTCTATAACTTCAAATTTTCCCTTTTGTTGATGGCTACGATTTACAGATTTCAAACCTAACTTTCAACAATGTTTACCCCTGTATCTCATGTGGTACCTGAGAAAAAGGACTTACAGACTCTTCCTTATATATATAGTTCTGGTTTGTGCATAATTGTTGGTCCTAGTGAAAACTGTATTTTAATTACATACAAATTATTTCTGAGATATATGTAATTGAATTGCACATATTTTCAACTATAGATATTAACCAGGTGCACCGATATACAGCTCGGTGTTCCATATCGATGTACAATCATCGCGTTCATGAGGTTTATGGGCGGCTTGTAATGAAAGGTCGGTGATAGACAAAAACTGAATGAATTTTCTCATTGATGAAACATGTGTTCCCTTCATTTATTTCAGTCTCTCTCTTGCAGCCATGGGTAATAGAAGAATAAAAGTTTCTCTGTAGAGGAAAAAGTGAGATTTATTCGGGAAGGGAAAGACAATCCGCAAAAATCAAAAGCAGAAATAGCGATTAGCTTAAATATAGGTTACACTACCTTACGTGCAGTCATTAGTAAGAAGGAGTCAATTTTAGAAGAATATTGAAAGTTAGGTTCAAAATCTGTAAAGCACAGTCGTCAACAAAAGGGACAACTTTGCAGACATGGAAAAGTAAAGGTCCTAATGTTCTTTATGCCTGAACATGTTATTTTTTGCTAAAAGTAATTTAAAAAGAAAAAAAAATAATGAAAAATTGACTCTTTCTGGATCCCTGTTATTACATCATCATACAACTAGTAAGTGGCTAAAACCGTTTGCATCGAAAATCTACTAGTCCTTCCTTAATGCCAGTTGCCCATCCTTTATTTATTTCATGATAATCATCCAAAGCTTGTTTCTGTTATGTTCCCTGTTAATGATATCCTGGAAGAAATTGAAACATTCGGTAATGTTATTTATTTTTATTTATAATTTTTTAACTTGTCAGATTTTGCATACTTTTTCAGTAATCCTTATAATGATGATTTTTTTTTCTTTATTCAGATCTAGATCAATAAAGATTAATTCAACTGATTTACCTTTGAGTTTTATTAAATATTTGATGTTTTTTCTTCCATTTGTTTTAGGAGCTATAACCTTAGCAGAGTGTTTTGCTGACAATTCAGAAATGCATCATTTAGATTTGAGAGATAATGCAATCAAAATTGCTGGGCTTTTGGCATTATCACTTTCTATGAAAGTTAATAACAGTATTAGGGAGCTGGAGCTGGACAAAGAACTTAAAAAAGGAACTGTAAGTTGTAATAATTTGTTATAACGTCAAAGGACAATTTTAAAATAGAGAGGAAGTGAAAATAAATAAAACACACTTAATTGCTAACATGATGAAAAGAATAAAAAAAATGGAAATAAATCTACAGTTTCGGAATACTCAGCGTATTCCATCAACAGGGATGGCACAAACATACAGGACATCACAAAAACATTTCAAAATGCTTCTGTGATGTCCTATATGTTTGTGCTGTCCGTGATGATGGAATATGTCGAGTATTTCAAAACTGTAGGTTTATTTCCATTTTTTTATTCTTTTCATCATGTTAACAAGTGCGTTTTATTTATTTTCACTTTCTTTTTTGTTTTAATATATGCACGTTAAGCCGTCTTATTATTTAAAATAGAATTAATAATGTGAAAAAAAACAATGTATAAAATTTGCTTGTTTTATTTAGAAAAGAGGATTTATCTTCATTCCTCTTCCAGTTTTTGTTTCTCTTATTTAAAAAGCATTTTCTTTTTTTTATTTTCTTTAATTTTTAAGAACCAACAAAAATGCACATTTATCTGATCCCATGTTCAATGTAACTTTTGAATAATATGTTTTACAGTTTTGTCAACCACAGTTACTCTTAACAGCTCCTAAATTCAAATTGCCAATTGGAATCTTGTAATTATCTTTTAACATACTTAGAAATTCCACCATCTCACACATTTGCTTGACACTGATGATCATTTCTAATATTTTTTTATCTTTGCCAACTTATTTCTAATGTCAATGCTGTTCACACGTTTGCTAAATATGTATGAATAATTTCACAAACAAAGCGTGTATTAAAAGCAGGGCTGGACAAAGATATTTTTGTGCCGTGGACATTTAGCATTGGCTTAAAAAAATCTACTTATTCGTTTACTTCAAAACAACAACTTGAAGAAAATAATATAACTTAATAAAATGTAATATTTTAGTCAAATTAATTTTTAACATATATTGATTTGGCATCCCATTAAGCCTAACTCCCCAGGCAGCTTCCCCTGTGGCCCGCCCTTTAATCGCCTTTAAAACATTAGAAATTGTCATTAGTGGCAGGGAATTTTATATGAATTGTATAAGATTTAGACAATCATGGGTTTTTCAAACAATTATCTTCTTTACACAAAGTTTCGAAGAACAGTGAAGAAGAAAGGGCTACCAGAGAGTGCTCAGGTAAAAAAAAAAGGGTTGAGAACCTCTGTTCAAAACAAAAAAAAGTGATTGAAACTGTAGGGTACGTAAAAGTGAAGAAAATCAAAAGACACAGCTTAAGTTTTTACGATCAGTAATGGATTTATCAATTTAGGAAACCGTACAATGAGGTAATTTTTAAATTAAAAAATGAAGTGGAATAGAGAAATAAAGATCAATTATCATCAAGGAGAGATTAAGAAAAATTGCATTATAAGAGTAACTGAGATTCAAATAGCGGAATTTAATCATAAAACATTAATAAATAAATAAAATATAGCATATTATAATGTTTTTGAAATTTACATTAAAAGTTCTTTTTATTTACGTAAAAATTACAAGAAGAAACATATAAAGGAAGTAGCTTTACTTAAAAAGTAGATATAGTGGCATTTCGAAGCAAAGACAATACTGGGAATAGAATCAGAATATAAGATGTATAGGCCTAGGCTTGATTGTAAAAAAAAAAAAATTAAAATTGGGAAAATGTAATGTTTGAATGTAAGAAGATGGCAGAAGAGAGAAAATTATTATTATTAGAAGGAGGAACAAAGAAAATGGAATGGTTGATACAAACACTTTCTCCTCATGACTTTCGTTTTTATTATAAACTAGCCGGGTACCGTCGCTTCGCTCCAGAACCCTTGCATATATAGCATTAAAAACAAAAACTTTATTTATTTAGAAAATTAATATCGAGATCGTTGAATATACGACTTCCCACCCTGTTGTAGCCTTCTCCGCTTAACTCAGATATATTGCGGGTTGGCACCACACTCCTGGGGTTGTTAAAAAAGCATGTTTTTACTTGTCACAGGTGTGCATCTATATAATAGGTATATAAAAACACGCATGTATTTCGAATGCAACGTCGTGTCAAAATTTCAAAGCAATCGGTGAAGAACTTTCGGAGATTAAAGATTTTGAACAAACGAAAATTTACAATTTTTTTTGAATAGATTAATTATATAAATTGAATATATCATAGTAATAAAAAGTTTAACATGCAGTTAAAATTATAATACTATAAGCCAACTATAAAAACACATCTACATTAAAAAATAATAAAGTTAACTCAGGACATTTCAAGTTTCCATGGGTCGAAACCTATTATCAAGTGTTGGGACCTTCTCCCTATGATGGTTCATCCTTTCATGGGATTCATTGTAGTTGAGTATATCTTATTCAAGAAAAGTTAATCAGTATTTTTCAAGAAATGATTAATAAACGTTTGGTAAAGCAAGGAAGTTATTAGAAAATAATTGATACAAATAAGTTGGGATATGTAAACTGAAAAGGTTGAACATTTGAGGGAGGTAATTAAAGACAATGTTTATTGGCTTTATAAATAGTTTGATGAAGTAGATATTGTATATTGAAAGCTTAGCAGTATTTTATAATAGTTTATTTAGAATCTATTATAGATAAAACAACTCAGGGACAGTTACAGATTGTGAACATCTAAATTATGTTGGATTGAACTGAAAGTTCGTTCGGTGATGCGATTGTACAAATGAGAAAAAATTTTGAGTGAACTTTTGGTTCAACCCAATAAAATTTGTAAACACTGTATTTATTAAAATGTTCTTAATTTGAATTTGTTGTGTATCGGGCTAAACAAGTTTTATTATAAAACATTATATAGAATGGAGTAGGGTTTTTTTTTTTGTTGTTGTTTAATTTCATATTTGTATATTAACTTTAAATTCTGTAGTAATATTTACTTAGAAATAGACTATAGTAATAAAGTTTTTTTTTTTTTTTTTTTTCTGTTTTAACAGAAAGACCAACAAGAGCAGCATCAGAGGTTAATTGCTGAAATAATGGAATATTGTGATCGAAACAAGAAAGTGGCAGAACAGAAACAAGCAGAAGAAGAAGAAAGCCTGAGGCATTTAGAAGAAGAAAGGCTTCTGGCACACCAAGAACCTGAGGAAAGGTTAAGCGAATCTGTTTGTCGGCTACTAAGTTTGTGGGACCACAGTCCACCATCCCCTCGGCTAACGCATTCCCCAAGTCCAACACTCACAGAAAATGTTCCTGAGAGCAGTATTGTTAAGGAAAAATTGCCAACAGAAAACAAATTTCGATCAAAATTTAGGGCCAATAGATCATCTTCTCTTTTAGATGACAAAGGATGCGGACTTCCAATAATTGTTATTCCTGCAGGAGAGAAAAGTACAGCTCCTTCCTTATCTGTTGATCTTCCTCCCTCCTCCCCACAACCAGTGAATCCAGCTTTGTTAAGTCCACCCCCAGTTTCTCCGAGTCCTACCAAAAGTCGGTTTAGGGTGAGCCGTGTGATGCTAGACGCAGAATCCCCGTCTTCCTCTGCTGGGAATACCCCTATGCCCTCCCCTGTGCCATCACCTGGAAATACGCCAGTCCCTTCCCCAACAGTTACTCCAGTCCCTTCTCCAGGATGTACCCCTTTACCCTCACCTGTCCCTTCCCCAGTGGGAAGTCCCGTTTCCTCTCCATGCCACAGTCCCATGGGGAATGGTTCTCACGCACCACCAAGCTCACCTGTGCTCAATCGAGCAACTCCTGTGCGCCATGGTTTCATTTGTGGCGCATCTGCTGCCGCAGTCCCTGCTCACAGTGCCATGATAAGCAGTAGCCCACCAATGAAACCGCCTCGGACAGATCTAGCTGCATTTGCAATGATGACGCTAGCAGCCAAGAATGCTCGAGATGGGACAAAAGCACCTCCATGTACACCGGCCGATCTTTCACCTTTAGTTTTTCAAAAATCAGTTATTAATGGTATCTTTGCTCCCCCTCCTTCACCTGCTGATAGTGATCTAAGTAGCAAAGCAATCTTGCCGTCCAGCACAAATTTGTTACTTCCATCACCAGAAGAAGACATTTCATGTTCCTCTTCATCCTCATCATCTTCTAATCCTGATACCAACAACACAATAATAACACCACCATTGTCTCCAATGGATGATGATTCTTTGTGTAATCAGGAATTTAGCAGTGTCATTGCAACACAACCATCATCTCCAAAAGATATATCATCACTCCAGAGCGATAGTTTTGAAAATGACTCTGACTCCGTTTTAAGTTCAGTTAATAGTGTTTGTGTGAATGATTTACAGACTTCTCCTTCATACGCTGCTTCAACTGTTAGTATGGCAACTTCAACACCAAATGCTACAACACCTTCTTCACTGGAAGAATCCAGTTCTTCCAGTGAATCTACCAACAGCAATGTGTTTACCTTTAACACCGACGAGTTTTTGGGTACACCATCAGAAAGCTATGTTTCTTCCAGTTCTGAATCAGTGCCATCCATATCATGCTCAGAAAACATCAGCACATCAATCATTAAGTCAGACATTGATTTGTTAGTTCCTCCTAACTCGCCCTTAAAAGTCATGGGATCAAACACATCCAACTTAACTGCAAGTGATTCTTTAGCATCAAATCATACCTCTACTCTTCTGCAGTTCTGGAATGTTCTCTGGGGCAGTCCAGCTTTGCCAAAACAATCAGAATCAACCGCCACTGAACTGACTCCAAATGAAAGTATACCAGAAAGCTCTATCCAGTCTGTTTCTGACGTTTCAATGAGTGTAGACAGTGGTGTTGAAACGCCAGACTATAATTCAACTGTAGATAGTAGTGTCACATGTTTTTATCCGTTAACAGAGAATAAAGAAACTTCAAACGAAGTGTCAGTGCCAAGCGAAAACCTGAATTTTCCATTTGAAGTTAGGGGGTCTGTTGCTCCACCTTCCTCGCCAGCAGAATCGTTAATATCTGTCTGTGAATTAGTGGCACCTCCAGCCACTCCTAGTGATGGCTTATCCTTGCATGATTATGCTGAGGAAAAGGAAAAGGATTTTATTGAAAATTGCCTTTTAACACACTTGATAAAACCTGATTTAATGGACAACAATTCTGCTTTCACTGTGCCTAACAAAATTTTAAGCGAATACGATAAGAACGAAGAAGAGGCTGATAAAAATGTAAGAGATTCATTTTCTTTGTTGAAAAATGAAAATGATTCTAGTTTAGCAGTTTCTGAATCACCAAGTAATGTTGAAGTACAGTCTCTGGCAAAGCCTAATGAATCCACACAACCTTGTTCACCAGATTTTCTTACAATTTCAAATCATTTATCACAGCCTACAATCAAGAAGAACACATCCATTTCATTACCATCAAGTCCCTCCAAACAGTCAGGATTTTCTCAAGGCCCTGCATCAGCAGTTAAGAGTCTTTCAAAAGATGATATTAGCGATGCAAGTTCCCAATCAGCTAAAGCAATAAATAGCAAGTATAGAGTTATAAAATTGGCTGAGCCGTCTTGTGTACGTTTGTTTGGAGGTGGAATTCCAAACCGAGGGGACAAGAAAGAGAACCCCACTATTTTGTTATCCTCTCCTTTGCCCTCCAAAGATAAAACCTCCCCAACGACTTCCTCTGATTCACAGACTGTTAATACTTCACATTCCACCGACGGGCTTTCTTCTTTTCAGGCAGTAGGAATTATTCAAAATAAGCCTACTCAAAACTCAAGGTTTACAATAATAAATATTTCCAAGAGTGATGAGGCAGTTAGCAATAACTGTCATTTAGATTCAGAAGACTTAAGCGAAAGCAAATTTCAGCCCAAACTGAGTTTGGATAACGTTATAGAAGGCTTCATCTTAGAGGCAAAAGAGGAGGTACAGGAAGCAACCCGAGAAAGCCACAGTGAAAGTCAGTTTATTAAACCAGTACCTGAAATATTAACATTTGAAAATAATGAACGGAAAGACAGTTTTTACAGTCGATATTCAGATTCAGATGTGAATGGCAATCACAGTGAAAAAGCCGATCATCAAGAAGAAAACTCTGAAGTAAATGATATCCATGAAGATAACTACAACAAAATGGAGGATTCAACAGATAGACCCGCTGTTCTCCGACGAATTAAGCTACCCCTCAGTGATAAAAAGGTTTTGAAAGACAGGAGAGCTTCCACCGGAAGCTTTTTTGGCGTGAAGCCGGAACACAAAAAGGAATCCCAGCGCCGAATCAGCCTCACCGTTGATGAACTTATTCAGCAGCAGCTTATTGAGCTACATAACAGTTTTAAAACCACTGGGAGTTTTAGTAAGAAAGATAGTATTGAAGAGGGGGATGATGTCACTGATCAGAAATCTTTGGCAGCATTCACAAAAAGTGACTTTTCAAATTCTTTATCAACTTGTGAAAATGTAGACAGTGTTAGTGAAAATAGTCCAAATACAGATGACAAAATTTCAGAAAATGCTAATAGTTTTTCGAAAGAAAGTATATCTGAAAGCAGTTCATCATCACTTGTTTCGGACATGGGCAGTTCCAAAGTTGATTTCATTTCCAATAGTGTTAATTTATCAGCAGGGGACAATGAAAAAGTTGTTGGTCTTTCAAGGGACTCAAAGAATATTTGCACAGAAAATGAGACATTTGATTCTGCGGAAAGTAATTTGAGTAATGTAAGTGACACTAATGAACATTCCTGCAATTTGGACACTAATTATAACTGCAATTTAGAATGTATTGAAAAGAAGAATTTCGATTTCAGTAATGTCTCTCAAACTGTTGAAATAAATTCATACTGTCAGTGTCTTACGGAAACCTATGAACTCTTAGACAAAGAGAGGGAAATTGACACAGACACTTTACTGAAATCCGTCAGTCAAAATAGCACAAGTGAAATTGACAAGTCAAATTGCACAAAAGAGGAAATTACGGTTCCAGAACCAATAAAATGCAGCGAAACCTACCAGAAGGACTCAAATCAGGACACAATCCATGTAAGTGTTGTCGAAAACGGAAACATGGAACCCAGCACTGAGAGAGGGTTGAGTCGTCTGCATTTGCCATTAGATTCTTTTCCAGCAGAGTTGTCTTCTTCTTTCTTGTCGCAAAAGGAAGTTCCTTCAGAACCAGTGATCGTCAGACAAAGATTGGTTGGTTCGGTGGCTCCGAGCTTGAGCACTTCCAACGAGGAAGCTCTAACCAACCTCCCAGAACTGATTGGAAACTTGACGGTCAAAGAAGAGGAAGGAGGCGGCTTCTCGACAGGATCTCTACCCTTAGCCTTCCTGGAAGATTCAACTACTTCCCCTCCCCGCAACAATAATGGACTTCTTTGCTTTTTGGAGGGCTTGAATTTAAAGAATGGCACCACAACATCTCCCATTCTAGAAAGTGGTAAGTAAATGGCAACATCAGAAAATAATGTTAAAATACATATCTTATAACCATACATATCAGAACTTGTAATGTAAATGAGTACACAATAAAATTATATCAATATGAATGTAAACAAAACAATATAATACATTAATGTATGTTTAAGCCTTAGCTGGGTTTTTTTTTTTTTTCATTTTTATTTCATTTATTTGTAATGTATTGTTTTTCTGTGTGTTAACATATAATAGTTAGTTCATTTTATTAACTGTTACACATTCCTCCAAATATATTTCTTCCTTATATTACCAACATCAAGGTTGTGATGATAAATGGCCTACAAAGCAAAAGAGTTTAAAAGTCGTAGTATTGTAACTTAAAAAGTTAATACAAGAAAAATTCTTTAGAGAAAATGCTAGGATTAGTCCTTGATTAGTTTGAGAGAAGTCAGAATTAATAAGCCTGAGATGGGCTTTTGCAACTGTTACTCCTAAAGCTAAAAGAATATCAGTATTTAATAAAGGGATTTGCAGGAGTTAAATGGAATTATTCTTTCTGGAGGTTATTTTATACCAGCTTCCATAATTGAAGCTTGGTTTCTAGGGAAAAATGCTCAGAAAAATGATATGAAGAAGAATCCTTTAGAGATAGGATCGGGACCCCCTCCTCCTCTCCGGGCCGCGCGGTTGGCGTTGGCGTCGTTGCTAATTCATTTGGCTCTCACCTCTTGAGTATCGAGGTTCGGTTCTCATGTGGGTTTTGTGATGGTGGACGATCCGTGCTGGGCAGGTTTTCTCGGGGTTTTCACGTTTCCCCTGCACTTATCCCACCATTCTTTCTCAGTCTATCTCTCCGTATGTCTTTATTTCCGTGAGACAGTACAATAGACCAACGGTTGTGGTGCTCGGCTTCCCCCCCCCCCCCCCAATCAAATTCTTGGTCCAGATACCAAATGCAGAAAGGGCCTCCTCCCACATTGTCAAAATCATAGATTCTTAGCCAAAATACATTGCAAAAACACCGTATGATTTCAAATTCTATTATTTTTAGAGTAAATTAATTTAACACCGACGTCTCCTCTTTCCAGCTCCACCCAAAAGCTTAGAAATGAAGTTCTGAAAAAATTCACTCTATCGTAAACATTGAAATGCAGAATAGCTCTGTGCAGACGGTAAAAGCAAGTTATATAAAAAGTAGACTTAATTATAAAGAAAGCCCAGAAGTGATAGGCTAATTCATATATTTTTTTGTATTTTGGTTAAGATCTCAGCCTGTGCCCCAGTGCTGAGAGACCAAATACCCCCCCCCCCTCCCTTGTGGGAGCCCTGAGACAATAAATAGAATTAATCCTCATTTTAGACCTGTAACTTCTATTAAAGTGTGAGCTCCTTGAAACACCTCTTCATCATTGATATATAGTTAGAACAGTAATAATAATTGCTAACATATAAAGGTTTCTGTTATTAGAATGAAATCATATAATTCTTCCTGAAGTTTTAAAAGCTCTTACTGTTTCTGTAATTTTATATTATTTCTTAACATGTGCGGGCTGAAAGAATTTTTTTTAAACATGAACAGTATTAAAAAACTTCAACACATAATAAAAATTCAAAATAGTAAGTCATCTAAAAATTTTTAGATGACTGACTATTTTGAATTTTTATTATGTGTTTTTTAATATTGTCCATGTTTTTTTTTAAAAAAAGCTTCTGTAATTGGTTATGGTTTTATGTCTACAGTATGAAAAGGATAGAATAATTGTGCTGATGTTAGGATACTTCTGATAAGTAAAATATTTGAAAATGTCATAACATAATGATCAGAAGTAGTCCTCATTGAAAAACATAAGATTGAATGATTCAAAGACAAGAACAGCAGTTTGACCAATAATTAGTCTAAATACAAGAATAATTCATAACTTTCTATTTTTAAGCAGGGATAGGAAAGTAACTCTTTATTAGTTACTTAAATGGTAAAGTTTAGTTATCCGTTAATTTTGTAGGAGAGTAAAGGTAACCGAGTTACTTTTGTCAGTAATGAAAATTTTTTACTTTTTGCTTTATTTTTCTTTGGTCATGTTGCAACATCACAGAAAATTGGTAATGGTCATTTCTGGAGCATGAGGATGATGAATTGCGTTTATGAGTGAGATCAGATCTCACAGAAGTTTCATAAGTCAATCATTCGATCATAAAGAAACATATCTTTAAGGAAAATTGGAAAACATTTTTAACATGCATGGATAAATCATAAAACAAACAAAAAATCATTGCTGCACAGAAAATAAAATTTCCGCACATAATAGTGAATTGTTGACAAACAGATTTTTTTTTTTTATTATTGGATAGAGAGAAAAAAATAACTAAGTCGGCTACTTGTTAAAGTAACTTTCCAATCCCTGCTTTTAAGTCACTTTTATTTATTTATTTATTTATTCTGTTACTTGTTTTTAACAACAAATATTTCATTATTTTTTTTTCTCTTTGCATTTCCAGATATTAATGTTACTAGAGCTGCTCAGGATGGCACTACAAGTGTTTTACAGACATAAGGGTTAAAAACCGCCATCTTGGGCTACCAATTGAAAGTTTGTTCCAAGCACCACTTAACACTCACTCCCTTCAGGTGAAAACTAAGGGAGAAGTGAATGGAAAAAATATATATATAAATATATATATTAAAGTCAAAGTTCCGTCAGGGACTAAACTGTATAGTGCAACTTTGTTGAATGTTTCCCTTTACTAAATCATTTTTTTATGATACTTTAACCTCCCATTTGTAGGGATGATTTAATACTTGTTCATTGTTTTCCCGTGGCCAACATTTATGCCAATCTTTAGAGGTGCTGTGTTTTTATTAGCAGAACCTGTCTTATTAAGTGTTATTTTGTGTATATTTGTAGCTTTTTCTTCTTCCCCCCCTCCCCACCAAGAAAAAAAAAAAATACTCTGCCCGTTTTTATTCCGTAAGTGCTTTATGTGTAAAATAATGTTAATAAGTTATTTATATTGTATAATAATGATGTAAAGTAATGACATTTCTATACTCCCAAAACAGTTTTTCATATTGACTATGAAGAAAAAAAAACAAAACAAAAAAACCAGAAGGAAGTTGTTTCATTTTTTTCCATTCATTGATGAAAAAAAGGGGGGAGGGTTGATCGATTTGTCAAAATTTAAGTTAATAACAAATATCAAGATCACAAATGTATATATATCAAATATTATATATAGAAGGTTATATATATATATATTAAATTTCGTAGTCATAAACTATTGTTGTTAAATTCTAATGTATGTTATTGTTTTTATTACTGTTGTTTGTATCTCTCAAAACTGTAGATAGATCTTTATTTTTTTATAATTAAATCATATATATTTGTCATCGTTTAACTTACGTAAAGCAGGAGAGAAATGCATAGAATTTTTTAGAAATATTTAAAATTAGCATTTTTCAGTAATATCTATACGAAAATAATAAGTGGGTTAAGATTATAAATTAACTTTTTTAATTTTTTGCTGAAATCTGCATTAATTTTTATTTTTTAATATATTTCAGGTAGAATTTTTAGAATTAACTTCATTTTTGTTATCATTTCTTTCCTCAAATATTAGTCACATTCAAAAAGTTTTATGAGTCTTCTAAATGATTATTATTTTCTCTTTTTTTTCTGTGCTGTTATATTTGTTATAAATTTATTATTTTTTTTTGTTGTTATCTGTAATTTTTAGAGTTGAGGATTAATGTTATAACACAAGCCTTTTTTTTATAACCTTCTGTCAATGCTCCTGAGGGTTAGAGTAGGCGCGTGTTGAAGTAGTCCTCCAACCTTAACTTCTTCCCATTCACCTGGCAATCACAGGAGCCTTAGCTCCTGCCTGCTGTCTAATAAGATAAGGGAATGATGTTTTAACTTTTTAAAATAAGCCTTTTAACTTTGAGGTTATTCTTAAAAATACAAGAGACTACAGCAAAAAATATCAAATTAAGAATATAAATTGTAAATCAATATTTGAATCTAAGTTTGTTCTTATACATAGATACATAAAAGAAATGTACTTCTAGAAATAGGACTGTCTTTCACACTTTATAAAGAAAAAACAAAACTTTTTTTTTTTTTTGTATGTGATATGGGAACCTTTGAAAATCAAAAGGGAGGGAACTGAATAGGCAAAAAATTAGGAGATAAGTGGAAGATGCAAAAAAAGAAAGATATGTTTACAATAGCGTCTGTAAAGTATGTGTAAATCACAGTGCATCCCATAAAAACAATTACTGACCTTACCAGAATTTTGTCATCCCCGAGAAAATCATGAAATGCTTAATGCCTAGAAATAGAAATACTCCTGTTTGTGAGTTTAGATTGTATTTTTGTTTTCATGTTAAGCTGGGCGAACACGTAGCAATATTGGGCAATATTGTTCATTTTTATTGCTGCAAACGGTTGTCAGCAATAAAAATGAGCAATATTGTCCCACAATATTGCCTCATATTGCTACGTGTTCGCCCAGCATAATTCAACAAAAAACACTAAAAATTTTCCCATTTCTTTGTTGTTGAAGTGCATTTTGATTTTTCATCGTATCAAAGACTGTTGTAAGTTTTGGTTACACACTTTTCAGTTGAAACCGTTAAAACCCCACACCTGTAGTTTTTCCGAATGGGTAGGGAAAGGCGTGAGATTCTGGATACCAAAATAAAACTGCCGAGCTTTCAAAAAGAATAAAAATAAATCGATGAAAATGAGAAAGATAATTAGTTTAAATCAGTTGAGGGGGGTGGGGGATATAATCTAAGCACCAAACAGAATGCAGATTCTTTTTTTTTCCCCCAGTTTATGTTCATCAATAAGTTTAAACAATAATTGTGCAATCATATATTGAACAGAACAACTCAGGTAACATTGTAATAAATCACAATTGTAGCCGATCCCCCTTAGAGCACTTTAAAGGAGGCACCCAAGCATCGGGATGTTCTATATAATGCTCCAGGTCATTGCTTCTAACCTGGATATATAACAGGCAAATATCATGTTAGTAAAACTAACAATCATATTGGAAGAGATTCCTGTAATGTTAGGTTATTGAATAACCATCAAACAATAGATACGATCATAATTTGGAAACGCTGCTCTATTGATTTTGAATTATTGATAAGTTAATGCATTTCACTAAATTTAATTTATTTTTTTTTAAATATAAGTAATGTGTAACTTCACTCTCAGTAAGCAAACATTTTCAAAGGGCGTCCCATATCTCAAAGTATCGCATATGTTTCTTGTAACATCAACTGTAGAGAATTTCATCTATTAAATAGTGAAAATCGTAGTTAACCTTAAATCCATGTCTTATAACTTAGTGAAATCTTCCTTTCTTTATTAACTACCTATACCCCATATGAACATAGCAATTGCTAATTTATTGAAAGGATATAAAACAAGAAGAACCCCTCCCTCCGTCTTCTCTGTGTTGTATATAAGCTTGAATTATGGCAAATAAAAGCTGTTAATGAAAATTCTTTACCTAATAAAAATGCTCGAGGGAATTCCTTAATGCTTACAAAATAATAGCTTGTTATTCCCTCCATTGATGTAGAGGGGGAAAAAGCGAGAAGATTTGAAAAAAAATCTTAAAACAAGCCATTGTTTATATATATCACTGCCCATTGTGTCATTTTAAGCAGAATAAGGAAAAAGTAATAAAATGATTGAATGAAAAAGATAAAACGTTTGAAGCTAATAAAAAACTCCAGAATTTTCAGGGTAATATTAGAGGGAAAAAGTGCAGGAATCTGTATTTTAAATACAAGTTTAAATTTTGTGTGTCATTCTGCTAAAGGCTTTCTGTGAAAATCCACAACATATTTTAGAAAGTCTTAATTTCAATGAAATTTTCTTTTTGCCCAGAGTTAGAAAAATTGGAGACAACAATTAGAATGTGTTTTGTTTTTTTAATATTTTTATAATACCACGATCATTAAAACTTAGTCTTTTTGACAGTGAAATTCTTTTACAAAATAGACAGTTTCATTTGCTATCAGTCCAACCCTGTTTTGTAGAATGTAATTTTTACAAGTTGTTAGAGCATTTTATTTTATCATTGTTTCTTTGTTCTATTTTGAAATACATGTAGATACTCTTACACCAACACATCACGATTCAGAATGAAATGCCTACACAGCATTCTGGAAGCCACTACAAGTCAAAAAGTCCATATTAACATATGTTACAATTAAAATGGAATAGAGCTACAGGGGTTAAAGGAATCAAATATGTATCAATAAAACTGAAATGAAAAGAATAGTAAAATACAGAAGAAATATCAAGATAAAAAAACTATCGAAATTGTCTACCTAATCTGTATATATTACTAAAATCTTTTATTTCTCTGTCTGTTCGGCGCAATTGTTAATTTCCTGTGAAAAAATTACCGCAATGAAATGTTCGCGATGGGAATCAAATACGCAACATTTTGATCCGAAGTCAGACGTCTTATCCATTAGGCCACGGGGAATACATTAAAATTACTGTTTCTTATCACTCCCTCTGAGTGTGTATGGTGCAATGAGAGAAGAGCCAGAGAAAAAAGAAAATAATTCATTAATTAATTAACATTAATTAACAACTCCTTAATTTTAACCTACTAGATCAAAATTTAAATTTCAATGTTCATTTGTTTAACTTCTCTCCGTCAACAATGACACGCGCTATCAAATAATGAGTTCATTGAAAAAGGAATAAAATATCACTTTTTGCCACAACCACTTGGAATCGATTCTTCTTGGATTATCTCATACTTAACAGGGGGAGACAGGGGGATGGCCTAGTTCCCTATTAAAACAACTGGATAACAAGGTGGCCTATTCAACAAAGATGGCAAAATGAAATCTTTTTACAAGTCACAGTTGAGAAACAGTGGATTCTTGATATCCCAGGGTAGTCAGATGGCAACATAAGTAAACTATGTATCTTATTTTCGCATATATTTACTGTAACAAAGGCTTTTGATTGTGTTTTTTTATAATTTTTGTTTATTCTTTTAAATTCTCATAGATTCCATGTTTATATGGGCTTTTTGACTATATATTATAATTATTTTGTTTATCTTTGGTATCTGAGGAGTATTAGATTTATCAATAATATAGTTGAATTTTATATATACTCTAGGAAATCACTGCCAACAGTTTACTCAAACAAAATTATAACAATGTCCAGAAATTCTGAATCAATACAGTAATGATCAGGTGATTGAGCAATTAGAACTCGTCTTCATTCACATATCTTTTTCTGTATCTTGTTTGTTTGGGGGAAAACACACTATTTATTTCTTCTTCTTTTTTTTATCTCACATTCCTATCAATCATCACTTCTTGTAAATAAATTCATGATGCAAAGAAGTTGCAGATGACTAAGATGGTACTGGCAAGCTTAGTATAAAGAGTTCACCCGCCCAAAATTACATAAAATGCTAATGATTAAACGAGATATGAAAATAAAAAAAAACAAAAACAAAAAACTTAATATGATGTTTAAGTTTATACACAAAATTAATTGAAATTATCATAAATATCGCTTTTACTTAAATTTAATATAATTATTTGAAATTTACTTTACAATGAGATGTGAAGTTCTTATTGCGTCGGCAGAATTGAATAAAATTTTGTAAGACAACGATGGGAATGTTTACAAATGTTGATAATATCAGTTTTTCTTTTCTATGATAATATATAAGTTACTGTACACATTAAATTTAAAGATATTAGAAATATCCACAATCAAGACATTTCGAGATCTGTTCATGTTGAAAAACAAAAAATTATCTGTAAATAGATCTCTGAACATCCTGAAGACATAGATCCCAAATGTTTTTAGATTTAGTGTGTACCTTCAATGTATATATTAAATTATTACCAATTTTTGATATTTCTGAAAAATTATTAAATTTATTCTGATTTACATTTTAAAAATTAATTTTATTGATGCAGTCTCATTACTTGAATTGCGTAGTTATACCTAAAGTACAAGTTTATTAATTACTCTTATATTTTTTAAACAAAAAAATTAGTATATATATTATATATACTAATATATATATTAAAAAGACTGATATACTCTATTGATTTTAGTTACTTAATGTATTCAGTTATATTTTCTTCTTTAGTCTGCTTAAGATACATAGTTCAATTAATGTAAATATATTTGTTTATATATGCAAACGTTTCAGTTTCATTGAAGAGTTTTTCTTGTTTTTTGCCTTGGCTTCGTTTTCTGTATTTGCAGTCTTGTCTGTGAAAGACCAGGTAATCAGTGATTCTGAAAAATAAATAAATAAATAAATAAATAAAAAACTTTCTTTCAAAAATTTTAGAAGAATATTTCACTGTTAAATAACATGAATACAGCACGAGTTACAAATTACTGCAAGTTCTTCATAAACACAACCTAGATTTTAATAAAACACTTTTTTTTTTTTTTTTTTTTTTTTTGCAATGCTTGAAATGAATGTGTGTGAAAAATGTGAATGTGTGTGGAGAAACAAAAGTTCCACAAATCGAAGTATTGTTCATCAGTTTTACTATTATTGTTTATTTGTTACAACATTAACGATTTTAATGTAGTTTACTTCATTTATTTTATCTTTTAACATTAATAACACTTAATATTCCAAAAGTCTGTCGAGTTTGAAATGACATAGAAGATGTTGTTGAGGCACAGATTTAGATAATCTTAATGGAATCACGAAAGTCTGTAAAGTTTTCTTTATCTTGTCATTATCTGTAATCGAGCCGAAACTAAAATTTTACTGTTTTGAAATTTTATGTTCAGTATGTGTTTTCCAATGGATCTTGATATTTGCTATTTAAACTAAATTCCTTCCTTCATATTTTCTTTTTCGAGGGAATGCTTCATTTAAATGAAGTCTTGTTATTAATAAATTTACACAAAGTAATGTTAAAAAAAAAAAAAAGGAAAACTTATATTTGTATAGAAACTAACACGATACATTGTTACCTGGAAATATTATCATCAAAAACAAACCAGAAAGAAAACATTTGGCAACGTAAATATGAATATTTTTATATTGTTATTATATTAAGTTTGGGTTTCTAAATATGTATGGATATTTTATATTATATATTTTTTCAATTTAAAGTTTACTTATTATGTTAAATCAATTGCATGTTTGTTGTCGATTTTTGAAATAAAAAGAAACAAAAAAAATACATGTTTATCAGAATCAGTATACAGCTAAAAATAAAATTGTTTTTCCTGTTTTGCTACCAATATCACTATGAATAATCGTTCATAACAAAACATGCTGTTGCTTTTGAAAATTAATATCTTTTAATTTAATCTTTTTTTATTACATATTCTTGTTATCCGCTCTTAATTAGTTGCAGAACTCATTAAAAAAAAAAAAAAAAAATCTGAATTTTCTTTTGTGTGCAATTATAACTAACAGGGTTTAAGAAAAATCGTACAAATGTTTCTTATGTGCAATAATGTTAGCGTTTAATTGAAGTGTTACTTCTACAAATTAGAAAGTGTAAAAATTAAGTTGAAGTAATTGATTATTTAAATGTAAGTTCACCTTGTTAGTTACATTGCATTATACTGGTATTATAAACTCACAGAAAATCTAGTGTATGTAAATACTAATATTTATTTGAAGCAAGATGTACCTGTTTGTAAGTTTGGTGTTAAGTTTCCTGTCTGTGGCCCCTGTGATTTTTCTTTGTTTATTGAAGTTGCCATATGTTTTTCTTTCTCTTTCTTTATAAGTACATGTACTTTTAGGTCGAAATTATCCATATTTTGAATTGAACTAAAGGAGGTTAAAGATATGGGGAAATTTTATGTTTATGTTTCTTTTTTATATAAGAACTATTATAATAAGTGTAAAAATCTGCAGGTTTTTTTTTATGATTATTAAGAAATGATTATTTCTTTTAGAGGGACTTAACAAGCAAATGAATACTTATTTTCATTATTGTTGTGTGTTGAACTTTTGTTAGGTTTTCATTTTAAAACCTTTTTTTCTCAGTTGAACGTTTTTTTAAATGATAAGTTTTTAGATCCTTTTGTTTTATCATGCATTGTCTGATTTCAACTGAAATTTGAACAGTGGTATATTCTTTCATTTTCATGAGGGGGAGCAATGAATTTAAAATAATTTTAAATATATAATTTGAGTATGTTTTATAAAGGAAACTTGTTTAAGGATAGTATTCAACATTCATGAACTTGCAAGATACTGCAAGTTAAATTTGTTAAATTTAAGATAAATGGGGCTTTTAAAAATGCAACTTTAACTCTTTATTTCCCACTGTGAAGGGTATATCTTCCAATGTATCCCCCTTCCCTTTGGGTAGTGGACGACATAAAAAAAGAATTTACCAAAGGTAAATATTTAAAAATATAATAAGGAAAGCGTTTAGCTGTTTTACAATCATTAGATTTTGGCATTGATAAAATATTAATTTATGTAAATTAAAACAGTTGATTAAGTTTAGTATGTAACAGATATATAAATCTTTATTGTCCCCTCATTTAAAAAAAAAAAAAAGGAGAGAGTGATCTTATATTTTGAAAACACCTGGTTAAGTTGCTTTTGTTTGTTTGTTTGAATAAAACACTGAAAATAATAGTATAGAAGCCCATTTTACAGTGGAGATACGCTACTGCTGACTTTCAGTCAATAATAGAAAAGTTATATATCTGCAAAATTATAAAAAGTACAAGAGAAAGGACTTAACTGTGTTTAATCATCATGAAAAGTCACATTTGGCTTTAAATGTATTTTAAAAAACTAAAGTAATTTTCTAAAAATAAAATGTAACTTTTCATGAAGAATCAGACTTAGCGTGTTTATTAATGCTTAAAATGTTATAATCCTTATCCAAGGCATTGGCTTCCAAATGCCAATTCTTGGGTTTTTTTGTAGAGAAATATTTTTGTTTTGTTGTGTGGAGATTAAAACTTAGCTTTTTTATGAATAACTCAGAATAAATACAATGTCAGTATTATTAGAAATGTACAGTCATTTTTAATATCTCCTTCTGGCATAAACCAAACAAAAACATCAACACACATACATATATTAAATGAAGTAAGCAACCGACTCCACAAATATTTAAATGTAATTTAATGAAATTTAAAATCGTTACAAGTTTCGAGAACCAGTACCTCTCTCCTTTAGTCCGAATAAGAGAGCAGTTGGCCACTTACTTCATTTCACAGTTTGCTGCACGTTAAACCACCAATCAACACATAGATATATATTTTGTGCAGATGACAATAACATTATAAAAGAAAGGAAACAAAACAAAAAAAATGTCTAAAAGGGCAAAAATTAATCTTGCAAATTACAGCTTTTCTATTATATGAAAGTACAGCTACATTGATGTGTTTGTTAATTTTTGAGAAGAGAAACAATTGGAATTACTTTCAGTGAGTCATCGTATCACTAAGCCCTTTCTAAAACATATAAGCATTTTGCGAAACTTTATGAACAAAATATGAAAGTAATTTTTAAGTTAAAAAAAAAAAATCTTACGATGAGATTTACTTATACTTTTTTTTATTAAGAAAACAATATTATTTCACTTAATTTAGCTGATTTGATGAAGGGCAAGAGGTAAATGTTAATGTTCCTATTACAAGGGAAGATAGACTTTAATTAAAAGAAATAAAATATAATGAAATAAAATTTTGCAGATTTATTTTTTATCTTGTAAAATATAACTTGTAAATAATATATTAAAGATATATTGTAGATATCTTGTGTAACCCTTTTATTTACTTACTTAATCCTGTCTAATCATTATATATATATACATAAAAAAGAGGAACTTTATTAAAATTAAATCTTATCTGAAATAGCTTTTGTATTTCTTTAAAATCTACAAAAATTTCTTAATTACATTTTGAGTTGAAAATCATTAGGATTTCATTTATTATGGAACCGTTAAAACTGCTTTAGTATTAGTAGGCTATATATTCTTGATATTTTAAATCAGTCACTAACTGATAAAGATAATTTTAACATAATGAATTAGATTTTACAAAATATAATTAATGGGCCTGATAGCCAAGTGGTAAAGCTCTTGACTGCAGCTTGGAGGAGTTTGGTTCAATTCCTGACCCCAGTGACATTGGGAATTTTTTTGAGCTGATTTCTCCTCCAGACAGGTCCTAAGGTCTACCCAGACCTTTGATGAATGGATGACCTTTAATGGGTTTCTTTCCCGAGGATTAAAGACAGAAGAGCATCAGGCTGGCCATCCAACCTCAACGTAGTCCTATTGGTCAAGAGTCTTATGTCGCATGACCCCAAGGGTCTCATAGGCCTGTAATAAGAAAACTTAACTTTTTTAAAGTTACAGTTTACATTATTTCATTTTTTTTTGCCCTAACTCAATTTGCAAATTTAGGAACAAACTTTGTTTACGCCATTCTTAATGGAGTAGTAGTTCCTTTAGTGCCAACGATAATGGCATTGTAGTTAAACGCGAATGAAAGAAAGTTGTTAAAGCAACACACCAATTAAAAGATTGCAAAATAAAAAAAAGCAATTATCAAACATAAATTTTGCCCCATTGGCTGAACATTAGGGCATTGTTTCTTCATGTTCATTCTTGAATGGCTTGACTAATTGCGAATCGTAACTTCCAGCTGTAAGCCAAATATGCAAAGCCTGATTGACTGAGCAAGTGAGGTCTTACTATTACTTCATCAATTACTGCATCATGCTAAAAATCGCTGGAGTGGTATCCTCAAAATTTGATTTGTTGTTTATTTATGAGCATTATTATTTTGTCTCCACTCCCTCAATAACGATCCCTCTTCTCAGTCATTATAGCTGGGCAGTTATGAGTATAATTTAGAAATATGGAACTATGTTCAATAGAAGTTGGACATAGGGAAAACTGGTTGTCATACTTCTAATTCTAAAAATCATGGAGATCTTGACAATGCCATCAAAGCTGGAGGCCAAGGAACTACAGACTTTAGATAAAGAAAACTGGAAATCAGTCAAGCGATAAAAATAGTTATTTCTCAATGGGATTTTGTAACTCCTTAAAGAAATAGAATGGATGACCTTCTTATGAAACTAGCATATACACCCGCCAACAATGACAGGAGAACAATGTGACGGCTTTTAGTTGAGATAGAGTATTTTAAGTAGAAGTTTTTTCTGCATATAAATATTATTGTAAAAGGCTAAAAAAATGAACATTGAAATTTAAATTTTAATCTACTAGGCTAAAATTAATGAGTTATTTTCTTTGGCTCTTCTCTCATTGTGTCACACACACACACAGAGGGAGTGCTAATAGATATTTAACAACAATAATTTGAATGTAGTTCCCGTGGCCTAATGGATAAGATGTCTTGACTTTGGATCAGAAAGTTGCAGGTTTGAGTCTGTCGTGAGAGTTTCATTGTAGAGATTATTTCTATTATCAGGAAATTAAAGATATTTTCCAAACACAGAGGAAGTGTGTTAGACATAGACAGATCTAGAAAACTATATAAGAGATAACATCTCTTTCACAGACTCAAACACATCTCTCTCACTTCCCATTTTTAACAACAAAAATTACACAAAATTGCAAGGAACATGCGTTGTAGAAACCACTTGTTCCCACATAATGAAAGAATCACTATCACTACGAATCCTACTTGAAAAGAAATGTTTTTTCTGCTACACTTAAAAGCTTTAGAATTGGCTTCTGCTAAAAGCGTAAGATACACAGATGAAAACCTTCAGAAAGTCTATGCTTCTGGCAGTGGCATCTGTGTTTCAAAAAAACAATCTACTTCACCAAATACCATATAGAGAATACTCGACACTGAGGGATTAATAGCAAGACAAAGACCTACAGCGCTCCTAGCGGCAAGTCCTGAATGAACGAAACCTCGTATCTGCTGATCACAATATGGCTGGAAGAGTGTATGCTGTTTTTGGCTGCAATAATTGTTGAACTTGTTAAAAATATCTTCAAATAAATATTTATCCTAACTTTATGGAAGATTGCAAATATTGTATCTATCTGTAAAGGAGGAAATCATGAGGAATATTCAAACTATAGACCAATATCTATTCTTTCTAATATTTCCAAAATAATAGAAAGTTATCTAACTAAACCAATATACAATGTTATAAAGAAATCGAATATACTAGATAAAAATCTAAATAATAGCCAAGTAACTTGTATAGCCTATATTGATTTCAGTAAAGTGTTTGACAGTATCAATTACAATATACTATTAAATAAACTAAACAACTACGTCATTAGAGGCAATCTCTAAAATCTAATAAATAATTATCTTAGAAATAGGAAATTTAAAATTAAAATAAATAATTATATAAGTAAAATTTATAATATCAAGTGCGGTGTTCCTTTGGGGTCAAATTTAGGACCTTTACTTTTTATTTTATACATAAAGTCTGTTTGTAATTCCATTAAAAAAATTGTTCTATATATATATTTATGCAGATGATGCACTACTTCTTAGTAGCGATCAAAATCAATATCTTGCTTATATGAATCTTCAGCAAAATCTAAATAATATTTTATTTGGGAAAATAAAATGACAATTAATCATAAGAAAACAAAAATTAAGTTAGTTAAAACTAAAAATAAGAAAATAAATTTTAATTTACCTTTTAAATTACATAAATATTTTTGCAATAATTCAACTAGCAACATTATTAATTTATCAACAAATTGTGATTTCTAATTGTAAATAGTTAGAAATATCTAGGTATTTATATTGATGATAATTATAATTGGAATACATATTATAATTATATTATAAAAAGATTACCTAAATAATAAAACATATATGCAAAAGTTAGAAATAAGTATCACTATAAACTAAAACTTATTGTATTCAAATCTCTTGATTATAAACATCAAACTATAGAAAATAAATTAAAAATAAGAATTAAATATAAAATTTTAAAAATTGAAGAAAAGCTTATCTATAAGACTATTTTAAGCAATTTTTATAAATATAATTTTACAATAAAGTTCTTCGTTATATATTAAAACAAAAATATATTTCTTCCATTTCATCAATCTGTTCAAAATTCTTCTACGATATTTTGCGGAAACTTTTATCGCTTTTGAACAGATTGATGAAATGGATATATTTTTAAGGAAAAAATTTAACGTGCTGGAAATTTTTTAACAAAACAAAATAAGAAGGATTTTTAATTTCCTTGTAAAAAAGCCTTCAATTCCTATCATTTATTAAGAAAAGGTTTTTAAGAAAAGAATATTTATTCTTGTTGTTTTTCTTGTTTCGGGGGTCACTGCCAGGTTTGACAGTGGCCTTCACTTAAGTATCTTGCCTTTCTG